>OY992854.1:16602500-16968000 GCA_963921415.1 Pyrausta despicata | reverse complement strand
TGTTTTAGTACAAAGCATACATTTTCAATACTGAAAACTGAAATATTGACGTAATTAGCGCTTCTATATTTTTCTAATTAGTAGTTTCTAACCGTATATAGCAAAAGAAGCGATAAAATATATATATTTACTTAATTTTCGGCGTTTTTCAGGAAATTGACTTTGTCTCATACAAAATTATATCGAAATTTTTCCAAGTGTTTTATCGTTGATCGATTTTCGAAATTTTTTGTTTCTACATTGTAGTGTCCGTTATTACAGGCCTACCTGCGTTGTTTGCAGCGCGCTCCGACGCGTAGTTCCTGAAATAAATAAAATTTAAGCATTAAAAACATAGTAAATTTCAGTTTTTCAGTCCTACTGAAAATTTGAGTAGGTTAATTTTGAGTAGGTTATGCCAAAAAGCGGCTGGCATATCAAAGCAGCTCACAAGAGCAGCCAAGGTGAGCTGGGGCCTGAACCCCGAGGTGGTCAGGGCTATCTATGTGGCAGTGGTGGAACCTGTGGTCCTTTATGCAGCCAGTGCGTGGGCACCGGCGTCAAGCAAATTAGGAACCATCAAGCAGCTGAGCGCTGTTCAGAGGGGACTGGTCCAGAAGATCTTGAAGGCGTATAAAACGGTATCCCTGAACTCTGCTCTCTTACTAGCGGGGCTGCTTCCACTTGACATCAGAGTCCGAGAAGCAGCACTTCTTTATGAAATAAAGAAGGGATACTCGACGGCGGTAGTGGGAGACAGAGATGTGGAGAGACTGATCGACTTCACAAAGACCCCTCATCCGGCGGAGCACGCAAAGATAGAGTTCGACTGCGTACACGACGAGGCAGAGCTCCTCCAGCACGAGCAGAGCAACCTGAAGGTTTACACCGATGGGAGTAAACTGGAGGGCAAGGTTGGCGCCGCGGTATCTATGTGGGATAACGGGGTGGAAATCGCATGCAAAAAGCTGGTGCTGGAGAGGTTCTGCACCGTCTACCAAGCCGAGATGCTGGCGCTGAGTAAGGCAGTTGAGATGGTTCTGAGAAAGGGGACGCGAGCGGTCGATATATATTCGGACTCGAGGTCGGCGCTGGAGGCTGTTACGAGGGGAAACTCTGCACACCCCCTGGCAGTTCGGCTGCGTTCCGATGTGGCGAAAATCGCCCACAAAGGTGGACGGTTGGCGCTACACTGGATCAAAGCGCACGTTGGACTGGCAGGAAATGAGAGAGCCGATGAGCTCGCAAAACAGGCAGCTCTAAACAGCAAGACCAGAGCTGACTACGATGCTTGCCCGGTATCGCACATCAAGAGAGAGATCCGGTTGGCCTCCCTGGATGAGTGGAACCGGCGCTACACCGAGTCCACAACCGCGTCGACGACCAAAATGTTCTTTCCGGACGCCATAAAGGCATATAGAGTTGTGCGACAAATTGATCTACATCCAAGTGTAGTCCAAATTCTCACGGGGCACGGTGGATTCTCCGAGTACTTGAATCGTTTCAAGCGCAAGGAGAGTCCAGCGTGCCCCTGTGACGCCGGAACACCGGAGACCGTACCGCATATTTTAGTAGACTGCCCGAGATTTGCATTAAAACGACTAGATCTTGAAAATTCAATAGGCGCGCGGATTACGGTCGATAATATCAGTGAAATAATGATGGAAAAACCAGCTAGGATAAAACTTATGAAATACTGTAAAGAAATATGTATATTAGTAAATAAGGAAAATAGAGATTAAGAAAATGATAAATTGTTAATATTTGTTAAATATTAAAACAATGTTATCAAAAATAAATAAGATAAGAAGCTAGTTGGAAATAAGATAGATTAAATAAATGTCATAATTTTGTTAACAACTGTTAATATTCTAACAGTGTTACCAAAATAAAATAGTTTAAAATAAGATAGATAAAATACAATGATATTGAAACCGTAATATATAAGCACATAAACAAACGTAATTAATATAAGCATAAATAAAAAGAGTATGATTAAACAGATAAATGTAAGATAGGGATAAAGAAAAATTGTATTAGCATTAAGGTGAAGGGCACAAAAAGTATATATAACATAAGATAGAGCGATAAAATAGTTGAAATATAATAGTAAATAAGAGCATGCCGAGGTGGCATGTAGAGCACTGTGAGTGCAAGCCGTAGTAATAGAATATGTAGTCCGTAGAGTGAAAAAAGCGATACACAAAGACTCCGAAAAGAATATCGGGGGAAAGAAAATTATAAAAAAAAAAAAAAAAAAAAAAAAAAAAAAAAAAAAAAAAAAAAAACCTAACCTAACCTAACCTAACCTAACCTAACCTTTTTTTTTTTTTTTTTTTTAGGTGGTCGGAATGCAGTTACGCACCGTCACCGGCTACCCCCTTGGCAGCCGGCGGTGTGTGGGACTCGTCCTAAAGCCGGACCATACCCACTAAACCTATCCACCATGTACCTCTCGCACCAAGTTGACCAGATGCGGTTACATATCTAGGATGACTATCCGCGTCAAAGGTCAGGCACAGCTGTGTGACAGCCCGCACTGTGGCTCTGTGGTGCCTCACTCGAAAGGTGGCGCGCGGGCAGCCGCGCGCATCCACACTGGTCATCTTCTCGAGGGGCCAGGTGCTCCTGCACGGGCGCCTCTTGACCTGACTGAGGAAGGGAAGCGGAGAGTTAAGCTCCGACTTCTGGACCGATCTTCGGTCAAACCTTCCCTCCGGGAGGCCGCACGTCCTCGTGGTGCTTCCTCGACCGGGGTCCGCTTCTCGGTTGGTTTGTGATCCTTAGGCTGGGGACAGTTCGGCGTCGACCCGAGCCTATGGTTTGCTGGGTTACCGCCGGCTACGCAGAGCACGCAGCGAATCTCTTTTACGCAGCCCGCGGCTTTGTGACCTACTTCGGCGCATCGCATGCAAGTGTCTGAGCGGTCGACACCCGCCCGACACTTGGCGCGCCCGTGGCCTGCACTGAAGCATTTGGAGCAGCGAAGAGCTCTCGGTTTAAGCAGAGACACTCTCGCTACTGACCATCCGGCTACAATCTTTGTGTTGGCCAATTTCTTGGCGGTCATTATAGGGCAGCGCACAACAACGCTTCCACCCATGTCGCTCTTGCTGATGCGGCCCACCCGCACGTTACTGGTCGCACAGCCTCCTTCTCTGGCAATAATCTCAGCCAGTTCTTCAGGAGACACACTTCCATCAAGGCCTGTTAGTCGGATGTCGGTTGACTTAACGGGCCGAGAACCTAACCTAACCTAACCTAACCTTTTTTTTTTTTTTTTTTTTTTTTTTTTTTTTTTTTTTTAACGTCAGGAAATGTCAATTACGCACCGTACCCCTCCGTCGGGGACCGGAGGGGCGTGTGTGGGACTCCCCCGTCTTCGGGTATACCCACTAAAACCTGACGAAGCCCGCTGCGTGTGGCTGTGACAGCAGGGGCCGCGGTGTCTCAACAGTCCCGCGACCCTTGCCAGCAGCAACGTCCGCCCTCTAAGCAGGAGGGCGGATCTCCACGGGGTGGGGTGAGGAGATCTCATCCCACTCCAGACGGCACACTGGCGCCGTCTCTCAAAAGGGTCCGGGCGGTTAGGCCAAGACCCTCGTTTCGCCACGAGGACCAGAGTCCCAAGGACATCCCCTGCCTCCTCTGATAAGCCAGAGGGGTGCTGGGAGCCACAAGCACTTCGGTGAGCCGCCGCTCGATGCGAGACAGACGCGACTCACTAGTGTCTCTGCCGCCCGATACGGGAACAGACGCAGAGGCACTCTCCACAGAGCAACCTAACCTAACCTAACCTAACCTTTTTTTTTTTTTTTTTTTTTTTTCGCTGTGGAAATGCTTTTACGCATGCCCCCCACACAACTGCAGGGGGGTATGTGGGACTCAACGGCTGGTGTGCAAGGCCGTAATACCCACTAAAACCACAGCGCTTTCCACCACTCCGCCATTGTGGGGGGTGCCATGGGGTCGCGTGAGCATTCACCACGGCACCCCGGCGGATAGCCCGAGGGCCACAAACTCCTTGGCGGCGGAGCAAGGTGTTGGGCTCCGCCACCAAAACTAACTCCCACACGGCCGCAGAGGACAGGGAGGACGGCAACGACACACCGCATCTCCTCTTCCTCTGCGGCCCCACCGCAGCGCCATCCAACGGTGCGCCCCCGTTTGGTCGCGGGAGATAGGCCGCACGGCAACGACACACCGAGACGACTCTCCTCCCGCGACCGCACCCGACCGCGAGGGACAGCCAAAACTGTCCCCCACACCCGCAGCCTTGGACGCATCCTGCGCAGGCCCACCCAAGCCCACGTGGAGCGTCCCCTCCCGGGATCCCTCTTAGCTTCACCGTGGGTGGCGAAGCCACGGTTACTGAGCCCCCCCACCACGACAAGGTGGAGATCCGACAGGGGGGGAACCTAACCTAACCTAACCTTTTTTTTTTTTTTTTTTTTTTTTAACGTCAGGAAATGTCAATTACGCACCGTACCCCTCCGTCGGGGACCGGAGGGGCGTGTGTGGGACTCCCCCGTCTTCGGGTATACCCACTAAAACCTGACGAAGCCCGCTGCGTGTGGCTGTGACAGCAGGGGCCGCGGTGTCTCAACAGTCCCGCGACCCTTGCCAGCAGCAACGTCCGCCCTCTAAGCAGGAGGGCGGATCTCCAAGGAGTGGGGTGAGGAGATCTCATCCCACTCCAGACGGCACACTGGCGCCGTCTCTCAGGAGGGTCCGGGCGGTTAAGCCAAGACCCTCGTTTCGCCATGAGGACCAGAGTCCCTAGGACATCCCCTGCTTCCTCTGATAGGCCAGAGGGGTGCTGGGAGCCACAACCACTTCGGTGAGCCGCCGCTCGATGCGAGACAGACGCGACTCACTACTGCCTCTGCCGCCCGATACGGGAACAGACGCAGAGGCACTCTCCACAGAGCATCTTGGCTTCACCTGTCGCTGGATTGCGACAGGCTACTGAGCCCCCTCGCCAAACCTAACCTAACCTTTTTTTTTTTTTTTTTTTTCTCGCTGTGGAAATGCTTTTACGCATGCCCCCCACACATCTGCAGGGGGGTATGTGGGACTCAACGGCTGGTGTGCAAGGCCGTAATACCCACTAAAACCACAGCGCATTCCACCACTCCGCCATTGTGGGGGGTGCCATGGGGTCGCGTGAGCATTCACCACGGCACCCCGGCGGATAGCCCGAGGGCTACAAACTCCTTGGCGGCGGAGCAAGGTGTTGGGCTCCGCCACCACCCGGCCGCAGAGGATAGGGAGGACGGCAACGACACACCGCATCTCCTCTTCCTCTGCGGCCCCACCGCAGCGCCATCCAACGGTGCGCCCCCGTTTGGTCGCGGGAGATAGGCCGCACGGCAACGACACACCGATACGTCTCTCCTCCCGCGACCGCACCCGACTGCGAGAGACAGACAAAACTGTCTCCCACACCCGCACCCTTGGACCGCATCCTGCGCAGGCCTCCCCAAGCCCACGTGGAGCGTCCCCTCCCTGGATCCCGCTTAGCTTCACCGTGGGTGGCAAAGCCACGGTTACTGAGCCCCCCTACCACGACAAGGTGGAGATCCCACAGGGGGGAACCTAACCTAACCTAACCTTTTTTTTTTTTTTTTTTTTTTTTATTTTTTTTTTTTTTTTTTTTTTCTCGCTGTGGAAATGCTTTTACGCATGCCCCCCACACATCTGCAGGGGGGTATGTGGGACTCAACGGCTGGTGTGCAAGGCCGTAATACCCACTAAAACCACAGCGCATTCCACCACTCCGCCATTGTGGGGGGTGCCATGGGGTCGCGTGAGCATTCACCACGGCACCCCGGCGGATAGCCCGAGGGCTACAAACTCCTTGGCGGCGGAGCAAGGTGTTGGGCTCCGCCACCACCCGGCCGCAGAGGATAGGGAGGACGGCAACGACACACCGCATCTCCTCTTCCTCTGCGGCCCCACCGCAGCGCCATCCAACGGTGCGCCCCCGTTTGGTCGCGGGAGATAGGCCGCACGGCAACGACACACCGATACGTCTCTCCTCCCGCGACCGCACCCGACTGCGAGAGACAGACAAAACTGTCTCCCACACCCGCACCCTTGGACGCATCCTGCGCAGGCCTCCCCAAGCCCACGTGGAGCGTCCCCTCCCTGGATCCCGCTTAGCTTCACCGTGGGTGGCAAAGCCACGGTTACTGAGCCCCCCTACCACGACAAGGTGGAGATCCCACAGGGGGGAACCTTTTTTTTTTTTTTTTTTTTTTTTTTTTTTTTTTTTTTTCTCGCTGTGGAAATGCGTTTACGCATGCCCCCCACACATCTGCAGGGGGGTATGTGGGACTCAACGGCTGGTGTGCAAGGCCGTAATACCCACTAAAACCACAGCGCATTCCACCACTCCGCCATTGTGGGGGGTGCCATGGGGTCGCGTGAGCATTCACCACGGCACCCCGGCGGATAGCCCGAGGGCCACAAACTCCTTGGCGGCGGAGCAAGGTGTTGGGCTCCGCCACCAACCGGCCGCAGAGGATAGGGAGGACGGCAACGACACACCGCATCTCCTCTTCCTCTGCGGCCCCACCGCAGCGCCATCCAACGGTGCGCCCCCGTTTGGTCGCGGGAGATAGGCCGCACGGCAACGACACACCGAGACGTCTCTCCTCCCGCGACCGCACCCGACTGCGAGGGACAGCCAAAACCGTCCCCCACACCCGCACTCATGGACGCATCCTGCGCAGGCCTGCAGCTAGCCCGCGTGGAGCGTCCCCTCCCGGGATCCCTCTTAGCTTCACCGTGGGTGGCAAAGCCACGGTTACTGAGCCCCCCCACCACGACAAGGTGGAGATCCCACAGGGGGGGACAGGGGGGAACCTAACCTAACCTTTTTTTTTTTTTTTTTTTTTTTTTTTTTTTTTTTTTTTTTTTTTTTTTTTTTTTTTCGCTGTGGAAATGCTTTTACGCATGCCCCCCACACAACTGCAGGGGGGTATGTGGGACTCAACGGCTGGTGTGCAAGGCCGTAATACCCACTAAAACCACAGCGCTTTCCACCACTCCGCCATTGTGGGGGGTGCCATGGGGTCGCGTGAGCATTCACCACGGCACCCCGGCGGATAGCCCGAGGGCCACAAACTCCTTGGCGGCGGAGCAAGGTGTTGGGCTCCGCCACCAAAGCTAACTCCCACACGGCCGCAGAGGACAGGGAGGACGGCAACGACACACCGCATCTCCTCTTCCTCTGCGGCCCCACCGCAGCGCCATCCAACGGCGCGCCCCCGCTCGGTCGCGGGAGACAGGCCGCACGGCAACGACACACCGAGACGACTCTCCTCCCGCGACCGCACCCGACCGCGGGGGACAGCCAAAACTGTCCCCCACACCCGCACCCCCGGACGCATCCCGCGCAGGCGTCCCCAAGCCCACGCGGAGCGTCCCCTCCCGGGATCCCTCTTAGCTTCACCGTGGGTGGCGAAGCCACGGTTACTGAGCCCCCCCACCACGACAAGGTGGAGATCCGACAGGGGGGAACCTAACCTAACCTAACCTAACCTAACCTAACCTAACCTAACCTTTTTTTTTTTTTTTTTTTTTTTTTTTTTTTCTCGCTGTGGAAATGCTTTTACGCATGCCCCCCACACATCTGCAGGGGGGTATGTGGGACTCAACGGCTGGTGTGCAAGGCCGTAGTACCCACTAAAACCACAGCGCATTCCACCACTCCGCCATTGTGGGGGGTGCCATGGGGTCGCGTGAGCATTCACCACGGCACCCCGGCGGATAGCCCGAGGGCCACAAACTCCTTGGCGGCGGAGCAAGGTGTTGGGCTCCGCCACCTCCCGGCCGCAGAGGATAGGGAGGACGGCAACGACACACCGCATCTCCTCTTCCTCTGCGGCCCCACCGCAGCGCCATCCAACGGTGCGCCCCCGTTTGGTCGCGGGAGATAGGCCGCACGGCAACGACACACCGAGACGTCTCTCCTCCCGCGACCGCACCCGACTGCGAGGGACAGCCAAAACCGTCCCCCACACCCGCACCGATGGACGCATCCTGCGCAGGCCTGCAGCTAGCCCGCGTGGAGCGTCCCCTCCCGGGATCCCTCTTAGCTTCACCGTGGGTGGCAAAGCCACGGCTACTGAGCCCCCCCACCACGACAAGGTGGAGATCCCACAGGGGGGTAACCTTTTTTTTTTTTTTTTTTTTTTTTTTGTGTCGCAGGAAAACCCTTTTAAGAGCCATAGCCGAGGCCGGGGGGCCTCAGCCGTGTGTGGGACTCCCAGCGTCCTGAAAAGGACACGGCTCCGCTCCGGGGAAAATCCGGAGCGGGGACTACCCACCAAAAACCTGCGGTATCCCTTCCCTGTCTAGGAGGTGACATGGGTGCTGGCTAATCCTTTACGTCCATGACCACCTCCGACAGCGTGCCCACCTACACGGTGGGCCCAGCGCACCCCCCTTGCGGGGGGACAGGGGGAATAGCCGGGGATACGGCACTATTCCCTCCCGACGGCGGTGACGTGTGCAATGCAGGCCGGGGCACCCCCGTGCCACCAACCTGCACGCCACCCTGAGGGGCAAGAGAGCGGTCATACAACCGCCGCGTCCTGCCCCTCCTCCGTCTGCGGAGCGGGGGCGCCGAGGGATTGTCCTCCCTCTCCCGCTCCGCCGCCTCCTTCTGGGACATCACTGTCTCGCAGAAGGAGGCCATCGCCTTCCAGTTCCTCTCATTATCTAGCATTGCGTTAACAATACTAGGCAATGAGAGGTCCTGGCCGACCGCCGCCACCAGGTCACGGCGCTGCTCATCCCATCGCGGACAGTCCGCGAGGGTGTGCTGCGCCGTGTCCTCCGCCGCGCCACACTCGTGGCACGACGGGGATTCCTCCCTTCCGATCCGGTGCAGGTACTTACCGAAACAACCATGCTCGGTTAGCACCTGCACCAGACGGTAAGTGAGGAACCCGTGGGGCCTCTCTAACCACCGGTCCAGATGCGGACCGATGGCGTCCAGGGTGCGGCGCCCGAATTGCGCACTCGCCAAGTCCTCTCTCCACAGACGGACCAAGGCTTCATGCGCTTCGCGCCGCACCGCACCGCGCTCTTCCGGAGCCGGTCGCTCGTCTCGTGTCCTCTTCTCTGCCGTCCAATGGTAGACGGCGGCGAGGACCTGAGCGTCCAGCTCCCACGGCGGTATGCCCGCGAGGGCACAAGCTGCGGCGCCCCCTACTGTGCGGTACGCCCTCGCTACTCGCAGTGCTATGGCCCGTTGGGGCCTGCGGAGGAGGGCGGCGTTCTCCCCCCTGCGGAGGGAGTCTACCCACACGGGGGCGCCGTAAAGCGCCATACTGCGCAGGACGCCGGCATACAATCGCCGACATCCTGTTCTAGGCCCCCCCAGGTTGGGCAAGAGCCAGCCGAACGCATCGGCCGCCCTCACCAGGCGCTCTGAGAGGACCCTGAAATGGGCGCCAAAATGCCAGCGCCCGTCTAAAATCAGGCCCAGATATTTCATCTGGGCCTTTACCTGTATCCTCACGCCACCCACCGTTACGTGGGCGTCGTGAGGTGCTTGCTGCCGAGGCCCCGGGAAGAATAGAGCCTCGGTCTTATGCAGCGCCACCTGAAGCCCGAGCCGGCGGATCCTCTCGGCGACAAGAGTCCCCCCAGCCGAGGCCAAACACGCGGCTGCCATGTAAGTGCGCCCCCGCGCCGTGACGAGAGTGTCATCTGCGTAGCAAATGACACTCATGCCACGGAGCATTACACCTCGGAGCAGCCAATTATATCCGAGGTTCCATAGTAAGGGGCCGAGAACTGACCCCTGGGGAACCCCGGTCTCCACACGACGCCGCTGGAGGCAGCCGTCCCTGTTGACATATAGTACCTCTCTGTCCGAGAGGTAATCCGTCAACAGGGCCCGTAAATAAGGAGGCACTCGGTGAAACCGAAGCGCCTCCAAAATCGAGGCATGGGGGATGGAGTTAAATGCATTAGCTATATCAAAAGATATAGCCAGCACTCCCTCCCCCTCCTCCGCTGCCTCCCCTGCTATGGCCCGGAGCCGTGTCAGGGCGTCGATGGTAGACCGGCCCGCCCGAAACCCATACTGGGCGTCGGAAAGGTCTGGGCCGGTCTGCGCCAGGTGTTCGTTGAGGTGAGCAGCGATCACTTTTTCAAAAAGCTTGCCCGCCTCATCCAACAGTACAATGGGGCGGTAGCCCGACGGCGAATCCGCCGGCCGCCCATCCTTCCTCAGAAGGCAGAGGGCTCCGTCCTTCCACGTTTTTGGGAACCTCCCCACTTCAAAACACCTGGTGAAGAGGTCCCGAAAGCGGCCGGCCATCTCTACCGCCGCAATCGCCACCACCCTGGCTGGGACCCCGTCCGGACCTGGAGCAGTCTTTTTACTGTGGAGGTAGAGACACGCTGTGTCAAATTCCTCCACAGTGACGGGGTTAAATCCCGCGGCCGTCGGGCCGCCGCCTGCAGGAGGATCCATGTTTGGAGGGGTGAACTCGGTCCTGTCCGGGAACAGAACCCGGACGACCCCCTCCAAGAGATCAGGTTGGAGAGTCTCGGTCAATGGAGGACCAATGGGGCGCAGTTTATTGCGCACTGCCAAATACGGTCTCCCCCACGGATCATCATTGAGACTCTCCAGCATTTCCTCCCGTGCCCGATCTTTGGCGGCCCCTATTGCCACCTTTAGGGCGTGTTTTGTCTCCTTGTAGGAGGCATATAAGAGGTCCTCGACTCGCTCATCACGCCGCCGTCGGCGGCGGCTGCGGGTGTACGCCCTTCGGGCGGCCACACAGGTAGCCCGCAGGTCAGCGAGCTCCGTCGACCACCAATACACCGCCCGTTTTGGAGGTGGACGGCAAGACCGAGGCATACTTGCATCGCACACCTCGGTCAACGCGCTTTTTAGGCGCTCGGCGGCCACGTCGACGTTTGGATCTGACGGTGCCCCGAACCAGTCCTGAACGAAGGCCGCCTCCTTCGCCATTGCGCGGTCCAGTTTGGTGAGTGTCCACCTTGGGAACTTCACCGGACCGCGTCTCGTACCGCCTCCGGAGTTGTGGGCGGAAAACTCTATCCGAATATGGCGATGATCGGACAGAGTCTCCATCAGGTCGACTTCCCACTTGTTCACACGCGCGGCTAGTGTAGGGGTGGCGAACGATACGTCCACCACCGACCCTCCCTGTTGACGCACGCATGTGTGGGTAGTCCCTCTATTCAGGAGGGACAGGCCGACCGACGTAGCCCACAACTCCACTAATCTCCCTCGCGGATCAGTTGCTGGGTTTCCCCAGGCCACTGACTTCGCATTCAGGTCGCCAAGAACAGCGACCTGTCTCGACGCCATCCGGGTGACTACTGCTGCCAGATGGGTCAGCAGCTGGTCCAGCTCGGCTAGGGGGCGGTTGGGGGAAAAATAAACGCCTATAATGGATATTTCCCCCCACGCAGCGGCCACGTATCCGGATCCCCTCTCAATTAGTGAGAGGGGAGGGGAGTCCGTGGAGGGCCGCGTGGCGATCGCCACCAAATTGTTCCGGTCGGCCACCCAATTCGGAGGCACAGAATAGGGTTCCGCGACTACCGCCAGCCCCGCTGACCAATCAGCCATGACCTGGGACATTAGGTCCTGAGCCGCCCGGCAGTGGTTAAGGTTGCCCTGTAGAATAGTGCGATGTCTTGTAATCATCATTCAGACATCGCACTATTTCCTTCTCTCGGCTCAGGCAGGGCCTCGGCCGATGCAGCTGCAGGCGGTGTCGACGCCTGCAGCTTGCCCTTCTTCGGGGGGGGATTGCATTTGGCACTCCCCATGACGTGGCCAGCAGGGATGCCGCTGGCTGCGCACACCGCACATTTGGGCTGTGCCTTGCAGTCTGCAATTTTGTGGTCGGCCTGACCACAGCGGTGGCACAGCAGCGTTCTGTCCTCTGATGGGCAAAACGCCCTGGTGTGGCCTGTCCCGAAGCACCTGAAGCATCGCATCGGCAGTTGCTCCAGGGCTTTAACCACGGCTGAGCTGAGGCCTAGGGGGATTCTCTTTTTGTTCAAGAGGACCAAGGCGGCAGCTACCGGTACCTGCACATAAATGGCCCGACGTCCACCGCGGCCAATACGAATTTGCCCACCCTTGACGGCGGCCTCATCACAGCCGCCAATCCTTGCTGCTGCGCTTATAACCTCGGCCCTAGAGACGGAGTCATCCATCTCCATGACCATGAGGGGTGCCAATTTTTGCGGGCGCGCCACAGTGGCTACGTCAGCGATAGCCTCTCGCAGCCCGGCTGCGAACTGATCAGCGTGCCCGTCTCTGTCTGCCCCCGGGAACTCAAAGAGTCGGGCCCCCGTCTGTGTTCGCCGACACTTAGCGGTGGCGGAGAACGCTGCTACTGCCGGGTTTACTGCTTCGCGTGCCTTTCTCATGACCGTTTCGTAGGTTTCACCCCGTTTCTCGGCCTCCGGCGTGATTGTCACAACCACAGCCGCAGTCTTGGGGGGAGTCAGCTTCTTGGGCTTTTTGGCCTTTTTGCTGCTCTTCTTCCCCTGGCTGGAGGAACCTGAAGTCCCAGGTTTTGAGGCAGAAGAAGGCGTAGCAGGTGGAGCTTTCTTCTTTGACCTTTTCTTTTCCTTTTTCTTCTTTTGCACCACTGTCCACCCGTTGGACGGGGTGGTCGAGGGGAGAAGAAGATTCTCGTTTTGTGGAGTGGGCTTGGAGGGGCCAGGGGTTAGCCCCGAGGGTCCAGCTTCAGCCACTGGGGCGGTAGTAGGCGCCACCTTTGTCTTTTTGCCCACGCCTTTGCCCTTGTTGGGCTTAGAGGGGGCAACGGGCTGTTCGGGCTGATCAGCTCGCACTTCAGCTGCCCTCTTGCGGTCTGCTGCAAGAGGCGGACGCACACTTTTGGCCGGCAGGAGACGGTCTTCAATTCCGTCGAACAAGGCTCGGATAAAGCGCCTCTCCTCCATGATTACCTGTCGGAATGTATCCTCCAGGTTTGGTGGAGAGCGTCTCGAATCTTGCGCGACCACTTCCTTTGCCACCGGGGCCGAGCTATGGTCAGCACCAGCCGCCGTTGCGTACGAGGTGCAACTGCACCTCCTGGCTCTTTCAGCCCGGAGCTGGGCGACCTCCGCAGACAGGCGGTCTATTGTCGCCTGCATGCGCTGCGTCTCCTCGGAGACGGTTCTTTTAAGAACCTCTCCAAAGACGCCGCGCACGCCGGCAGCATGACTCTTCAAGGCCTTCTGAAAAGTTCCCTTCATGTTTGAGGACTTGGTAGCGATTTCTATTATTGACTCTACGTCGTCCTCTACGAGTTTCTGAAGCTCGTTCACAGTTTTTCCCTCCAAGTCAAAGAGGGGGCAGCCATAACCCCGTTTAGTTCGGGCCTCTCTCAGTTGCCGCTCCTTGGCGGCCACTTTCTCTTCGAACTCCTGTTGGAGTTCCTGCTTTTTCAACGCACTCAGGTTGTGTTGTGCGTCAAATAAGCCAAAATCGTGGCTCGTCGGTGACGTGCCTTGGCTTTGGGCCTTATTTTTCGGCTTCCTTCGCCGCACCACTTTAAGCGAAGGGGCATCAGAACCTGAGCCCCCTGAGTTTTTCCACAATCGCTTGCGCTCTCGGTTTTGACCAGACAGCTCAACCGACATGACCGAAGACGTGTCAGTTAAAGTGCTGTCTTCGGCGTCAGACAGCTCTCCAGGCCTAAAGAATTGGCTTCCCGTGGGGGTCGCCTTCGGTGTCTCACACCTCTCCAATACTACGATCGGGACCTTGAAACCGTCCCTTTCGTTCTCCTTCTCCACCTCTTCCTCAAGTTGAACGCCTTGCGCTCGGGGGCTGGTCGAATTTAAAATGTTATATGAATTGCAAGCCATACTTTGAACCAAAGACTTCAGCCGGTGGTTACCCCACCCTCCTTGGAGTCCCATCTGGGGAGGTGCCACTGGCACCCCAGGGTTTCCCACCGGCCATAGCGGAGACGCCAGTTCCCCTTTCGGGGCAGACTAACCCGGGTTCCTTAACGAGATGGTTGGGGCAAGGTGAGCACGCGTCGACCAAAACGCACACCACACCGAGCCCGCCACCTGCTACGCCCCCCGAATCCTCCACGTCGCCATAGACGAGGGTGAAGCCGCTCGCCCAGAGCCGATTGATCCGTGATCTGGCTACACCACGGACCGCCCGAGTGCCCGGAATTTGGGGCCAAAGGAGCGTGTTGCCTGGGTGGACTGCCACAGGCTCAACTCCCAGGATCCCCTCTTCCCAGGATTACGGGTCCCTGCGCACGGCAAAAACACGCAGCCTAGGTCGTTAGGTACGGCCCAGGAAAACCCGAGACCACTACTGTGGTCCCAACCACGCCGAGTCTGGAAAGGCCCAGCCGCTCGCCCTGAAAAGGGCGCTCATGCCGAGGCCACTACTGTGGCCCCACCCACGCCAGGTCCGCTTGGACCCGGCCACTCGTCCCCGAAGGGACGCCCGCACGACTCAGGCCCGAGCAGATGCCCCGCCGACCCGAGTTTGGTTTTAAAGACTTTTCCTTGTCTTGGCCCCGACTTCAATAGCCGAGACCCCCGGCCCCCCCGCGAGGGAAGGTTACGGGTTGCCCGACAGGCCCGCCGGGTTGACGAACCTGCCACGCCGACGCCACCCAGACCCGGGCAGATGCCCCGACGGTCCGAGTTTTGGTTTTAAAGACTTTTCCTTGTCGTGGCCCCGACTTCAATAGCCGAGACCCCCGGCCCCCCCGCGAGGGAGGGTTACGGGTTGCCCGACAGGCCCGCCGAGTTGACGAAACCTGCCGCGCCACCGCACTTCAGACCCGGGCAGAAGCCCCGACGGCCCTAGGTGCCTCGCAGGCTGAACCTGCAGAGCGCCAACAAGCGCACCACCCACTACGGGTCACTCCACGCAATCCTCACTGAGGCGAGAGAAGGGGAGCAGAACCCCGCGGGAGCCCAGCTAGATGTGGACTCAACCGCCGCTGTCAGACCATCAGCCTGACGCCGAAAACCGTTCGACGCCAGTTGCCCGGGGTGCGCCACGAGGAGGCTGTCTGACCTGGCACCCCACAGGGGGGTAACCTAACCTAACCTAACCTAACCTTTTTTTTTTTTTTTTTTTTTTTTTTTTTTTTTTTTTTTTTTTTTTTTTTTTTTTTTTGGCGTGGTGGAAATGCCTTTACGCACGATACCCCCCCCCGGGGAGGGGAGGGCCTGTGTGGGACTCCCGCCCTGAAAAGGGCGTCCTACCCACTAAAACCACCACGGTGTTCCCTCAGCTCGCCTCTGTGCTGGGGCCACGGGATCGCTCCGCGCATTCTCTACGTAACCCCGGCGGCGATGGCTCCTAGTCGAGCCCCTCCTCACTCGCAGAGAGCAGTGTGTGGGAACACACACACACTGCTCAGGCCTCTAAGTGGCGGATGGCGGACTCCCCTAAGTCCGCCATCCGCAGGCCTCATGGTGGACGCCTCGCGGCTGGATCGGCCCTCGGCCGTCGTCTCGCCCGTCTGCGGCGGATCGGGTCGGAAGTGGAAATCTCCCGTTCCCGCTCCGCCGCCTCTTTCTGAAGCAGGACTTCCTCGCAGAAGTCCTGCACTGCGCTCCACGACCTGTCGCTCTCGACCATAGCTCGCACCACGGTCGGTAGCGAGAGGTCGGTACCAATGATACCCGTAAGGGCCGTACGCTGGGAGACCCAGGCGGGGCACTCCACCAGTGTGTGGTCCGCCGTGTCCTCGGGGCAACCCGAGCAGTGGTGACACCTGGCTGTCGGCTCCCTTCCCGCGACTCGGTGCAGATATCTCCCGAAACAGCCGTGTCCCGAGAGAACCTGCACCAGACGGAATGTCAGGGAGCCGTGTCGCCTGTCCAACCACTCCTGCAAAACAGGGCGGACTGCCCCGATGGTGCGGAGGCCCGCACTTGGGTCCGCAAGCACCTCTACCCACTCTTCGACAGCGGCCCGGCGGAGTCCGGACCGCTGTCGCTCTGTCTCCTGCAGCGCTGGCCGCCGTCCCAACCTCGCCGTCTCCCTCTCGCGCCAGAAATAGAGAGACGCGAGGGCCTCGGCCTCCAGCTCCCAGGGTGGAAAGCCAGCCAGCACGCACGCCGCTCCATATGAGATCGTGCGGTATCCCCGTATGGCCCTGACCGCCAGCGTTCGCTGCGCGCCGTGCAGCAGTCTGACGCTCTGGCTGGTCAAGGCGTCGGCCCAGACGGGGGCCCCGTAAAGGGCCATGGACCGCACGACTCCCATATAGAGCCTCCGGCAAGCACTCCCCGGACCGCCCACGTTGGGCATAAGGGCCCCTAGCGCACCCGCTGTCCCCACCAGCTTCAGGACCAGCCGTTTGAAGTGGGCCGTGAACTGCCACCTGCCGTCGAGGGTGAGCCCAAGATATTTAAGCGTTTTCCCGACGGCAATGCGCACCCCATCCAGAACAATCCCACTGCCCGCCGGCGGCGCGCGCCGAGGCCCGTGGAAGGCGATGGCTTCGGACTTCTCCGGAGCAACCTCCAGTCCCAGTCGCCTGATGCGGCCCACCACCTGCGCCACACCAGCCGTCGCGCGAAGAGCGGCCTCCCCATAGTCCCTACCGCGGGCCGCCACTAGGGTGTCGTCGGCGTAACAGATCACCTCGACACCTCTGGTGAAGGCCCCCCGCAGCACCCAGTCGTACCCGATGTTCCACAAGAGCGGCCCTAGGACTGACCCCTGTGGAACGCCGCACGACATGGCATGGGAATGCCACTCCTCGCGCCCCGGATAGCAGACGCGCCGGCCCTCCAAGTACGCCCCGATCATCCGACGGAGGTATGGGGGCACCCCGTGATACCGGAGTGCCTCCATGATGCACGACCAGGGCAGGGTGTTGAATGCGTTGGCGATGTCGAGAGACACCGCCAGAACCACCCCGCCCCGCATCCTCCGCCAGGCTCTTCAGCCGCAGGATGGCGTCCACAGTCGACCTCCCCGGTCGGAAGCCGTACTGGGTCTCGGCCAGGTCCGGACCCTCTTGCCCGAGGTGATTGATGAGGCGGGCGGCAAGAATACGTTCGAAGAGCTTGCCCACCTCATCGAGCAAGACAATCGGCCGGTAAGCCGACGGCGATCCAGCGCTGCGACCAGGCTTACGTAGCAGCACCAGCCGGCCTTCTTTCCACGGAGCGGGGTACTGCCCCGTCTCCAGGCACGCCGTGAACAGACGCCGCAACCTGGGCCCGAGGACGTCCTGGGTGAGAACCCAAGCGCGTCCTGGAACTCCGTCGGGCCCAGGGGCACACTTTTTGGCCCGAAGCCGGAGCATCGCCGCTCCCAACTCGCCCTCCGTCACCTCAACCTAACCTAACCTAACCTTTTTTTTTTTTTTTTTTTTTTTCGCTGTGGAAATGCTTTTACGCATGCCCCCCACACAACTGCAGGGGGGTATGTGGGACTCAACGGCTGGTGTACAAGGCCGTAATACCCACTAAAACCACAGCGCTTTCCACCACTCCGCCATTGTGGGGGGTGCCATGGGGTCGCGTGAGCATTCACCACGGCACCCCGGCGAATAGCCCGAGGGCCACAAACTCCTTGGCGGCGGAGCAAGGTGTTGGGCTCCGCCACCAAAACTAACTCCCACACGGCCGCAGAGGACAGGGAGGACGGCAACGACACACCGCATCTCCTCTTCCTCTGCGGCCCCACCGCAGCGCCATCCAACGGTGCGCCCCCGTTTGGTCGCGGGAGATAGGCCGCACGGCAACGACACACCGAGACGACTCTCCTCCCGCGACCGCACCCGACCGCGAGGGACAGCCAAAACTGTCCCCCACACCCGCAGCCTTGGACGCATCCTGCGCAGGCCCACCCAAGCCCACGTGGAGCGTCCCCTCCCGGGATCCCTCTTAGCTTCACCGTGGGTGGCGAAGCCACGGTTACTGAGCCCCCCCACCACGACAAGGTGGAGATCCGACAGGGGGGAACCTAACCTAACCTAACCTAACCTAACCTAACCCGAACCTAACCCGAACCTCACCCGAACCTAACCCGAACCTAACCCGAACCTAACCCGAACCTAACCCGAACCTAACCCGAACCTAACCCGAACCTAACCCGAACCTAACCCGAACCTAACCCGAACCTAACCCGAACCTAACCCGAACCTAACCCGAACCTAACCCGAACCTAACCCGAACCTAACCCGAACCTAACCCGAACCTAACCCGAACCTAACCCGAACCTAACCCGAACCTAACCCGAACCTCACCCGAACCTCACCCGAACCTAACCCGAACCTAACCCCTAAACCTAACGTAAATTTCATCAAAAACAAAACATGTTTGGTATAGACTAGGAACCTAACTTTTCCCAAAATTCCAGTTGGTTAATTTTTTCGGATAAAACAAATATTACCCTAGACCATGGCCCATCATACCAACAGTCATTGGGTTGGCAGGAGCGAACTCAACTGCTGTGGTGGTGGCGCTGGCGAGCTTTGCAGCTACCAGCCAGCGTCATGGTGTAACGTTGTGAAATTTTGGTTATTAATAAGGATAGTACATTTTGTGTTATGTTTTGGATGTATGGTATTTGATCCCTTTGCCCAAAAAGAAAGTGGATTTGTGACAGCTGTGTTGTCTATGTCTTCGTGTTTTGACAAGTATAGGGTTGCTGTTTAGGGAGTTTTTCCCAAAAGGTGGGAACTTTGAGGATTTGGTATGCTTGTTAGATAAATTTTGGTAAATTCAGATATTGGTAAAGTTCAGTATTTTGGCTTAGTTTAGATAGAGGAGTTATGATATAGTAATAACTTTGATTAAAACAGTATTCGCCATTTTACTCTGTCTAAATTACGGTATAGGGTAGGAAGTGTTGGCGGTGGGTTTCTGGTCCATCAGAATATTAGACATTGAGAATTTGTTTCGGGTCATTGGTTGCCATTTAAGGCATATTCAGGTAAACCGGAAGTGCCAAAGGATCCAGAAGGTTCTGGAAGGTTCGAGAAAATGGGAGATTTCTGAACCTGGTATCCCTACATTCCTGGGGAGGTTGATTTCCGTTTTGAGAGGACTCCACAGATTAATAATATGTAGGAGGACTCTGGGGTCTGACGCTACAAAAGTAGTATGGCGTGAAGAAAAAGTTAATAAATTTTTGTTTTGTATTGTCTCCGGGTCGGGGCTTGACCCCATAGAATCCTACAAAAGTGCCCCAGAGTCATGCCTGTTCCTTGGTGAATTAGTTTCGGCCGCGGCACATATTTTTTTTATCATGGTAAGTCTATTGCCTTGAAATTTGGAGGTGACGAGTAGCGTCATGTGTGAAAAAAAAACGATAGTTAAAACATCGATTTCTTGTTTCAGATTTTGTTTTAAAAACTCTAAGTAATAAAATACAGCAATTGTTAAGTATTGGTCCAGGTATGTATTTCAGGAAATTTTATTCTATAACCGAGATGTTGATAAAGAAAAAAAGGTAATATCGTAATTCCACATGATCATTATTTCAGGTTGTTCTTGGCACATTAGTATGTTGAGCTGAGGCTTGGTTCAGCAAACATGTAAGGCAGCATCATTTAGTAACCTCGGGTAAATATATCTGAAGTTGTTGACTAAATTCTTAGCATAAAGCTCGGGCGGGAGTGTGGACTAATTGTACATTTCTTTCAGTGGCCTTCTTCTTCTTCTTCTGCTTCTTCCTTTTTTCTTCTTCTCCGGCTTCACCTTTTGGCTCGGGTTTTTATTTCTGGAGTTTGCCCTGGCCGTTCTTATGAAGAAAGGAAAAACCTCTACGGAACGTCTTCCTCCGTGAAATTGTTGGAGTTCGAGTTAGCTGTTAAAGAGGCTTCGTTGGTCAGCTGATTCAGTCCTGGGAGCTCAGCTAAGTGTTAACACTTAGCTGAGCTCCCAGGAAACTTTAGATTCCAAACTTATTTCAATTTAGTAGCATTTGAAATTTGAAACTTAATTGTATACGGGTATTAATTTATTAATTTATCAAAAATAATTGGATTTCTTGATATAGTTTAAAGCAAAGACAAGGTGGTTTTTCTTTATTAGTCATATAATGTACTGAATTTCTTAGATAGCAATTTTCTATAGAACCAGACCCAGTATCTACCGTTCTGAGCTATTTTTTAGTTTTATCAGAGGCCTTTGGCCTATGTATATTGTTCAGGTGTTAATGGTGTAAACACGGCTCTGATAAAATATATCCTACTAAATGCCCATCTCGGCTATTATTCAAAACCTTTACTCCTTTTAACACACTTTGTCCGGGGTCAGCCGAGCAACCCTGTGACAATGGGTCGTGATGGGTTGGCAGGAGTGATCTTGACTGCCGTGGTAACGGCGCTAGCGAGCTTTGTAGCTACGAGCCAGCGTCGTTGGTGGTGATGGGTTGGTGTTGTCGTATCCGGTGTTTTGCTGGGGGTTATTCCGGCAGGTTTCTTCCAGGAGAGTGATGTCTATCTCCTGCTCTTTAAGGACCGCCTTAAGGAGTTCTTGAGTTACTGAAACTCCCGTCGGCGTTCCAGGACATCACTCTTAGGAGGGGACTACACATTACTGTATAGATCAGCCAGCCCTCTAAGGACTATCGGCACGGGGTTAAGCCCGGCCTGTATGGCTTCTAATACTGCGTGAACTTTTGGTTGCACTGTCCGTGTAAATGCCCCATCCAGCTTTGCCTTCGCCCCTGCGGGGGCGGTGGCTAAGGCTGGTGCCGGCGCAGTGACGGATGGCTGTTCCTCCTCCTTCTCTACCCCGCGCCGTCGTCGGCGTCATCGGGTGCTCCTGCCTGTGGTTGCAGGGGGATTTGCCGCGGCTATGAGGGAGGACTGTGCGTTTTCCTCGTCAGGCACGGTGTTTTGTGCAGGTTTCGTGGTGGCGGTGGTGCGCGCGACAGTGCTGACCCTCCTGTTCATAAGTTCCCTGAGGAACACTGGGCACCTGGTGCTATTCGCAGTGTGCGCAGCACCACAATTGGCACAGGTCGGCGGTTCTTCCACCGGCCATCGGCAATCCCTGGCGGAATGATCCTCGCCGCAACACACGCACGCCAGGGGGCGGTGGCAGTTGTGCGACGAGTGCCTGAAGGCCTGGCAGCGGTGGCACTGCGGTGGCCCTTTCCTGCCCCTCCAGGCCTCAATACGGACTCCTGGCATGCACAGCTCCGAGATCTCGTAGATCGCCGATGTCAGGTCCGGTGTTCGGGGCAGCTGGGCGAAGAACAGGCACCCCGGTCTGCCCTTACGTGCGCTGATCCTCCGCACGTACTCGGGGTCGAAGTCCTGTTCCCGGAGAGCATTCTCAATGTCTCCTGGCTCTGTGTTCTCAGGGAGGCCTTTGATGGCCACCTTGAGACTCGGCTCCGTCGGGAGTGAGTAGCAGAACCAGGAGATGCTGCTATCTGCTGCCGAGAGTTGAGTTAGGTACCACTTTAAAATAATCAAAACAAATACTGTTTACTTTGTAAGTAAGCTACTAAATTTAGTAAACGATCATGGCTTAAAATTAAAACCTTACAATACCTACTGTTTTAATATGGCTCCGCCAGTAAAATCAAGTTTATGGTCGTTTTTTATTCGATGTGACACAGGCAGACGATGTAAATTATGTAAACAGAATTAATTTTAATAGATTTCGAACGAAGTAGTAGTCTAAAATTTAGAATTAAGTAATGATTAAACACTGCGTAATTAAAACTTTTTTAATGAAAATTTCACTCCTTTTTTATTAGTGGAATCAGCTTTACTTTCGAGTCTAAACCAGCTCATTTAAATTTTTGTGTGTATCTGTCGCAGTCATCTGGTTGAATCTGCTATTTGATTGAATGACTAGCGCGTTCATTGAATGTCAACATTCAATTGAATGACTAGGCCGAACGTTGATTGAACAAGCGTCACTCAACGTCCAACTAGTTGGCGGATTGAAACATAGCCCTTTGAACAGGGCGGACGTAAAATCAGTCAAGTGATTCAAATCTAGACATTCATAGATTAGACAGTAATCTATCACATTGATAGATTACCCGAATTTTTTTGAAATTTTAGCGAGGAGTATGTAGGGAGAACGCTTTCATCATGATTTTGCACTATGGAGGAGCGCTAGGAGTGCTTTTTCGTAGCATGGGACATATCCCATGATCTGACGTCGCTCGTGTAACGCTACTCAAGGGAAACGTGCAAGGTATCTAATGCATTCTCCTGCGGACGTGAGCTAAGCAACGTTCATCCCCCAGGTCCATCCCCAGGTGCAAGCATGGTTATAAGCATGAATGGGGATGGAAACAGGCCACTATGCGACCGTGGCACCGAAGATCAGCTATGACAACAGCGTGAAGCGATGCCCCAAAAGGCGATACCAGGGTGACTTAAATGACTTCATTGATCTGACACCGGAAGCGCTGTGGGGTGAGCACGAACTTTATCGTAACGTATTCGTATAGTCCAAATGACAGAAACTGACAGTTTCCTCATACAAATTGACAAGTTAACGATAGGTAAACGCTACGATTACCTTACGATAGTTGTTCGTGGTCCCTCTGGATTGATTGCGCAAATCTATTGTTATAACTTTTATCCGTAAGCTGGCATCCTTTATTGTTTTATTATCACATTAAAAATCTTTATTATATTAATTAAACTTAGTTCTTGTTTTACTAATGTAGTTATAAGTTGTTTTACTAACACAAAATGGATCTCTGTTGTCTTAAATAAATAAATAATAAATAGCGTTATTAATCTTGTATTCGAGATAAAGGATTTAGGCGTTCTCCTTGACTGTAATTTGAATCGCATGTCAGTGCAATCTTTTAAAAGCATATATCTTGTGTTAGGGTTTGTTTTGTGGACAGGAAAGGATTTTCGATGCTGCTCCACCCTTATACTTTTGTTTAATGTTTATTTATTTATATGTATTTATTGGCTCTTTTAGGTAAAATTTTATTAGGGGTCTCCGTTTAAGTGCCTGTCATCAGTGCTTTTTTTATGTGCCACTTTATAGGACTAAGTATGCCGGTAAATCGTTTTGCCCCGAACTTGTCACAGTTATAATAATAACTTTCAGTCAGTTGACATTTTAGCGTCAACTTTATTTAGTTAAAAAAAAACAATTCATAACTTGTCTTAATAATAGGTATTTTTACTTGTTTGGCATTATGTAATTAGTTTATAATTATATAATAGTTTTACTTATTTTTAGTATTAACCTTTTCAACTAACTTTTAACGTTAAAATTATAATTTGTTTACTCTGTGTGTAATTTAGGCTGAGGAAACTTAATAGGTTTATGTGTTACTTTAAATCACTAATTTAATTATGTATATTATATACTGATTTCCCAAAAAATAATTATAAAAAATTAAGCTTGATGTGCAAATTTCTTAACCCCGGGTACACAGATACACTATAGCGCCAACGTTGGGTAAAAATTCTATCACCCATGAGTGGACCTTGAAAAAGCGTTGGCCTCAGCGTTGATTGGTACTTTATCTCATGGTCATTAATGTTCGTTTTCAGGCCAACTGTTCGCAGAAACGTGTAAAGCCGCATTAAGCCGGGCTTCTCATTGGGTGTATTTCAGCCAAAATTGGCGCCATAGTGTGGGGCAGAATTAATTAATTTTAAAGGCCCGAATTAATTAATTTTAAAGTCTCGTTTTTACAGCTATCAAATTCTTGTACTCAGAACCCTGGCATACCACTGTCCAAATAAGAATCCATTTTAATACATGCCGATTAATTGTTTTATTTAAATAAACTGCTGTATATAAAAAAGAGAAAATAATTTATGAGTACACGGAATTTATATTACAGTAGAGTAAAAAGCGTGGGGTGCTTGGTATAGTAGTATGTGAAAATCATCCTATTATTGGCACGTATAAAAGAGAAGTATGAAAACGTCATAAAGTGCACCCCGCGCTTTTTACTCTTCTGTAATATATATTCCGTGGACTCTTAAATTATTTTCTTTTTTTTTGTTAGCAATTAAAACGTGTTTTTTAGATTTTTAAACTATTTTTTTTAAGTATTTTTGTTAATAAGGATAATGAAAAACTCTTATCAAATTATTGCATTGCCATCGGTACTTAATACGTGTGCTAAGTTTCAAATTATTCCGATTTCTGGAAGTTGGTGAAAATTGAGTTCAAAAATTCCGTTACATACATTCATACATACATACACCCCGATCTAATAAAAGCGTGTTAAAAAAGTAACATCCTACTACTATTATAAAGGCGAAAGTTTGTAAGTATGGATGTATGGATGTATGGATGTATGGATGTTTGTTACTCTTTCACGTAAAAACTACTGAATGGATTTGAATGAAACTTTACCACAATATAGCTTATACATCAGAATAACATATAGGCTACAATTCATAAAGAATTTATAAGATAAAGGCTTCCACGCGGACGAAGTCGCGGGCGGCCACTAGTCTTTCAATAAATATTTCCTGGCTGTTACCAAAATTAAGCTTTGAATTAAATTCCGATACGATAACTACAAATCGATTGCTTATTAATAACGCGTTGCAACCGCTGAATGTTTGTTTGGTCATCTTCCATCCAAAAGTTACCTCTAGTATGACAAAAACATGTAAAATTTATCTCTAATTGGGGCCACTGCATTAAAATCACTTTCTCAGTTATGGTTGCTGCGTTATATATCGACGAATTTTGTATACAACGTATGTCTAACTGTGGACTAATGACATTGTATATTATTAACTGAAAAATTTAATCGGCAAGTTCTAACTACTCGTATTCATCATGAGATACTGCCTGGTGACATACAGACGGACGAGGCTTAGTAGTGGTTGCCTTTGGTAGAGCGCTGGCGGGCAGTCAGCATGGTTGCGAATCTTATAGACAACGATTATGAGCAGCAGTTAGAAGGTAGGATTAGGAATGACAATTAAACAAAAATAATATTCAAATGTTCTTTATTAGTCGTGTCAAAAATTACACAACAATAAATTCAATAAATAATAAATAAATTGTAAAAAAATTAATCGACGCGACCGTTTGCTAATAAGTATAAATAGTTTAGTTTTGTTAATGAAGTCAGACCAAACCGAATCCGGAGGCAGGCCGGGCCCGCCGAGATTAGCAAACAAGCGCGCGGGAAGATACGGTGCTATCACAAGTGCCGGCGCGGGCGCCGCGATATACTCTAACCGATGTTTATACATATAAAAATAGATTGCTTAAATATAATTCGCTAACCTATAAGGAGAACGTTTAACCTACGATTTCATATAAATGCACAGTTTAAAGTTATGATATGAACCTATAGTCAGAGCACCATTATTATTTATAACAACGTCAGTGGCCGCCGGCCGCCCGGCGTCGCCCGCGTTTGTACACCGCGATTTATTTACAGTCACTAGTCACTGTACCACACGTAATGTTCCTTAGCCTCGGAATCGTAACAATCCAGTTACAATACTGTAGGTATTTGCATGACATACACAACTCTGATTGATACTTTTAGACAACTTAAAGTACATAATACTACATAGTGACATTACATAAATGCTATAGTTACGGTATGGTCCCGCGAAGTACGTAAAATTAATACTATACGAAATACATGATCGACAACACAAAATACATATTTTTTTTACTGATTTATTTAATACCAATATTGAGGTAAAATATTGGGTAATGGCAAGATAATGTTCCACTTTAGATGGTGACCAAAATTTAATTGTAAAATATACAAGCCACATTGGTGCTTGCGGCGCAGTGGTGGCAGCGGTTTGGTAGTGATACCAAAAGTTAAGTAACCTGAGGCACGGCCATGTAAGGGGTAGGTAACCATTCTGACGTTAAGTTGTTGGTCCCGGTTAATATTGATTGATATTAACCGTGAGGCCTGTGCCCAACAGTAGGACGTATAAAGGCGGATGAGATGAGAAAATATACAAAATCGTTTCTTTTTAGTGAGTAGGTATTTAACCCAATAAATCAGAAATCAGCTCACATAAAATATTTTTACGACATAATTGTTAAGTAATTAATCATTTCACATTATTACTTCGATACACATTACGCAACGGACGAGTGCAACAAAGAGGCGACCGGCCCTCGCGTGCAGCTCCGAAACTCGCTTTCAGTCATTCCAAAGGAGCCGTCCACCTCATCGAGACCGCCTACAAAATTTACATATTTACACTGTACACTCGGCAGTATTTACAGAGTTCGCGCGTCACCCGGCTCGCGCCGTCGACGGGTCACAGCGCACGCGGCTAGGTCCGATGTGCGGGGATGAAGTAGAGCGTCTGTTCCGCGCTGGCGCGAGCGGCGGGCGCGGGCGGGCGCTAGAGGCCGGGCGCGCGCGCGGGGTGCGGGTTCGCGTGCGGGAGTGCGGGCGCGGGGCGCGGGGGCGCGTGTGCGGGGCGCGGGGGCGGCGCGGGGGCCGCTCGCCGCCGTCACACGTCGGTGTGCCGCGCGCGGGGCGCCGGCTCGTCCTCCGCGTCCGACTCCTCGATCTCGCACAGGTTCGTGGACAGGTCGCTGCACGAGCCCGCGTCCGCGCCGCCGAGCAGCGAGTTGCGCTCCTCTGAAAAACCACAAGCGGCGTGAGTAATACGGCGGGACCCCGGTAATTTCAGTAAAATTCTCGTATCGGTCGACAGCCCGTACCGAGCATGGTGATGAGGCTGGCGGCGTCGGGCTCGCGCAGGGTGCGCGCGCGCAGCTGCTCCGAGTCCGACGCGGGCTGCGAGCGGCAGTCGTCCGGGTGCGGCAGGTACTCGTCCGGGTGCAGGAGGTACGATGACGCTGCAACGAGGATTGTGATAATATAATTGAGAACTATGGTACGGAGATATAGATCGCTGTTTACTCAAAATAAAGAACCTCGGGACGCTGATGTAGACAAGATAAAGACATTTTTTTTTTCTATTCATGCTAAAATACCATACACCATACTCTTCCCGTCCCGTGAGTAGTTTCTCTACTAAAAATATTCTTTAGTTTGCAACGTGAATCAGGTCAAACATAGTTAAAAAGTAACTCACCGTCAGCGAATCGGGAGGTGTCACAGTCGCGGTCGGCGGGGTACTCGAGATCGAGGTCGAGGTCGTCGGGCGCGGAGTCGGTGGTGTCGGGCAGCAGGCGCGGCGGGTGCGGGGCGTGCGGGGCGTGCGGGGGCGGCGCGCGGGCGAGGCGGCGCGGCGTGGGCGGCGAGGGGGGCGAGGGCGGCGAGGACGAGTCGGGCCGCTCGGAGCCCGGCACCTCGCTGATGCCGGGCAGCGCGCCGCCGCCGCCGCACCAGTCCGAGCAGTCCCAGTGGTACCCGCCCACCAGGTCGCCGCCCGCGCCCGCGCCCGCCCCGGGCCCCGCGCCGCGGCGCAGCGCGCCCGGCGACCGCCCGCGCGACCGGCTCTTACTGCCTTTGAGATCTGCAACGAGACAAAATGAGTAATCGTTTCTATCTACGAGTAGTTCCATCTAAGTGCTGGTTTTAAAGTGTGCTTTTTCTACTTTGAGGTACGAATCTCACCGAGTTTGACTCGACTCACCATTGTAAATCTTATTGTCAACGAAGGTGTGGAGGTGCATCTGCTCGGACCAGGGCTTGCGGTCGTGCGTCTCTATGTTGAGGTTGCGGCGGTAGTCGGGCGGGATGCCCTCGAGCTCGTCGCCGGCCGAGCCGTAGCTGCGCAGCGTGTCCACGTTGTTGAGCGGCGGCGGCTCCGCGCACGACGAGGGCCGCTCGCGCCGCGCCGCCACCGCCTCCAGGTTCGACAGCTTGGAGGCGCGCGGCGGCGGCGGCAGCTTCTCGCTGTTGAGCGGCTGCGCGGCGTCGTGGGCGGCGCGGCGGCGGGTGCGGCGACGCAGCGCCAGCGGGAGGCCGACAGCGAGCAGCAGCAGCACCAGCAGCGAGGCGGCGGCGGCGGCGAGTGGCCAGCGCGCCTCGCACGCCCAGCGCCACGCGTCCCGCAGCGCGCGCGCTCCCCCACCGCCAGCTCCACCCGATACCACTGCGTCCGAGTACAGGGGATTTCCGCAGTTCATTCCTGTTAACGAGAAATTAATGTACAGATTTAATAATGCCATGTCAACGATCAACGATTCAAGAACTACGGTGACACAGACAGAGAGAGCCACAGGTGAAACTATTAACACTATTTTCTTTGCAATTGTTAGGTGTGTCTACAATTAAAGGATGTATTGAGTGGTAACGACTTGAGAGGGAAGTTGTAGTAAGAAACAAACCCGTTGTATGCCGTTCTAACACTGACCTTTATTCTCATCGTACCAAACTTATTAACTTTACATATATTTTTGCATTGGCAAAAGTACGGAATTCAGTCGGTGCATAAATAATAATAATAAATATTTCACAACAATCACACCAATTCTCTAGTAATAGTACATTACGATACGAGTGACCTAAGTTGTCCATTATTGCACGGCGCGAAGTTCATCGAACATAGAAACATAGGATCATTCATTGGATCAAACATTGAAAACATTCAAAACGGAACATTGAAAGTATTTTGCTTTTGAATTCCTGTGCATTTTCAAGCTTCAAATGACATTTCAAAGGGTTTTGTTTCATTTTTTATACATATGCGAAGGTAGTCGATTCATTTACGCACCGTGCAGAAATAGACAACTTAGGTCCCGGAAAAGCGTGCGTAAAGTGCGGGTTTAGGTCACGCTATGCTATAAAATACTTATAATAATGTTATTAATGTAGATGCAGTTTGACCTAAATTAAGGAGTCATTGACTCCAGCTAATTTATACCTATTGTGCGGTAACCCGTACAACAACTGCCAAAGTTGAAAATGTAAAGATTCATGCACTCACCGGTCTTGTCGGGCGGGCACAGGCAGCGGAAGGAGCCGGGCTCGTTGAGGCAGGTGGCGCCGTTGAGGCAGGGCTCGCCGGCGCACTCGTCCACGTCGTACTGGCAGCGCGGGCCGTAGTACCCGCGGCAGCGACACGACGGGCCCCACTCGCCCTCCTCGCAGGCGCCGCCGTGCGCGCACACGCCCGGCGCGCACCAGCGCCCGCGCTCGCAGCGCGCGCCCGCCAGCCCCGCCGCGCACGCGCAGCGGAACCCGCCCGCGCCCAGCGCCGCCGCCGAGCAGAACCCGCCGTGCAGGCACGGCTGCGACGCGCACGGGTCCGCGTCCACCTGCACACAGTTCATCTTGTTAACTCATACTTTGCTTTTTACAGCTTGTGAAATTAACCAGTTTATTTCTTGTCGCCAACACTATTGCCTGTGGATATTGATGTAATATTCAGTGCAGTGTGATAATAACACAAAATTCTGTAACACCCCCTCAGCTGTCACAGGCGCGCTTTTTAAGTTGTGATACTTAGATAAAAATCAGCTTGTATTAACTTTTTACATGACGAAATATATCGCAATATGACATAATAATATGATGAACCTGTCGATACTACCAGAAATCAATTAAATTGCTACGTACCTCGCATCTCGGTCCGAGGAACCGCGCGTGGCAGGTACATGTGTACCCCTCGAGCTCGTTATCAGACGGTTCGGCCTCGAGCAAGCTGGGCGCCTCGCGGCACGTGCCGCCGTTGAGGCAGGGGTACGAGGCGCAGGGCGTGGGCGGCGGCAGCGCGGGGCACGCGGGGGCCACGCGCGCGCGCACGCGCCGCACCAGCTGCGCGCGCCCGTCCGCCGCCGTGCCGCCCTCCTCCAGCGGCAGCAGCGCACCGCCGAGCCGCACCTCTGAGATGCAACCGTAGAACCCGTACGTCACCTAGATTGAAAAACGATTAATTAAAACTATTTGATATTACCTTTGTTATGTGTTTTCGAAAGTCGAAATGAAACGATATCTACCTGTTCGGGGGCCAAGGCGTGCGCGTGCCGCATGAGCGCGGCGCCGATGAGCAGGCGGTCGGCGCGCGCGTCCAGCACGGCGGCGGGGGGCGGCGTCTGCGCGTGCGCGCTGCGCCGGTCCACGGTGAGGCGCATGGCCGCGCCGCGCCGCTCCAGCCGCGCCTCGTGCCACGCGTCGTCCGCCACCGGCACCGACGCGCGCACCAGCGCCGAGCCCGAGCCCAGCTCCATGCGGAACTGCAGGTAGCCCTCGGCCACCTCGAGCACGGCGTGGTCCACGCGCCCCGCGGCCTGCAGCAGCGTGCCGCGCTCGCGCCGCGTGCGGAAGCGCAGCGCCAGCGTCAGCTGGTCGTCGAGCAGCCGCTCGCCGTCCACGACGCCGCGCTCGAGCCGGTACACGAGGTAGCCATCGCCGGCGAGCTGCACGACGGGCGGCGACGCGCGGCAGCCCGCCTCGGCGCACGCGTCGGCGTCGGCGGGCCGGTCGCAGTGCTCGCCGCTGTAGCCGCCGGCGCACGCGCACTCGCCGCGCAGGCGGTGCGGCGCCGCGACGAGCGCGAACACGTCCGTGGCGACGGCGCGCGGGCCGGCGGGCAGCAGCTCGACGCGCTCCACGCAGGCGCCGTGCACGCAGCCGCCGCACGCGACGCGCACGAGCTCCTCGACGACGAGCCGCGTGCGCTCCTCGAGCCGCTCCAGGTGCGCGTGCAGTCTCCGGCGCAGCGCGTCCGCGGGCAGGAAGCCGCCCCCGTCGGTTGGCACGCGCACTGCGAAGGCTACGTCCAGATCCTGCGCGACTTGTCTTCTCTCGCGGCGGGGCTCGCTCTCGTCGACTTCGCCGGACGGCTGCACGCTGACAATTACGACATCGGTGGGGTCGCAGTCGGTCGCCTCGGCGACGGCTCGCACGAAGCCCTTTCGGTGGCTCAGGACGAAGTCGCGGTCGGTGACCTCCCGGAATCGCACCACGACGGCCTGGGCGAGCATCTCGTCCGACACGAGCACGACGGTCACGCGCACTATCGAGAAGCTGATAAATTTGCCGTCGTCGACCGTCACGTTGAGTCGGTAGTCGCCGACGTCGAGCCGGGGCGCCGCCCGCAGGGTTCCATTCTTGGGGTCGATCTCGAAAAGATCCGTGGGAGGATACGGAGCACCGTCTACTGGAGCTATCGCGTACGCGAGCGTGTCGTAAGCGTCCCTGTCCGACGCGAACACTCGTCCTATGACACCTCCTGGGAATTCGTCGAGGTAGGAGTTGACGGTGATTTCTAGTGGAGTAACAACGGGCGGGTACTGCGACTCCTCGATGACCCTTATGTACACCCAGGCGTCGGAGAACAGGGGCGGTGTGCCGTTGTCGAACACGCGGATTTGGAGAGCGTAGCGATCCTTGATGCGGTGATTGAAGCGCGTGGCCGAGCGTAGGTAGCCGTCCTGCTCGAGGCGGAAGGCGCCCATCTCGTTCCCGGACTGGAAGTCGAACGTGTACGGGGCCGCGTTGGGATGCGCATCGGCGTCCTCCACTTCGAACTTGATGATCGTGTGCCCGAGGGGTCGGTCCTCCTGGACGACGGCCGAGTAGTTGGTCTGGGCGAAGAGAGGCGGGTTGTCGTTGGCATCGATCACTTCAATGTTTAGGAGAGTCGTCGTCTCGAGGGCCGGAACGCCTCGATCTCGCGCTCGCACCTCGAGAACGTACGCCGGAATAGTTTCTCGATCGAGCGGGGCCGCCACGGAGACGTAGCCGGTGTCAGGGTCCACGGCGAAATGACCGACGCGGTCGCCGCGGACGATCGAGTACGAAACGCGCCCGTTGGCCCCGGAGTCGGCGTCGTCGGCGATGACCTGCAGCACCCGCGCGCCCACCTCGGCGTCCTCGCGCACGCGCGCCCCGTACGACTCCTGCGCGAACGTCGGCGCGTTGTCGTTGCTGTCGGCCACGGTGATGTTGAGCGCGGCGCGGTCGCTGAGCGGCGGGGAGCCCCCGTCGATCGCCTGCACCGTCAGCGCGTACTCCCGGCGCCGCTCGAAGTCGAGCGGGCGCGCGATCGTCAGCACGCCGGTGGAGCGGTCGACGGCGAAGTCGTCGCGGCCGTCGCCGCCGACGAGCGAGTAGTAGACGTCGGCGTTGACGCCGGCGTCGCGGGACGTGGCGCGCACGCGCAGCACCTCGGTGCCGGGCGCGTCGACCTCGGGCACGACGGCGCGGTACAGGTGGAACTCGAACTCGGGCGGGTTGTCGTTGACGTCGGCGACGGTGAGGCGCACGGTGGCGGTGGCGGACAGCGGCGGGCGGCCGCGGTCGCGCGCGCGCACCACGAGGCGGTGCTCGGGCTGCGTCTCGCGGTCCAGCGGCGCGCGCAGCGTGATGATGCCGCTGTCGGCCGCCAGCTCGAACGCCTGCGTCGCCTCGTCCACGAACGAGTAGCGAACCAGACTATTTTCCCCGAGATCTGCGTCGGTTGCATGGACCTGCAAAATATGTGACATTCAAAATATGGCCTCATGGAATCAACTTGAATTATTCGATCAGAGTGAATATGCTGGCTCGAAGATTAGCTAAGAGTATGTATGCAGTCAAAATAACGCTTTTTAAAGCATACTGCACTTCACTGTACACTGGCAGTCTTTGGGTCAGATATACTCAAAAATCTCCAACGGTAAGTGCGCGAAAGCTCCAACGGTATCCTGAAAGTTATTGCAGGGCGACTACATGTTTGTCCCTTAATGTGGCACAAAAAAAGCAAAAAGATATGCACCAAATTAGTTATTAGGTACTAACATAGTGTGTAAGATGTATTGTTTACTAACCCTACTTGGATCTTTTGTTGTCCTAATAAATAAATAAATTGAGATGATGAGTGATGACTGCACCCAGGACGGCCGGGTAGCAGCATCACGACGGTGGGTAGGTGGCGTGGACCCGCTGCCAGCCGGGCAGACTCACCAGGCTGATCCTAGTGACGGCTAAGGGTATCTTGGCCGCAGCGGAGGGAAATGAGAACCGACACGGACGGTTGATATCTGTTTTATTAATCTTAGTGAACATGTATTTATATTGAACTTAAGCTATGAAAACATGCAAAGATATGTTGTTGTGTGCCGTCGGTGTAGAGTGCCGACGGTGTTCGTTGAGGGTCCATCGGCCAGCCGCTGTATGTGGGTCGCTGACGCCGCTCCGATGTTGGGCAATTTCCATGTACGATGCTAGCTCGTACAATTATTATTATTACGTCTAAGCAAAAGTAAACAGGTGTTTTCGTAAGTTCATCGTCGACTTAGTCGAAACCTCGCTGGGCCGAATGTACTGGGCCAAGATCTACCAAAATAATAAAAGTGAGTAACTGGTTTTCATGATTACCTTGGCGACGAGCGTGCCGACGTCGGCGTCCTCGGGCAGCGTGACGGTGTAGGTGTCGGCGGAGAAGCGCGGCGCGTTGTCGTTGACGTCGGCGAGGCGCAGCTGCAGCTCGGAGCCGCACGCCCACGCGGGCCGCTCGCGGTCCTGCGCGTGCGCCACCAGCTTGTACGACGCGAGCTTCTCGCGGTCCAGCGCCGCTGCTACTGTTACTACGCCGGTGTCCTGGAACAAAATAACGGACGTGAATAGACCGGTAGCGTGCAAAACAAAAATCAGAAGTAATGTAATAATAGCGAAATATCCTTATTTGACAAAATTTTGTTTTAAGGCCGTAGTGGTCGCTACGCTACGTATATTATTTGCTACACATAGATTTTTAATATATTAGAATTAATAGATTGTATTCTCATTTAGTTTATCGCATTGGGTGTTATGATTATCCTGTAATGATAGGTATAAGTTTGGAAAATAAATAAATGATCTATAAAGTATAATTATCATATTACCTTATCGATGGCAAAGTGGTGCGCGTAGTCGCCTGTGAGGTAGTGCCGGAGGCGTGGCTCGGCGGGGCGGTCGTCGTCGCCGGTCGCCAGCTGCATGACGCGCGTGCCGTTGGCCGCGTTCTCCGGCAGCTCCGCGTAGTAGCGGTGCCGCAGGCAGTACGGTGGGTTGTCTGAAACAGATACACGATTATACGCTTGTACCTACTTGTAAATATCTATCGTAACGCATTGATAGATTTCATAATTTATTCAAAGAAGTTTATCCTTAAAGAAGTTTTTCCTTATAGCAGCTTATTTTGGTTGCTGTAAAAAGCAGTTTAGTAGGAGAGTAATTTACGAGTATTGGCATTGGTAACTCGGACACCAGATTGCTAATAATTCTCGACTAGAACAGCTATAATCTTCTTCTAAGTAAAAGATGGTGTAATGAAAGAACTCGACGCGGTAATTTTAATACCGTAAATAACGATAAGGTGCCTCACCGTTGACATCGAGCACGACGACGTTGACGGTAGTGTAGGCGGTGAACTTGCCGTCGGTGGCGGCGACGGTGAGGCGGTGCGCGGGCGCGGCCTCGCGGTCCAGCGCGCGCGCCACGAACAGCTCGCCGCCCGCGCGCAGCTGGAAGCGCGCGCGCTCGTCGCCGCCCGCCACGAAGAACGACAGCGCGCCGCCCGCCGCGTCCGCGTCGCGCACGCGCAGCCGCGCCACCACCGTGCCCGGCGCCGCGTCCTCGCGCACCTGCACCCAACCACAATAAACACTCCAGTGTGTGTGTCGGCTCCGACGCACGACTAGAGTTTACTCCTTTAGAACGGTTATAAAAAGTAAATAGATTGAGAAATAAGGATACATTAATGCATTTTTAGGGTTCCGTAGTCCGACAAGGAATCCTTATAAGATCGTTCAGTCCGTCCTAGTCTGTCACGGCAGACTATCTTCTACGTTTATGGACTGATTTGCATATAACTTAATTCGAGGATACTTCACAGATAGATCTCATTCGCCCGAGCGGCCAGCAGCGTCAGCCGGTGCTCTAGCGTACCTCGGCATCGTACTGGTCCTGCAGGAAGGCGGGCGGGCAGTCGTTGTAGTCGACGAGGCGCACGACGAGCGTGCCGGGCGGGGCGGCGCCGTCGGTCGCCAGCAGCGTCAGCCGGTGCTCTAGCGTACCTCGGCATCGTACTGGTCCTGCAGGAAGGCGGGCGGGCAGTCGTTGTAGTCGACGAGGCGCACGACGAGCGTGCCGGGCGGGGCGGCGCCGTCGGTCGCCAGCAGCGTCAGCCGGTGCTCTAGCGTACCTCGGCATCGTACTGGTCCTGCAGGAAGGCGGGCGGGCAGTCGTTGTAGTCGACGAGGCGCACGACGAGCGTGCCGGGCGGGGCGGCGCCGTCGGTCGCCAGCAGCGTCAGCCGGTGCTCTAGCGTACCTCGGCATCGTACTGGTCCTGCAGGAAGGCGGGCGGGCAGTCGTTGTAGTCGACGAGGCGCACGACGAGCGTGCCGGGCGGGGCGGCGCCGTCGGTCGCCAGCAGCGTCAGCCGGTGCTCGAGCGTACCTCGGCATCGTACTGGTCCTGCAGGAAGGCGGGCGGGCAGTCGTTGTAGTCGACGAGGCGCACGACGAGCGTGCCGGGCGGGGCGGCGCCGTCGGTCGCCAGCAGCGTCAGCCGGTGCTCTAGCGTACCTCGGCATCGTACTGGTCCTGCAGGAAGGCGGGCGGGCAGTCGTTGTAGTCGACGAGGCGCACGACGAGCGTGCCGGGCGGGGCGGCGCCGTCGGTCGCCAGCAGCGTCAGCCGGTGCTCTAGCGTACCTCGGCATCGTACTGGTCCTGCAGGAAGGCGGGCGGGCAGTCGTTGTAGTCGACGAGGCGCACGACGAGCGTGCCGGGCGGGGCGGCGCCGTCGGTCGCCAGCAGCGTCAGCCGGTGCTCTAGCGTACCTCGGCATCGTACTGGTCCTGCAGGAAGGCGGGCGGGCAGTCGTTGTAGTCGACGAGGCGCACGACGAGCGTGCCGGGCGGGGCGGCGCCGTCGGTCGCCAGCAGCGTCAGCCGGTGCTCTAGCGTACCTCGGCATCGTACTGGTCCTGCAGGAAGGCGGGCGGGCAGTCGTTGTAGTCGACGAGGCGCACGACGAGCGTGCCGGGCGGGGCGGCGCCGTCGGTCGCCAGCAGCGTCAGCCGGTGCTCTAGCGTACCTCGGCATCGTACTGGTCCTGCAGGAAGGCGGGCGGGCAGTCGTTGTAGTCGACGAGGCGCACGACGAGCGTGCCGCGCGCGGTGCGGCGCGCGGGCGGGGCGGCGCCGTCGGTCGCCAGCAGCGTCAGCCGGTGCTCGGCGCACGCTTCGCGGTCCAGCGCGCCCGTCGTCGTCACCCAGCCGCTGCAGAAACACATACATGTCAACGGAACTACTACAAAATTAAGATTTCTTTTATAAATTACATGCGGAATGAAAAATTCTTGAATTTTTTCAGCCATTATTACACATGATTTGTACTTTGACGCAATCAGTTCATTTTGCGTAGAATCACCAGCAAAATCCTCAAATGCAAGCCTAGACGCATGTCCAATTGAAAGGAGACATTACGTGTGTAAAGTACCTGTATGGATCCACACTGAACAGTCCGGCAGACGAAGCACCTTCCTCGCCTTCGCCGCCTTCGCCCACCAACGAGAATCTTACTTCACCATTTGAACCCGCGTCAGGATCGTCCGCCATCACTGGAGCAAACATTTTATTGTCAGCTTAGCAGTTCCAACAAAGAGTATTTTGATTGACCTACATTTAATAATAAATAAATAATAAATAATAATTTATTTCATTTTTAACTTATACCTAATTACATGGTTGATTGAGGTCTCCATTTAAGCAAGTTATGCCTGTGTTTGGAGACCTCGCTCTTCCTTATCTACATACACGTAACAACAATATAAACCCAAATTTAACTAAAAAAACAAAACAAAATCAGCCTTAAATCTACATAATACATTTCTTTGTGTGTGTGTGTGTGTGTGTGTGTGTGTGTGTGTGTGTGTGTGTGTGTGTGTGTGTGTGTGTGTGTGTGTGTGTGTGTATGTGTGTCAGTGAAAATGTGCGTGTATGTGAAGCTAAGTTATGTGATGCGATACAACAGGAATTCAGTTTCATCATAGGTTTTAGTTCTTAGCCATTCATGAATAAGTTTTTTACATTCAGAATATGGTTTTCCATATATGTATATTTCTCTATTTATTTTGCAATAGAGAAACACTGAGCGAGAACTGAATTGCCTACCAGCAAACACTGTTCTGGTGCCAGAAGACACAGCCAGAACATCATTACGCCGCCTTTTTGAGATGCTTGGATCAAACGGTATTAATTTGTGTGCTTTAAGAGTAGTCATGATGATGTACAACTTCCTAACACTAAACAGTCCACTAATGTAATATAGATTTTCGGTAGGAAAACGTCTTTTTTTAAAATACATTATTTTAAGGAGGGTTCGTTGAGCTTTTTCCAGGTTTAGAAACTCGGTCTTTGCAGCGCCTCCCCAGACCGGAATGCAGTACGTAATGATTGACTGTGCAAGAGAGATGTATATTAGGTTTAGAAGATATCTAGGGGAGTTGGATTGGTCTGTACTATCAGCTATTACATGTCTTAGTGTTTTGAACATCCAGCACAATTTTCTGATCCTACTAATGACATGTTCTATGTTTGGGTACCAAGATAACCTTTGATCCACGATGACGCCCAGGTATTTTGTATGGGAGACTTTTTCAATTGATGGACAGTTACAAGGCTTAATGCAGGCATCTGGGGGCACGGTAGTGCCCCCGCCAAGACGAGCCAAGCGAAGCGCACAGGCACTACCTACCTTTTCTCGAAGCGCTTCGTCGTTTTTTTGAACCCTCATAACTTGGGTTTGGATTATGCTAGATCAACAAAATTTTCGGGATATATTGTCAATAGCGGACTTATTGAACATATTAAGTTTTAATTACATTAGCTTTTATACTTCAGATTTTATTTATATCTAAAAAACGCTGATTTCGTCACTGACTCACTGATGATCATCAAAATTATTAAGGTATTTCCTAATGTCCTAGAAAGCTGAAATTTTGTATGTAAGCTAGTATTAGCACACAAACAACAAAAAAATTATAAAACTTGTAACTTTCATCCCCCAACCCCTTAAACTAGGGGATGGGAGTTTGTATGAGACCAGGGGGCTGAGACAAAGTATCAATTTAAAAACAAAAAAGGCAAAGATAGAGAGTGGGCTATAAAAAAGGCGTATCTGATGTGCAAGAAATACACCCCAAAAAAAAAAGAAAAAAAAAATTATTACAAACAACTTACAAAAAGAAATGAAATCCCACCAAAAACATTTTCATGTAAATGTTGCCAAGACGAGCCCATATGACTCGCACTGTCAAAAAGTTATCAGATCTCATGTAGAGCCAAGCTAACACTACACGCCCTAACTCTACAAGGCCTAACTTCACAAACTCTACATCTTAGTCAAAATATGTGGCTTGGCCGTTCGTTACTACAAGAACTATTGTATAACACAAAAGTAATGAACAGTGAATTGATTTTTCACCTTACGCCGAGGTGAATGTAGCGAAATGGCCAAGCCACATATTTTGACTAAGGTGTAGAGTTTGTGAAGTTAGGCCTTGTAGAGTTAGGGCGTGTAGTGTTAGAAGCTTGGCTCTACATGAGATCTGATAACTTTTTGACAGTGCGAGTCATATGGGCTCGTCTTGGCAACATTTTACATGAAAATGTTTTTGGTGGGTCCTTATTACACGTATGTATTTTGAGGCAGAAGTCAGAATGAGGCTGCAAGTTGTTGGTAATGCTGAAGCAAACATAATTTGTCTTAGCCGTATTTAAAGTGAGGAGATTTTGATGCAACCACAAAGCGACTTGAGCTAGACCACTTTCAGCACTAGTCTTGACGGATTCCCAAGATTCACCAGCAGACATTTATCTCATTTAAGAATATACATATTGGCAGGAGATTACATAATGTTAAGAGCTACATTTACTCTGAAAATAAGAAACATAACTTCTAACTTCGATCCACGAAAAGACGTAACGGTAAACTTAATTTTAAATCAGAAGGTCTACTACCCCCGCATTAAGTAAGAAGGCTTTACAGATTTTAAAATGAGAAGCCACTATTTGTGTTTAATATACTCCTCTAGATTGTGATAAATAATCGATAAGAGTGTTGTGAGCCATACGTTGCACGAGGCTGGAGTGCGGCGGCGTGTTCTCGGCGACGTGCACGACGTACGGCTGCGAGTGGAACGCGGGCGCGTGCTCGTTCGCGTCCAGCACGTGCAGCCGCGTCTGCGCCATCGTCGCCGGCGCCGGGCTGCCGCTGCCCTCCAGGATTATGCCTGGAGTACATCAATAGCGTGTCAATACATTCTCGAGAAAAACAGTGTTAAACACAGCTCGAGAGTTTTCAGAGAGCTGGTTGGATGTAAATTTTGCAATCCTTACAACGGCGCTTTTTAATTAAAAAGCGATCTTTTTATAAAAGCTTATCTAATTTAAAACTCGAGCGGCGTCATATGAAACGATTGAATTATAAAATGCTGCAACTACCTACTTTTGATCACTGGTAATTTTGAATTACTAAATGCTGCAACTACCTACTTTTGATCATTGGTAATTAATTACCGATTTCATGCAAAAAATATTTAAAAAAAAATTACCGATGACGTGTTCAGCGGCCGTCTCGCGATCGAGTTGGCCGGCGAGGACGAGCCGGCCCGCGGCGTCCACCGCGAACAGGTCGCGCGGCCACAGCCCCGGCGCGAGCCTGAACCTCGGCGCGGGCGAGTCGGCGGCGTCGGTCGCGTCGGGGCCGGGCGCGTCGGGGCCGGGCGCGTCGGCCGCGTCCGGCACGCGCAGCTCGGCGATGAGCGTGCCGGGCGCGGCGTCCTCGGGCAGGAACAGGTCGGGCGGGGGCGGGTGCACGCGCGGCGCGGACTGGCCGGGCGCCAGCACGTACACCGCCACCGGCGCCTCGCCCGCCAGCCCGCCGGCGTCGCGCGCGCGTACCCACACCTGCACCGACCGGGACGCTGCAACAAATTATTCAATTGGTATTCACTATTAAAACAAATGCAACTGGTTGAACTTGTCATAGAAGTAGAAGACAAACATTTCAAGCTTATCACGTGAGCATAGTTTTTTTTACCACCACCATCAATCACCTCGGAAAAACCGCTGACAGTCATGTTATTAATTAATTACAAAAAGTGCTAGATTTTGTACTGTTCAAACGTTGTAATTAAATAGTGTTTAAATCAAACGTTTCCTTATGCACGATACCCAAGTCTGCCCACACGATGTCTGAAGGTTCGGGTCGAAATCATAACGACTCCGATATACAAAATATTTTAAATCATTGTTAATTTAATTATGTATGTTTACTATTTAGAACAAAGCAAATGCCAACAAGTAATTAACGTATTGACAATACGCGATGTGCACTGATAAGACGATTTCAACACTCACCAAAGCTGGAAGCGTCCCGCGCAAACGACAGCGCGCCGGTGTGCGGGTCGACGGCGAACAAGCCGGTGGCGTCGGTGCGCACGTCGCCCTCGTACACGGAGTACGTTATGCGCGCGTTGTCTCCGACGTCGGCGTCGCTGGCGACGAGCGTGAGGAAGGGCGCGCCGGGCGGCTTGTCGTGCGCGACCGCGGCGCGGTACTCGCGGTGCGGGAACACGGGCGCGTTGTCGTTCGCGTCGGCCACGCGCACGCGCACGGTGGTGTGCCGCAGCAGGCCGCCGCCGTCGCTCGCGGTGACCGGCACCTCCCACTCGGCGCGCTGCTCGCGGTCCAGGGGCACGCGGGCGGTGAGCGCGCCGCTCGCGGCGTCGATGGCGAATGTCTCGCGGAGACGGGCGGAGGGGATGGAGTAGGTCACGGTGCCGTATTCGCCGGGGTCGTCGTCGTAAGCTTTCACCTAAAACAGACAAGATACGCGCACGCTAGAGGATTGATTTTTAGTTACGTTATATTGAGAGTAATATTTTTAGGTGTTTGACTAATGTATCTGATCAATTGCAACATCATTATTATCATCATTATCTGACTGAAAACAGCTTGGAGTCGGGAAGTTGGCGGTGTTACACCCCCGTGCCTCGGTGCGAACGTTAAGCCAATGGTCCTGCGCCTGATCTCTCTCCGGTCATGTCAGATTGCCGTCTCACCGAACTTTGAGACTGATGGAATAGTGAGTGCATTTGTGTATTGCACTATAATAAATCCTGCGTAGTTGGCTAATCTCTGTTGAGATTGGCCGCCGTGGTCGAAATCGGCCAGGAGGACTACTACTACTGATCAATAGCAGCAATTTTCTTCTAATTACTTGAAGTAGCAGCGTTTCTGACGAATAGCAAAATGGAGTGATCTCTAATCCTATATGACCTCTAACCGCGTGATTTACACGTTCACTCAACAGATAGCGCTGACAGTCGCTTGACTTGCGCAATAGATGCGACTTTTTCTCAGCTTATATACTTCGTTATTTTTATTTTGATTCTGTCTTTAGTACAGATATAAAACTACAATCGGTGCTTTATTTGACGGTGCTTCGGGCAACACCCTGAATGTTAAATAGTAAAGTCGATTCGGCGACCGCTTGGTGCAGTGGTCCGCATGTCGGACTTCTAAACCACGAGTAGCGGGTTCGATTCCAGCACAGTACAAGCATGAGTGTGCATGAACATGTGTGTTTGTACTGGTCTGGGTGTTTTCTATGTATAATATGTATTTATTTACAAAAAAAAGTATTTGAGTATGTATATCCGTTATCTAGTACCCATAACACAAGCCTCGTAGCTTACCGTAGTGAGCAGCAGCGGCGGCGGCTGGTTCTCTAGCGCGCGCGCCTCGTGCACGAGGTGCGGGAAGCGCGGCGGCTCGCGGTTGGCGGGCGCGGGCGCCAGCTTGACGCGCGCGAAGGCCGCTTCAACATCGATCATCCCTACCGTAGTGAGCAGCAGCGGCGGCGGCTGGTTCTCTAGCGCGCGCGCCTCGTGCACGAGGTGCGGGAAGCGCGGCGGCTCGCGGTTGGCGGGCGCGGGCGCCAGCTTGACGCGCGCGAAGGCCGCTTCAACATCGATCATCCCTACCGTAGTGAGCAGCAGCGGCGGCGGCTGGTTCTCTAGCGCGCGCGCCTCGTGCACGAGGTGCGGGAAGCGCGGCGGCTCGCGGTTGGCGGGCGCGGGCGCCAGCTTGACGCGCGCGAAGGCCGCTTCAACATCGATCATCCCTACCGTAGTGAGCAGCAGCGGCGGCGGCTGGTTCTCTAGCGCGCGCGCCTCGTGCACGAGGTGCGGGAAGCGCGGCGGCTCGCGGTTGGCGGGCGCGGGCGCCAGCTTGACGCGCGCGAAGGCCGCTTCAACATCGATCATCCCTACCGTAGTGAGCAGCAGCGGCGGCGGCTGGTTCTCTAGCGCGCGCGCCTCGTGCACGAGGTGCGGGAAGCGCGGCGGCTCGCGGTTGGCGGGCGCGGGCGCCAGCTTGACGCGCGCGAAGGCCGCTTCAACATCGATCATCCCTACCGTAGTGAGCAGCAGCGGCGGCGGCTGGTTCTCTAGCGCGCGCGCCTCGTGCACGAGGTGCGGGAAGCGCGGCGGCTCGCGGTTGGCGGGCGCGGGCGCCAGCTTGACGCGCGCGAAGGCCGCTTCAACATCGATCATCCCTACCGTAGTGAGCAGCAGCGGCGGCGGCTGGTTCTCTAGCGCGCGCGCCTCGTGCACGAGGTGCGGGAAGCGCGGCGGCTCGCGGTTGGCGGGCGCGGGCGCCAGCTTGACGCGCGCGAAGGCCGCTTCAACATCGATCATCCCTACCGTAGTGAGCAGCAGCGGCGGCGGCTGGTTCTCTAGCGCGCGCGCCTCGTGCACGAGGTGCGGGAAGCGCGGCGGCTCGCGGTTGGCGGGCGCGGGCGCCAGCTTGACGCGCGCGAAGGCCGCTTCAACATCGATCATCCCTACCGTAGTGAGCAGCAGCGGCGGCGGCTGGTTCTCTAGCGCGCGCGCCTCGTGCACGAGGTGCGGGAAGCGCGGCGGCTCGCGGTTGGCGGGCGCGGGCGCCAGCTTGACGCGCGCGAAGGCCGCTTCAACATCGATCATCCCTACCGTAGTGAGCAGCAGCGGCGGCGGCTGGTTCTCTAGCGCGCGCGCCTCGTGCACGAGGTGCGGGAAGCGCGGCGGCTCGCGGTTGGCGGGCGCGGGCGCCAGCTTGACGCGCGCGAAGGCCGCTTCAACATCGATCATCCCTACCGTAGTGAGCAGCAGCGGCGGCGGCTGGTTCTCTAGCGCGCGCGCCTCGTGCACGAGGTGCGGGAAGCGCGGCGGCTCGCGGTTGGCGGGCGCGGGCGCCAGCTTGACGCGCGCGAAGGCCGCTTCAACATCGATCATCCCTACCGTAGTGAGCAGCAGCGGCGGCGGCTGGTTCTCTAGCGCGCGCGCCTCGTGCACGAGGTGCGGGAAGCGCGGCGGCTCGCGGTTGGCGGGCGCGGGCGCCAGCTTGACGCGCGCGAAGGCCGCTTCAACATCGATCATCCCTACCGTAGTGAGCAGCAGCGGCGGCGGCTGGTTCTCTAGCGCGCGCGCCTCGTGCACGAGGTGCGGGAAGCGCGGCGGCTCGCGGTTGGCGGGCGCGGGCGCCAGCTTGACGCGCGCGAAGGCCGCTTCAACATCGATCATCCCTACCGTAGTGAGCAGCAGCGGCGGCGGCTGGTTCTCTAGCGCGCGCGCCTCGTGCACGAGGTGCGGGAAGCGCGGCGGCTCGCGGTTGGCGGGCGCGGGCGCCAGCTTGACGCGCGCGAAGGCCGCTTCAACATCGATCATCCCTACCGTAGTGAGCAGCAGCGGCGGCGGCTGGTTCTCTAGCGCGCGCGCCTCGTGCACGAGGTGCGGGAAGCGCGGCGGCTCGCGGTTGGCGGGCGCGGGCGCCAGCTTGACGCGCGCGAAGGCCGCTTCAACATCGATCATCCCTACCGTAGTGAGCAGCAGCGGCGGCGGCTGGTTCTCTAGCGCGCGCGCCTCGTGCACGAGGTGCGGGAAGCGCGGCGGCTCGCGGTTGGCGGGCGCGGGCGCCAGCTTGACGCGCGCGAAGGCCGCTTCAACATCGATCATCCCTACCGTAGTGAGCAGCAGCGGCGGCGGCTGGTTCTCTAGCGCGCGCGCCTCGTGCACGAGGTGCGGGAAGCGCGGCGGCTCGCGGTTGGCGGGCGCGGGCGCCAGCTTGACGCGCGCGAAGGCCGCTTCAACATCGATCATCCCTACCGTAGTGAGCAGCAGCGGCGGCGGCTGGTTCTCTAGCGCGCGCGCCTCGTGCACGAGGTGCGGGAAGCGCGGCGGCTCGCGGTTGGCGGGCGCGGGCGCCAGCTTGACGCGCGCGAAGGCCGCTTCAACATCGATCATCCCTACCGTAGTGAGCAGCAGCGGCGGCGGCTGGTTCTCTAGCGCGCGCGCCTCGTGCACGAGGTGCGGGAAGCGCGGCGGCTCGCGGTTGGCGGGCGCGGGCGCCAGCTTGACGCGCGCGAAGGCCGCTTCAACATCGATCATCCCTACCGTAGTGAGCAGCAGCGGCGGCGGCTGGTTCTCTAGCGCGCGCGCCTCGTGCACGAGGTGCGGGAAGCGCGGCGGCTCGCGGTTGGCGGGCGCGGGCGCCAGCTTGACGCGCGCGAAGGCCGCTTCAACATCGATCATCCCTACCGTAGTGAGCAGCAGCGGCGGCGGCTGGTTCTCTAGCGCGCGCGCCTCGTGCACGAGGTGCGGGAAGCGCGGCGGCTCGCGGTTGGCGGGCGCGGGCGCCAGCTTGACGCGCGCGAAGGCCGCTTCAACATCGATCATCCCTACCGTAGTGAGCAGCAGCGGCGGCGGCTGGTTCTCTAGCGCGCGCGCCTCGTGCACGAGGTGCGGGAAGCGCGGCGGCTCGCGGTTGGCGGGCGCGGGCGCCAGCTTGACGCGCGCGAAGGCCGCTTCAACATCGATCATCCCTACCGTAGTGAGCAGCAGCGGCGGCGGCTGGTTCTCTAGCGCGCGCGCCTCGTGCACGAGGTGCGGGAAGCGCGGCGGCTCGCGGTTGGCGGGCGCGGGCGCCAGCTTGACGCGCGCGAAGGCCGCTTCAACATCGATCATCCCTACCGTAGTGAGCAGCAGCGGCGGCGGCTGGTTCTCTAGCGCGCGCGCCTCGTGCACGAGGTGCGGGAAGCGCGGCGGCTCGCGGTTGGCGGGCGCGGGCGCCAGCTTGACGCGCGCGAAGGCCGCTTCAACATCGATCATCCCTACCGTAGTGAGCAGCAGCGGCGGCGGCTGGTTCTCTAGCGCGCGCGCCTCGTGCACGAGGTGCGGGAAGCGCGGCGGCTCGCGGTTGGCGGGCGCGGGCGCCAGCTTGACGCGCGCGAAGGCCGCTTCAACATCGATCATCCCTACCGTAGTGAGCAGCAGCGGCGGCGGCTGGTTCTCTAGCGCGCGCGCCTCGTGCACGAGGTGCGGGAAGCGCGGCGGCTCGCGGTTGGCGGGCGCGGGCGCCAGCTTGACGCGCGCGAAGGCCGCTTCAACATCGATCATCCCTACCGTAGTGAGCAGCAGCGGCGGCGGCTGGTTCTCTAGCGCGCGCGCCTCGTGCACGAGGTGCGGGAAGCGCGGCGGCTCGCGGTTGGCGGGCGCGGGCGCCAGCTTGACGCGCGCGAAGGCCGCTTCAACATCGATCATCCCTACCGTAGTGAGCAGCAGCGGCGGCGGCTGGTTCTCTAGCGCGCGCGCCTCGTGCACGAGGTGCGGGAAGCGCGGCGGCTCGCGGTTGGCGGGCGCGGGCGCCAGCTTGACGCGCGCGAAGGCCGCTTCAACATCGATCATCCCTACCGTAGTGAGCAGCAGCGGCGGCGGCTGGTTCTCTAGCGCGCGCGCCTCGTGCACGAGGTGCGGGAAGCGCGGCGGCTCGCGGTTGGCGGGCGCGGGCGCCAGCTTGACGCGCGCGAAGGCCGCTTCAACATCGATCATCCCTACCGTAGTGAGCAGCAGCGGCGGCGGCTGGTTCTCTAGCGCGCGCGCCTCGTGCACGAGGTGCGGGAAGCGCGGCGGCTCGCGGTTGGCGGGCGCGGGCGCCAGCTTGACGCGCGCGAAGGCCGCTTCAACATCGATCATCCCTACCGTAGTGAGCAGCAGCGGCGGCGGCTGGTTCTCTAGCGCGCGCGCCTCGTGCACGAGGTGCGGGAAGCGCGGCGGCTCGCGGTTGGCGGGCGCGGGCGCCAGCTTGACGCGCGCGAAGGCCGCTTCAACATCGATCATCCCTACCGTAGTGAGCAGCAGCGGCGGCGGCTGGTTCTCTAGCGCGCGCGCCTCGTGCACGAGGTGCGGGAAGCGCGGCGGCTCGCGGTTGGCGGGCGCGGGCGCCAGCTTGACGCGCGCGAAGGCCGCTTCAACATCGATCATCCCTACCGTAGTGAGCAGCAGCGGCGGCGGCTGGTTCTCTAGCGCGCGCGCCTCGTGCACGAGGTGCGGGAAGCGCGGCGGCTCGCGGTTGGCGGGCGCGGGCGCCAGCTTGACGCGCGCGAAGGCCGCTTCAACATCGATCATCCCTACCGTAGTGAGCAGCAGCGGCGGCGGCTGGTTCTCTAGCGCGCGCGCCTCGTGCACGAGGTGCGGGAAGCGCGGCGGCTCGCGGTTGGCGGGCGCGGGCGCCAGCTTGACGCGCGCGAAGGCCGCGTGCGCGCCGTCCGACGCCGACACGTTCAGCGAGCGCGCCGCGCCGCCCGCGCCGCCCGCCCACGCGCGCGTGTTGGCGAGCGTCAGCACGCCCGTGCGCGGGTGCACCGCGAACGCGTGGTGCGCCACGCCCGCTCCCGCTAGCGCGTATCTGTGAACAATATAAATCATTTAAACCAGAACTTTTTCAGATCATAGCAGACGCTGTACGAGCTAGCACGCACAATCGTCGCGTCAGCATTTCTCCGGAGGGGCATTATTTCATAATCCGCTTCACATTGGCATTGCAATGTCGTGATTAGGGCGACGGGAAATAATATACTGACTGCGATCTAAGAATACTTTATTATAATAGTAATGTGCTTATATACTAAAGTTGGGGAAGAGTGTGTGCGTGTTAATGATACGGTAACAGCACACTTCACCTCCCCCGTTATTTAAGATTACAAAATATGCAAAAGCTTATTTTTAATAACAATTTTGTTTTGTATTTGCAAAGCAATTCTATTTTTTTTACCAATTTGAATCTATTACTTACCTAATATAAAAAAAATAAAAATAGTTTATTTGTGTTAAGTAGTGAAAAAATCTAAGTTTGCCAATAAAATAACAAAATCAACTATTACACAGTACATTGTTAGGGGTATACCTTACTTTTAAGGTATTTTAACAAAATGATTACATATTCAGTTAATTAGGTTGACTAATCATATTATAAACAAAATATGTTACCTAAAACAGTTATATCTTTTATTATTTTTATATGATTCATAACATACATTGACATACAGTGTCATTTATACATAAACGTGTTGTTGACGACCTAACTATACATACCTACTTTTTTTCTCAACTCGGTTTAGTTTTCAAAAATGAACAATTTAACTTCACTTCAATAGTCTAATCTTCCACATCTCAACTTCTTAAGCTGATACCTATACATTGTCAAATCCAAAGTTTAGTCTTTCAAATTCATGTCAAATCCATAGTAAGTACAAAGTACTACTTATAACGATTGTCATTTCCAAGATTAACTCATGTCACATTTAATGTGTTGAGTGGGATCCCATAGTCACAAATCATAATGTATGTAGATCTACCTTTACAAGTATTCATGCATGACTCCTCATATACATTTATTTATTATATTTATTTAATAGTCGACTTATTTATTTAATATTTTTTATCATGGTACTTATAACATGTGCGCGCACTTTACAATAATATAACATATTTTAATGTTTCATATAAGTTAAGGGACAATTTTAAGACTTTATTTATGTCTCCAACTATTCTCACAGAGATAACTCGTATGCACCATGATCGAACGAAGGATGATTCCCCTATTTTTTTGTACCATGTTACATTATTTATTTAATTTTAACATTTACATTAGGTATGATGATTTATTCTTTCTTTATCCATCAAAGCACTTAACAAAATCAAACTATACAAACATACTTCAGAATATCATTTAACTTTTGGGTGATCAGTCCAATCGTTTAAGACATCTTATGTATGAATGTATGCCTATTTTAACTTACCAATGCAAACAATACCGAAATATTTTAAAACCTTTTATCCTATCATCAAACCAAATCCTATCATTTAACAACAAATTCTTAAAAGCCTTCATCATTTAATTACAATACAACATTCCTACACCTCCTTTTTTATTAACTCAATATCATATCTTCATACGAGTATTATAACATCGTAATATCGTAATTAGTTTACTTGCTTTAGTATATGTACTTCTTCTCATCACTCTTTATTACATTATGTCTAATCCGTGTAATATTCTTTGTAATTTAGTATCTGTAAAAACAAACTCAATCATAATGGAATTAATAATTTGTACGAAAAATGGTTTTTCATATCAAATCATATGTAAGTACCAAAATTTCCCTAAATAAACAACTTAAAAAAATACTTTAAATCCACTTATGTGAATCAAAAACAAATGACTTCATTTTTAAATAAACTTTTGGAAAACCTAAATGTGTATAATGCCTAATGATATTTTACGCTCGCCCTTAATACCTAATGATAGTATATGAATCTCAAATAAGAGATGTTTAATAAAGTTGATTGTAAAGGAATACAAGATTGATAAGTCATACTGAATTAAATATATTTAAATAATCAAAACCAAGTTTTATACTATTAATCATCCATAACTTGGGTGCAGAAAGGCACACAGGAATCCGCTGATTCGCTAGATTCGCCCGACATCGGACTCTGATGATTCAGTGCGCATGCATTGCATCATGCAATCCCATGTTTGTGTGAAACGCAAAAAGACCTGTACTGTACCTATTCCTATTGCGACTTATTGAATTGATTTATTAGGTATTACTTTTTAAATGATATTTAAACATTACAGGCAGTAAAATTAAATTATACCTATGCTATACTAATAATGAAAACCATTATATTTTTGAACAAAAAAAAAACAAACCTGAGGTACTACACGATAGGTTCGGCAAATAAGACTTGTGAAAATGTGCTACACAATGTTGTAAATGTGTTCAAGTTTACTTTATAATTTATTCGAAACTGTAAACATTTTTGACTGACGACAACTTTAATATCATGATGCAGGAATCAACCTCGCAACTTAAGATAACTATTAGTTGTTTCATGTTAAAACCAAGGAATGTATATAATACTCTCTAAAAACAATGTTAAATGATCATAAAGTACAAAAAGATTTTTTTTGACATAATTAACCAAACAAAAAAATATGTTCAATCAACAAGAAATGCTGTGTTAATATTATCATTGCATTTCCATTATTTCTAATCTATGTAAGGTAAATATCAAAGTATGTATATACATACCCACGCGGCGCTGCTACGTTTCGCTGATTTCAGAATTTAGCACGGTGCATCGAATGATCACGAACAAACAACACCTACTTAAAGAATTGCTATTTATGGATTGTTAAAATTTTATGTAACTTGAAATATTAATTTAGAAAAACAAACGATTAATTAATCAGAATAAAGTGATTTCATTATTGAAAAAAATGGCTGTAAAATATCATTGGCGGTCCAATACAATTTGTTTACATATCAAAACATATTAACTACTAAAAATCCTGATTTGCTTTATAGCCCAAAACATTTCTAGGTACCTATTGATTTAATCTAAATGCTGTTATTAAGCCGTCAACAAACGTTTTACCTAAAATTAATTGATTACATATTTTAAAGATATACAATATCTTCAATAAAGTAATAAGTACTCTTAAGTACATTATTTCATAACATTTTGAATCTTTATGTAATATTAGATTGTAGATTTAAATTTATATTTGGAAAAGAAAATACTAGCTTGTTATGATAACTTAAAAGAAAAAAAAAACGGATGATCACCTGGTTATAAATTTTCACCTTTCTTTGGATTTTAAATTTCAAAAAGGACAAGAGGACTTTTCTTCTCGGGACACGTAGTTCGAGGGGACAAAAAAACTTCTCTGCTCGGGGACTCGATGTTTATGTTCTCCCGGCTGCGTCCCTCTTCCGACACGAACAACTCCCGGCACCCTGCTCATAGCTGTTAACATCCACATCAGACTCCTTCATCTCCCGGCGCCCAGCTTACTGTTATAACCACATCTGACTCCATCATCTCCCCGGCGCCCAGCATTTTTCAATCCAGTAACTCCAATGTTATTTGAGTCCAATCACTTTTATTTTAACGTCTTAATTTTATTGAAGATATTATATTACGATGTTTTAAGTCCATTTTCTCACAGCATTATTTTTAAATATTTTTAAAGAGTTACTTTTTTTTAAACACTTCACATTAAAATAAACTTTATGTAAACCATCTGCTCAGCGCCGCCATAAGGCAGCACTGGCAGGGTCGCCATGCAATGTCGTGATTAGGGCGACGGGAAATAATATACTGACTGCGATCTAAGAATACTTTATTATAATAGTAATGTGCTTATATACTAAAGTTGGGGAAGAGTGTGTGCGTGTTAATGATACGGTAACAGCACACTACAGCATTTTTCACACTTTTTCATAATTTCATCAGTTCGTGTATAGCTATCATTCGCATTGCGCGTTCTCATATCATTCTATCATTTTAGTCGTAAGAGACTTTCTATCAACATAACTATCTGTTAATCACTATCAGGACTTTCATTCCGTTCTATCATTCTATCCACAAAGAGTACGAAACTGTACAGACGCGATACAATGCTAATTTCATTATTAGGGTCACAATATCGGTCAAATCAAATTTGGCTTGCTTTGGAAGTAATTTTACAACATTAAATTTTTTTGAAACGATTGAAATTGTGTTTATCCTCATTACTTTACACTGCCAAACCGATTTCAGCTACGATGACCACTTTCTACTTCCTTATTCCGATCTTCAAGATGGGATAAATTGGGCTGCCCTGTCATATACCCTTTTATGATTATAGTAGCCAATTTTGTTTGAGAACGTGAGCGAATATTTGCCATACGTTAAGACACCGTTTATATAACTATAAAATATAGCCGCTGGAGGTCTAGCTTTTAGAACATCGCGTTTGTAATCTAGGTCAAATTTCCTTTTCTCTTCAAAGTTATTGACTATCTTTACTACCTTAGTCGTGTCGCGTCACTGGAGTCGGGGTCCCAGGCGGCGACGCGGCCGACAGCGGTGCCCCGCGCTGCCTCTGCGGAGACCACCACAGACACCACCGCGCGCTCCATGCGAGGTGGATTGTCATTTGCGTCTTCCACTGAAGATGAAAATTTCTCAATTAGGAAGTATTGAATTCAACAAAAATACGCATTTAACATTTTTTTAAAACAATATATGATTTACGATTTGATGACTTTCGTAGTGCAGTGGCGTGAGTACCGGTTTGAAGGTGCCGTCATCTATGAGGTTCCGAGTTAAGATCCTCGGACGAAGACAATATTGGAAACCAATTTTCAATGTTGTCATGAATCTGATGTTTCTACTTACTTTGTGATCAGAGCAAAGTATGTAATGTTGACAATTTTTATATTAAAATGTGGTAGTATTTCAAGTGAGGTGTAACGTACCCGTGACGAAGAGATGCGCCTCGCGGTCCAGCCTATTGACGTGTAACGTACCCGTGACGAAGAGATGCGCCTCGCGGTCCAGCCTATTGAGGTGTAACGTACCCGTGACGAAGAGATGCGCCGTGGTGAGCAGCGGCGGGCGCGCGGCGTCGGTGGCGGCGAACAGCAGGTGGTAGGCGGCGCGCGCCTCGCGGTCCAGCCTATTGAGGTGTAACGTACCCGTGACGAAGAGATGCGCCTCGCGGTCCAGCCTATTGAGGTGTAACGTACCCGTGACGAAGAGATGCGCCTCGCGGTCCAGCCTATTGAGGTGTAACGTACCCGTGACGAAGAGATGCGCCGTGGTGAGCAGCGGCGGGCGCGCGGCGTCGGTGGCGGCGACCAGCAGGTGGTAGGCGGCGCGCGCCTCGCGGTCCAGCCTATTGAGGTGTAACGTACCCGTGACGAAGAGATGCGCCTCGCGGTCCAGCCTATTGAGGTGTAACGTACCCGTGACGAAGAGATGCGCCTCGCGGTCCAGCCTATTGAGGTGTAACGTACCCGTGACGAAGAGATGCGCCGTGGTGAGCAGCGGCGGGCGCGCGGCGTCGGTGGCGGCGACCAGCAGGTGGTAGGCGGCGCGCGCCTCGCGGTCCAGCCTATTGAGGTGTAACGTACCCGTGACGAAGAGATGCGCCTCGCGGTCCAGCCTATTGAGGTGTAACGTACCCGTGACGAAGAGATGCGCCGTGGTGAGCAGCGGCGGGCGCGCGGCGTCGGTGGCGGCGACCAGCAGGTGGTAGGCGGCGCGCGCCTCGCGGTCCAGCCTATTGAGGTGTAACGTACCCGTGACGAAGAGATGCGCCTCGCGGTCCAGCCTATTGAGGTGTAACGTACCCGTGACGAAGAGATGCGCCGTGGTGAGCAGCGGCGGGCGCGCGGCGTCGGTGGCGGCGACCAGCAGGTGGTAGGCGGCGCGCGCCTCGCGGTCCAGCCTATTGAGGTGTAACGTACCCGTGACGAAGAGATGCGCCTCGCGGTCCAGCCTATTGAGGTGTAACGTACCCGTGACGAAGAGATGCGCCGTGGTGAGCAGCGGCGGGCGCGCGGCGTCGGTGGCGGCGACCAGCAGGTGGTAGGCGGCGCGCGCCTCGCGGTCCAGCCTATTGAGGTGTAACGTACCCGTGACGAAGAGATGCGCCTCGCGGTCCAGCCTATTGAGGTGTAACGTACCCGTGACGAAGAGATGCGCCGTGGTGAGCAGCGGCGGGCGCGCGGCGTCGGTGGCGGCGACCAGCAGGTGGTAGGCGGCGCGCGCCTCGCGGTCCAGCCTATTGAGGTGTAACGTACCCGTGACGAAGAGATGCGCCTCGCGGTCCAGCCTATTGAGGTGTAACGTACCCGTGACGAAGAGATGCGCCTCGCGGTCCAGCCTATTGAGGTGTAACGTACCCGTGACGAAGAGATGCGCCTCGCGGTCCAGCCTATTGAGGTGTAACGTACCCGTGACGAAGAGATGCGCCGTGGTGAGCAGCGGCGGGCGCGCGGCGTCGGTGGCGGCGACCAGCAGGTGGTAGGCGGCGCGCGCCTCGCGGTCCAGCCTATTGAGGTGTAACGTACCCGTGACGAAGAGATGCGCCTCGCGGTCCAGCCTATTGAGGTGTAACGTACCCGTGACGAAGAGATGCGCCTCGCGGTCCAGCCTATTGAGGTGTAACGTACCCGTGACGAAGAGATGCGCCTCGCGGTCCAGCCTATTGAGGTGTAACGTACCCGTGACGAAGAGATGCGCCGTGGTGAGCAGCGGCGGGCGCGCGGCGTCGGTGGCGGCGACCAGCAGGTGGTAGGCGGCGCGCGCCTCGCGGTCCAGCGGCGCGGCGACGCGCACGGCGCCCGACGCCGCGTCCACCGCGAACTCCGCCACCGCCTCGCCGGACTCGTAGCCGCTTATCGAGTACTTGATCTCGCCGTTTATTCCTGCAGAGTTAAATTTTTAGTTTTTAATCGTTTTAGCAATCGATCGAGTTATGACGACCACCTTGGTGTAATGGTCAAGGAGTTGACTATTAACCGAGAGGTCGCGGGTTCGATCTCCGCACAGTACAAACATTTGTGTGCATGAACATGTATTTTCGTACCGGTCTGGATGTTATACTCGTATGTATTTGTTTAAGTTTATTTGTAATGCCACTGTTGATTCTAATATCTGTAACACGATGGCTTAAGCTAAGTAGCTAAGTAGTACCATGGAGTCAATTCAATGTATGTGCTGTTGTTGGATATTAAAAAAAAATGCATCTTTGTTCCCATGAGACTATGATAATTTCATAATAAAATTAAAGAATACATCATTGGACATTACCAGTATCATTATCAGTGGCCTGCATAGAGATCACGAGGTCGCCGACGGCCGCCGCCTCGGATATAGTGGCGCGGTAGACGTCGTGCGCGAACTCGGGCGCGCAGTCGTTGACGTCGAGCACGCGCAGCGTCACGGCCACGTCCGCGAACGCGCCCGTCACGCCGTCCGTCGCGCGCACCACCAGCGCGTGCTCCCGCGCACTCTCGTAGTCCAGCCCCGCGCGCGACACTAACACGCCTGAGGGAAAAACCAGGAAGTTTGAGCTTACTGTCATTGAATGAAGATGACCGCCCCCACGAAGTTTTTAAAATGTGTGAATTTTTAATAATGAACTAATGAAAAAAACTGGCTTGTGAAAAAAACAAATGGAAAGAGTGAAATTATGGTTTTAAATGATCAACTTATAAGATAAAGTTTTCTTATTTATAGAATTTTTGTAGAATGTTTTACACAAAATAGATGTCAAATTATAAAATTTATTAAACCTTCGTGTGAGCAATGGTTGATATATTTACAAGCATATTACAGCAAAAGCATCGAAATAATAAAGAAAATACAAAAAACACAGTACATACAGTTGTATACTGTATCAACTGAAATTCAAGCGAGGCGTCTCGCGATGAGAGGTAACAATGGTGCTAGTATGTACAGTGAGGATGACATCGAACGACCGAGGAGCGAGCCTTTCGAAAGGGTGAAACCGGCGAGTGCGACCGCTGACCGTGGAAATGAATCGGAGTGAAATGTCGGAATGAAGACGACTGGAGTGGACAGCATGCAGCCGGATGACGCATGCGCAAGCGACACAACAGCGGGGAGGGTTCTCGTGAAGGCGCCGAAGCGCGTGAAAGCACGCCCGGATACTCACATGGACTATTGCCTCTGTCGGGTGCTGCGGGACAAAACCGAATCGTTAGTGAGGCGCTCAAGGACACCGCTACTCTACTCATTCAACGTTTACCTATCGCCTGGCTACAATACACGAGCAGGGAGAACTGATTGAAACATTTCGTTAATTAAAAAAAAAATCATTCTTTTCCTATATCCTCAATCCGAAGTCCCCTCCACTCGAATACGAGCATTTGAAAACGACGTACCTGCATCAAAGAGCACTTCGAAGAGGTCCGAGGACGGCGGGCCGGGCGCGGCGGGGTCGTCGACGAGCGTGTATATGAGCTGGCGGTTGAGCGGCGAGGTGGCGCGCAGCGGGGGCGCGAGCGCGGCGCCGGGCGGCACGTCCTCCCTTGCGGCGAGGCGGACGTGCGGCTGCGGCCACGCCGGCGCCGCGCCGCCGCCCCACACGCGCACGCCGACGCCGGCCTCGCTGCCGCAGGGCGGCGCGCCGCCGTCGAACGCCGCGATCACGAGCGCGTACACCTGGTTGTGCGCGTCCACCGTCTGCTTCAGCGTGATCTGCCCCGTGCGCCGGTCCACGCGGAACAGCTCGCCGTGCCCGCGCTTCATCTCGTATCGAACCTGCCCAGTCATTGTTTGTTTAATAAAAGTGTTGAGTAAAACGCCTTTGGCTGTTTATGTAATATATATGAATATACTCTCCCATTGCCGTGCCTTTATGTTTACGAAGTTGCAGTTTTTACGTTCACAAACATGAACAAATTTATAATATAACAAGTAGAAGCAACAGGGATCCTACTAAGATAATACTTAAAACTAATCGTTTTTCAAATAATTTCTACGTTATGTGCGTTAGTATTATAACAAAATACGAAACGAACTAAAGAATCTGCCATTGTAAAAATTTAAAAGCTCACTACGTCAATGGCTACTAGAAAATACATTTTAGTCTGTGGAGGAATTCCGCAGACCTGATAATAAAATTAATGGTAGATGCATAGATTATAATTTGATTTATAATGACGAATTGTGTAAATTATATTTTAAAAATACTTACGATACTATTTAAGACACACACATTTGCAGTTGCAGTCTGTAGTATTACAGCTAAATAGGCATAAGTGTCTACAAATTCTATGACCAACTCTATGTAAACCCTATTTATTGCAAATAAATATATTGTTACGCCGGTGGGCTGGTGCTAAAACTTTGATCGTGTTTTTCCGTGCCTTGGAGGCGTTTTCAGCAGGCTGAAATACCATTTCAGGCCGTTTCAGAGAGTGCTCTAACACATACTAGTTTATCGAAATTTCACCCAAGTTGCCGTTGTTTTCAGGCGCCTGAAACATGTTTTCAGTCCGTTTCAGGCCACCCTCTATCAGATGACGCCATAACCTGAAAACCCGTTTTCAGGCGTTTTCAGGACCCCTTATGGGCCTTTGAAACCCACTTCAGTATATGACGTAATTTTCAGTAGGAGTGAAAGAGATAGCACGATTAGAGAGAGGCAGCTATACTAAGAACATTCCAGAAAGGTGTGACAGAGACAGCACAAGACAAGGATAGCACTATGATGCCGAACATTCGAGAAAGGTCTAGGCTAGGCAAGACGGCATTTGGAAGGATCCCGAACAGTCTCGTACTGGGTAGTAGGTACCTACCGAATATTCGGGAGTCCTTGACGGCCGGTATATAAGGAGCCCGGGAATGTGACCGAGTTGGAGTTTAATTTGGGAAAGCGACGAGTAAACATCGAAGCGAAAACTGCGACAAGAAGATTTTGGAGTGCGATATAAGTGTTTGTGTACTAAGTGTTGTAACGTAAAGTGTGTACAATAAATCCTACTCTACTTCATCGGTTTAGAAGTGCATTTCAATCTAGATCCCACACCCCTAGAACGTAACATTTGGTGTCAGAAGTGGGATTGAAAATGCCGATTACTCCGCGAGAAGAAGAGAAGGAGGGGATGCAGACCCGAAGCCGCACCGCTGCTGGAGACTCTGCGGGCACCGCCGGAACGTCAGACACAGCGGTACCAGCTTCAAGGACGCCGGAGATAGACGTCAACGCCATTCTGATCCTCCTGAAAGAACAGGCTAGAAGGCAGGAGGAACAAGCCAGAAGGCAGGAGGAACAAGCCAGAAGGCAGGAGGAACAGGCTAGATGCACGAGGAACAAGCCAAAATTTTGCAGCAAGAGCTACGGGACCTGAAAGAAGTCCTCCGTGAGGTACACGAAGTAGCTGCAGAATGGAAAAAGGAGATGGCTGAGGTGCAAGACAAAATTGTGGGCGTTGAAATTAAAGTTGAAAACCACGAGAAGCGCCTCAATGGACTGAACGAAAAAGTGGAGGACCAGGAGAATCGCCTCCAGAAGTTGGAGATCAAAGTGGCCAACGGCACCACCAGTGTATCAGGTGCACCAGCCACAGGAGGAGAAAAGTTAAAGGTACCTCTTCGTGGGCCGCATACAAGCTCCAATTTGAGATGGTTGCCGAAGCGAATGGCTGGAGCAAGGACTATGCTAAAACGGCACTGAGTTTGGCGCTGCGGGACGAAGCTCTCACTGTTCTGGAAGCGTTAGGAAAGGAGAAGACATACGACCGTCTTCTTGAAGCTTTAGAGGCACGCTTTGGTGACAGCCATCTAGAGCACGTTTACAGAGCTCAGCTGAAGAATAGGACTCAGGGGCATAATGAGTCGTTACAAAAGTGGGCACTTGAGATAGAGAAGCTCGTCCGGAAGGCGTACCAAGGTTCCGCAGCGACTTTCATCGATGGAACGCTTGTACAGGCATTCATAGATGGGATTCGGGACTTTGAAGTGAGGGCTGCTGTACGGCTGGGACACCATGGGACCTTGAAGGATGCGCTCGCCCATGCCCTGGAGGTGGAAGCTGTACGCCAAGACTCAACAAAATCCTTTAGGGTGCGCGAAGTTGCGGCCAGGGAGCCGATTGCTCCACCTCGAGAAACTGGGCCTCGATGCTACAACTGCGGGGAAAGAGGACACATACAATCAGGCTGCCCAAAAAGATCTTGGAGGCAATTCGTGTGGCTACATAACCCTATGCGTCGAAAAGGAAAGTCACCGAAATTGTCGCCGAGTTGGGAAGGGCCGTACAAAGTAGTCACAAGGATCAACGACGTCACTTATCGGATACAGCGCAACGCACGTAGCCCCTGTAAGATTGTTCATGTTGATCGGTTGGCCAAGTACCATGGAACGAATGATGCTCGGGACGAGCATGTCTAAGGAGGGGGTAGTGTTACGCCGGTGGGCTAGTGCTAAAACTTTGATCGTGTTTTTCCGTGCCTTGGAGGCGTTTTCAGCAGGCTGAAATACCATTTCAGGCCGTTTCAGAGAGTGCTCTAACACATACTAGTTTATCGAAATTTCACCCAAGTTGCCGTTGTTTTCAGGCGCCTGAAACATGTTTTCAGTCCGTTTCAGGCCACCCTCTATCAGATGACGCCATAACCTGAAAACCCGTTTTCAGGCGTTTTCAGGACCCCTTATGGGCCTTTGAAGCCCACTTCAGTATATGACGTAATTTTCAGTAGGAGTGAAAGAGATAGCACGATTAGAGAGAGGCAGCTATACTAAGAACATTCCAGAAAGGTGTGACAGAGACAGCACAAGACAAGGATAGCACTATGATGCCGAACATTCGAGAAAGGTCTAGGCTAGGCAAGACGGCATTTGGAAGGATCCCGAACAGTCTCGTACTGGGTAGTAGGTACCTACCGAATATTCGGGAGTCCTTGACGGCCGGTATATAAGGAGCCCGGGAATGTGACCGAGTTGGAGTTTAATTTGGGAAAGCGACGAGTAAACATCGAAGCGAAAACTGCGACAAGAAGATTTTGGAGTGCGATATAAGTGTTTGTGTACTAAGTGTTGTAACGTAAAGTGTGTACAATAAATCCTACTCTACTTCATCGGTTTAGAAGTGCATTTCAATCTAGATCCCAGACCCCTAGAACGTAACAATATGATTATGATTATTATGATTGATTTTATATCTCACCTCCCCATTATCGTTGGCATCCAAGTCCACAGCCTTGACCTGCAGCACGTCGGTGCCGGGCTCGGCGCCGGCGCGCACGGCGGCGACGTAGGGCCGCTCCACGAACACGGGGCAGTTGTCGTTGACGTCGCTGACGGCGACGTGCAGGCGGCAGCGCGCCACGCGGCCGCGCGCGCTGCGCGCCTGCAGCAGCAGCTCGTACGCGTCGCGTGCCTCGCGGTCCAGCGCCGCGCCCGTGCTGCGCACCGCGCCGGATGTGCGACCCACCTAAACATACACCATTCAAAATAGTACATGTAAAAGGTTAATTTCTCCTAAGGCCATTGTCTCCTAAACAAGCACCTATTTAACATAGGTGTAACAAACAGCCCTCGATGCAGAGGATGCCTCGAGGAAGAGGAAACGCCACAGCATGTACTCATGGAGTGCACAAGCGTGGAAAAACAGCGAGCAGACATTCTAAAAAACCCAACATCATTCCCGGAAATCTTTAGTGGCCTAGGCAGGCTGCTAGCCTTCTGGGAAGACTTGGGCTGGTTGGAATAAAGGCAAACACGCACAATGGCCCAATCGTGAGGCTAAGTGCGGAAAAAGCCCTGCAAAACTAACTAACTAACTAACTAAGGTTAATTTCAAATAAAATAAAACCTTTTGCAGGTACAAAAAAATAGTTTAATAAACTAAAAAAACACGCTTTTATTGCTAACTTAAAAAGAGAAAATAATTTCTGAGTACACGGAATTTATATAAATAAATATTTCACACACATTACAGTAGAGTAAAAAGCGTGGGGTGCACTTTATGACGTTTTCATACTTTTCTTTTATACGTGCCAATAATAGGATGATTTTCACATATTACTATACCAAGCACCCCACGCTTTTTACTCTACTGTAATATAAATTCCGTGTACTCAGAAATTATTTTAACTTTTTAGTAAGCAATAAAAGCGTGTTTTTTTTAGTTTTTTTAAACTATTTTTTATTTTTTAGTTAAAACTCTTATCAAATTATTGCATTGTCATCGATATTTAATACGTATGCAAAGTTTCAAATTAATCCGATTTCTGGAAGTTGGTGAAAATTGAGCTCAGACATTCCGTTACCGGAATCTCCGTTCCGTTTCCCGATCTAATAAAAGCGTGTTAAAAAGACATAATTAACTCACCTCAAATCCTTCGACTGGATTCAGTATAGAAAATTCAACGTGTTCGTTTAAAGCTGCGCCGAGAACGTTCAAGACTACGATCAGACTAGGTTTTGTCGAATTTTCTACCACAGAACCGTAGTAGTCTGATTTCTGGAAGGCGAGGCCGGAGTTCTCAATTTCGCGCACTCTGATTTCCACGCGCGCGGTGCTCGAGTACAGGCCGTCCGATGCGCGAACACGCAGGCGGTAGGAATCGGCGAGAGCGTCCGGTTTAGCTATCGATAGCGTTCCGTTGTTGGATAAGATGAACGCTCCAGCCTCGTCACCCTCGATCACGTCGAACTTGATTTTGCCGTCGGCCGGCGGGTCCGGGTCGGACGCGGCCAGGGTCGTCACGACTACGCCCTCCGAAGTCGGCAGGAGCACGGTCGCCTCGTACGAGGCGTGCTCGAACGCGGGCGGACAGTCGTTTACGTCGATCACATCGACCGTGACTTTCGCGACACTGTCCGACGGCAAGCGAGGCGAGCCGGCATCCAACACCTGAATAATTAAATAAAAACATAAATCTCAGAATCTGTTTGAGAATCAGAATTTATGAAATTTTGCGATAGATCATATTGATTGTATTATAAGCAACCACCCCGTAGGCCACGACAACAACCCCCGCCGTTGTCTTTATAAGCAGCGACGCGGGCGGCGGCCACTCACAGATCCGAGCGTTCGAAGCGTTTACATCGGTCGTGACGTTGTTACGTATATTTTCGGTTTAGATTCTGTTTTTCTGAATATAATTAGTTTTTGTTTCCAATATTTCTTGATTTATTTAAAAAGTTATAAATGACAGTTTTTCCCTTCATTTGATTTTTTTAAGCATTTCTACTTCTGGTTTCTAAAAATTTAATGTTCAATTAAATGTCGTACACATTGAGATAGTTATATGAAAAAAAACTGTCGGTCGTTTGTCGCGAGCGTTTATCTATTAAAAAAAATCAATCGTATGTAGCGTTTGTTATTAGACTACAGTTCAAGGAAAGAAAATCTGATCAACTGACCCTGACGGTAAACTCGTGTTTCGTGGCCTTTTCGTAATCAAGCGGCGCTGCGAGATGCAGCGCGCCCGTGGTGGGGTCGACGCGGAACAGCGCCGCGGCCGCCGGCTCCAGGATCTCGTACGCGCGCTGCTGGTTGGCCGGCGAGTCGGCGTCGTCCGCGACTAGCACCAGCGGCACCCCCGGGCCGGCCGCGGGCGACGCGTCGAGTACTAGCGCGCCGCTGGTCGCGGCTTCGGACGCGCGCCCGCGGTACTCCCGCTGGCGCAGGTTGGGCGCGTACTCGTTGCGGTCTAGCACGTGCACTGCGACGTGGGCGCGGGCTGTTCCTCCTCCCTGAGTAGTAGAACAGAACATAACATTATGTTTAGACGACAACGCTACTGTCGGCGTGATTTACAACATCTACTCAACAGATGGCGCTGATAGTCTCTTGACTTACGCAATAGAAGCGGTTTTTCTTCACCTTGTATACTTTGTTATTTTAGTTTTTTATTCAGTCTTTAGAACAGATATAATTCTACAATCGGTGCTATCGGGCAACAGCAACTAGGCACATGTTCTGTGGAAATTTTGTCGTGAAACTTAATCTTATTTTTTTTTTATTAATATGGGTTCGCTCTTGACATCATTCTCCCTCTAGGAGGTAAAGAAGATGTCGACGATGTAGCGAGCTTACCCAGAAGGTGCCTATTTATTTTCGCTTTAAATGAGCTCAAGTTATAAGAAAGAGGGAACACCGTCGGCGGAAGCGCATTCCATTCCTTGGCTGTGCGCATTATGAAGGATGAAGCGAAGCGCTAGTGCGTATAGTAGGTATATCAACCAAGTATGGATGGTAACCCGCCGTACGTCTGGTGGCCCTCTGGTAGAATGGACTTGGTGGAATGAGCATATGGAGCTCATGAGCACACTCCCCGATGTAGAGTCTGTAGAAAACCGACAAGCAGGCAACTTTACGGCGGTGGTCTAGACTATGAATGAATCTGGTCGTGTGTTGAAATGGAAAGTCAGATTGTTATTAAATAGATCTAGCGCTAGTCGTAAAATTAAAGTTCTGATACACACCATGTTAACAGCGACGACGGTCAGGTTATAGAAGTTGTTCTCCTCGTAATCGAGCGGCGCGGCGGTGGCGAGCGTGCCGGCGGCGGGGTTGAGGCGGAACAGCCCCGCCCCGCCCGCCAGCGCGTACCACACCGCGGTGCCGCTGCGCGCCTCCACCGACGCTAGCACCGTGCCCGCCGGCTCGTTCTCGTACACCTCGCACACTACGTCGGAACTCAGGAATCTTTCAAAACAAACGCATTTTTTAAGCATCACCGTAGTGTGGTATCTTAGCTGACGTCCGACGACAGGATAAAAAGAAAACACTTACCTAGGTGGGGCATCATCTGGCTCTACAATGATGACGTGTAGTGGCAGGGTCGAGGAGCGCAGGGAGGGCGGGGGGTTAGCCGCTCGCACGTGCAGCGTGTACTCGCGCGGGCCCAGCGTCGGCACCGCACGCGCAAGCCGCACGTCGCCCAGCGCTGCGTCCACTTCGAACGCGCCGTCCGCGTCGCCGCCCGCGAGCGAATACACGATCCTCGCGGCGTCGCCGGCGTCGCGGTCGGCTGCACGTAACGCAGCTACGAGAGCACCGGCGGGGGCATCTCGGGCGAGGCGCGTTTCGGCGAGTCGTCGGCCCCACTCGGGCGCGTGCTCGTCGGCGTCGTGCACGCGAATTGTGACGCGCGCGAACGCTCGGGACGCTCGTGGCGCCTGGTCGCGCGCCCACACTGTTAGCTCGTGTACTTCTGCACTTTCACTGTAAAAAAACAAAGTTACTCAAAACTTATAATTGAAAAGGCTCATCTTATACTGGTAAAGCAAAGCACATATAGAAAAATCAAATACTGTTATTCTTAACTACTACTGGAACTAATAAATCAAAACCTAAACAATGTCGTAACACTGCTAAATTAAATGGGGACAAAATCACGCATGTTACTCTGATACTCTGATCCCAAAGTAAGTTGCCAAGGCACTTGTGTTATAACGATCAAAAATAACAAAAACGACGGTAAACTTTACTCGACACCATCTGAGTGTTAATCTCTTGGTTATTGTAGTCAAGGCACACAAACAAAAAGAGAAGCCGGACTCACCGATCCAGAGGCTGTGCCAGCTCTAGCACCCCAGTCAGTTCGTGTAGCCTGAACAGCGGCAAGGACTGCGTCGCCTTGGCCGCGTGCAGCCCGTACAGCAGGCGGCCGGCGCCGGCGGCGTGCAGCGCCACCAGCGCCTCGCCCGCGCGCCGCGCCTCGGACGTGTCCACTGTGTACTCGGAGCGGGAGAACGACACGCCGCCTTCGTTCGCGTCGTTTATCACTGTTACGTTCACCTGCGAACGAATAATAAACACGAGTAGGCATCGCTGATTAGAGGCACAGTGCCACGAAAGCTCGAGAAGTAGTTATGTAGCGCACCCGAGTACACATCAGTTTGTTCGATCTATAAAGGCACTAGGTGGTCGGCAGATTTCTATGGTAAGTGTGAGATAAGATTGGGCTTAATGCTAGCTATTTGGTTTTTCGTTCAACACTAATATTTTAATAAATTATTACAAAATAAAGAGTAGGAGCACTGCTGTTAAGAAATCGCAGCATCATTGTATACGCTGCATGAAATTCAAATACATTGGTGTTTTCAAAAGTTCGATTAGGTACATCTCTTTTTGTTTTTGACGTTACTCACAGTGGTGTAGATGGTGTGCTGGCCATCAGTGACGGAGATGTTCAGCGCGTAGTGCGGCGTGCGCTCCCACAGCAAGCGGCGGGCTAATACCAAGCTCCCGTCCTCGCGGCCGATGTAGAACTCCTGCCGCGGGTCGCCGCCTGAATATAGGATCAAACGTCGGTCATAATGAAGGTAAGTAAGTCGTTAAAAATCTGGTGAATTTATCATGATTATTTTTCGACATTGTTATTCGTATCGGTAGCAATGGCACTTACACGGCGGCGGTGCGGTGTAAAAGTACAACGTAATAATAGTCCTCCTGGTCGATTTCGACCATGGCGGCCAATCTCAACAGAGATGAGCCAACTACGTAGGAGATATTATAGTGCACAAGTGTGAGTGCAATACACAGGTGTATTCATTGTTCCATCACTCTCAAAGTTCGGGGAGACGGCAATCCGACATGACCGGAGAGAGATCAGGCGCGGGACCAACGGCTTAACGTGCTTTCCGAGGCACGAGGGTGTAACACCGCCAACTTCCCGACTTCGAGCTGTTTTTGAGAAATTCATGACAGAAAATGTCGACCTCTCGGATGTAAGGCAGAAACTTAGCCACTACACCAACGAGGCAGTCAAAGTACAACGTACCGACGATGTCGTAGTAGAGGCGGTCGTGGTCGGGGTCGGTGGCCTGCAGCACGGCGAGCAGGAAGCCGGGCGGGTCCAGCTCGGCCACCTGCAGCGGCGGCGGCGGCGCGAGGCGGGGCGCGCCGCCACCGCGCGCCGCCAGCACGCCGCGCACGCTCACGCGCGCCACGCCGCAGCGCGGCCGCGGCCCGCCGTCGCAGGCGCGCACCTGCACGGGAAATGTCTTTAACAAATACCAACTAAACCGTAGCATGGCTTAGGTATAGGTATAACAACGCTAGATGAAACTGAGCATGCTTCATTGTCAATCGTGACTTAAAAAGATCGTTCACGCTTCGTCTGATAAGAAAGTAATGCCATGGCAATACGAATTAATTCTAGAGCTATATTTTTAGTGCATTGAATGACATGGGTTTTTTAGGAAGTTATGAACAGACGGTTCCTGTATTTCCATTTCAATTCCATGTAATGTAGCTATAAAAAAAACCGAGAGCTAATAATTTTCATTTAACCCCAGTTGTAGGGTGTAGCTACAAGTTTGAGATGTTTGAGTGATAACGATTTGAGAGGGAAGTTATTGTAAGAAACAAACCCGTTGTATGTCGTTCTAACACTGACGGTTGATATCTATTATTAGTACTAATTTACATGTATTTATAATGAACTTGAACTATGAATACATGTAAAGATATGTTGTTGTGTGCCGTCGGTGTAGAGTGCGGACGGTGCATGTCGAGGGTCCATCGGTCAGCCGCTGTATGTGGGTCGCTGCCGCCGCTCCGATGTTGGGCAATATTCATGTTCGATGCTATCTCGTACATCAGTGTATCTTTTTTTATCCTACTATGATTTAAAGCGGTGATGAAGCTGTCAGAATGCCAACTTACGGTAACATCGTACGCGTGGTCGGGCGTGAGCGGCAGCCGCGGCGCGGCGACGAGGCGGCCGGTAGCGGCGTGCACGCGCAGCAGCCCGCGCGCCGCGCCGCGCGCCCGCGCCGAGTACCGCACCGTGCCGTTCGCGCCCCAGTCCGCGTCCATCGCCACCACCTGGGGAAACATACCTGCTGTTAGGGGACCGACAATAGGGAAGGCTTACCTACGTTGAACTTGAAGATTGTGCTAACAGTCAAAAATGAATTAAAAACAGATGCTTTGTGAATGGAAATTATAACATTTACTATTTAGAATCTTGTTCACTATTTTAAATAAAGAGAACGACTGCACGAAAAGCTTAAATTCCTATGTAAGAGAAAATTGTAATGCTACCATAGTATCAAACTAAAGTATTTTTTTCAAAACAACAGAATCATTCGAAAACTGATAAGCACGAGTTTTAGTATCAACGCACTCCCATATCACTCCTGAGTCCGTCCTACTGCAATATTGTTTTCCGCTCGACAGCAGTTTGTTATACATATAACTTTATTAAATTTTCTTGTAAAAGAGGCGCTGCTGTGTAGTGGAAAGCAACATCGCCACAGGGCGTGTGACCTACCGTGGCGATGTATGTGCCAGCGGGCGCGGCGTCGTCGAGCGCGTCCCAGGCGGCGCGGCCCGACGCGTCGTCGTCGTCGTCGACGTCGCCCTCACCCTCCCACTCCGTGCTGCTCTGCGCCGCGTCGCCCTGCGCACACGCACACACGCTATACTACCACACACACACCAAACGAAAAAAAGTTCGCGCCGATCATGGCTAAACCATCCGTACGAAAGTCATGACATGCAATGATTCAGAGCACCTTGAAAATTTGTATTACTTGTTAATTAAATGTTATTATTTTATCTAAAAATCATGAATGCCTTAGAAGGTCATATAGTAACAAAATGAACATCTTTTATACCTGTATTGGGAACTACTATTACTTTATCGAAGTGATTAAATGAATATGAATATTTATTTTTGAGGAATTTCTGAATATTATCTGCTTATTTGAAGAACAGCAGCATGTTTTGGTATAAATCATTAAAAATTGTGATCTTAAGTCATCATAACTGACATTGTGTGAATTTAAATCGTTATGAAATGATATTATAACGTCTGGGGCAAGCAAAGTTTTCGTGAATCAAAAACCAATTTCTGGTGATTCATGCCAATTAACAATTCATTGCAAATTTGCAGTGAGATTTGATGGAAGTTAATAACGAAATAAGTCTACTACAGAAGGTTTCAGCACACAGTAAATTGAAACGTCAAAAAAAAAAAGTTTTTCACGAACACACGTTTGTTCTAATTGTCTCGGTTACCTGCGGCAGCGTGTCGTCGGGCGCGGCGTCGGGCAGCAGCGGCACGCGCACGTCGTAGAAGTGCTGCGTGAACACGGGCGCGTGGTCGTTGACGTCGAGCACGCGCACCGCCACGCGCACCGTCGTCGCCAGCTCGCCGTCCGAGCACCGCACCTCCAGCGCGTGCGATGCCGCCGCCTCGCGGTCCAGCGTGCGACCGGTCGTTACGATTTCACCTAATAAGAATACTTCGTTAGTGAGTGTTATGTACGTGTGTAGATTAGCGATGAAAGAGACTTAGTCTTTTTAGTCCTTTTAAAAAGACTAGACTCCATTTTACAGGACTCGTCTCTAAAATAAAGACTAAAGGTTTGAGTTTTTATTAATAAGACTAAGTCGTTGTATTAAAAGACTAAGCAACTTAAATGACTATAGTTGTTTACAAAAAACTAAAAGACTAAAACGACAAAAAAAACCTAAAACGTCTAAAGCTGTTTATCAATTATTTTCAAGACCAGTGAATCTGGCTGCTGACTGGGGCGTATGTGTAAAATTATCTACCCGCTAACAAAGATACTTTTGATAAATTAATTACAGAATACCTCCAGTCACATTCATAATATTTGTAAAACAGTACTATAATTCGCTAGATAATTCGTTCATTAGTATTATTTATTGTAATTTATAAATAAATAACAAAGTAGGATGCACGTTCGATTCATTTGTCTGTGTGTATTATATGTTTGACGCAACTTGTATGGAATAATTAATGTATGGCATACCTAGATTTTATTACAATTATTTTTAAATTATTCACATTTACCTAACTTAAATAATTTTTTTTTGTTTATATGTGTAATGAATACATGTACTTGTAAATGACACTTATTTAATTTGTAGACAATAAATGACACACAGTATAAAGGAATATAAAATCTAACAATGGAAAAATTATAACGCTTTTAGTCCTTTTAGTCTTTTAGGCATATTACGTTATAATAACGTTTAATACTACGAATAAAATTAGTCGTTACTTTGTAGTCTTGTGACTAAAGACTAAAGGGTTTCAAGACTAATTAAGCCGTTAGGCTTTAAACAAGAGTCTAGTTCTTTTAATAGGCCTTAAAAGACTAAGTATCTTTCATCGCTAGTGTAGATAGATTAATAAAAAAACTCTTGATGGCACACTAAAAAAATAAACAGAGACTTCATTAACATGGAAAGATGGAGGCATTTTACAGACCCAGTAAAATTGTGGTAGAAAAACTTTACAAAAAGTTGTTTGGTAATTTTGATTCTCTAATTTTTATTGGATAGGAGATGGATCCTACGATATTTCAAACTTTCGAAGCTTGTGCAAACTATATTTTGATTGCATCAGTACACCGTAGGAAGCTAATTTGGATAATTCCAAAAAATAATCTTCTGGCTAAAAAATGGTGGACCATTATTGAACGACTAAGCGAGATCTACAATATACATTAGTTTGAAGATTCAATATTTTTCTCACCAGTCCGTTCGTCAATAGAGAACAGTCCATCCGGGTTGCCAGCAACAATGGAGTAGGTGATCTTCGCGGGGGTCGGCGACGCGTCGTCATCCGTGGCGACGACGCGCGCGACCCGCGTGCCGCCCGCCGCGTTCTCCGACACCTCGGCGGTGAGCGCCGCTGACGCCGGCCACGGAGCCATGTCGTTCACGTCAGATACCTCGATGTATACCTGTTTAATCAGTAATTTAGTATATATTTTTATAACAATAATATGTGTATAATTTCAACTGCATCTCTGCGCCTAAGTTTAGTACCGTTGTTTGATCAGAGATGGCGTTGTACTGATTTAGCTCGCGCAACAGAACGGATTTTTCGTTAAGGTAAATAAGCTGTCTCATTTAACTCATTAAAATTATCATCAGCCCTGAAGTGTTTTCATTCGTGAGTGAATGTGTAGTGCTAAAATAATACCTAAGAAAGAGAAGCAGGATTAGGGTAGGACCGAAAGAGGACACTCAGTCTGACTCGAACTGTGAGGACCAGCGGAGTCAGCGTGCGCATGACTCGAGTTAAAAGGAGCAATCACGTTACCTGCACGCACTCGTGGCGCGGCACAAGGCCGTGGTCCTGCGCGCACACCGTCAGCCAGTAGTGCGGCACCGTCTCGCGGTCCAGCGGGGTCAGCGTGCGGATCACTCCTGTTGATACACGAATATATTGTTTATTTAAAATATTCAGAATTAAAAAGATTAGAAATATTAGTCTTTAGTTATGTAGGTACTCCTCAAAGATGATTCGATTTTCTTAGTGTCAACCAAATCAACCGTCCTCTGGATATCAAGATTAGTGATTTGAAGGCAAGATCGATGTAAATTACCTTCGTCATCGATGGAGAAATGCGCCATGCCGGACCCTCCGACGACGTAGTACGCGAGTCGCGAGTCGCGGCCGGGCGGGTCGGCGTCGGTGGCGGTGGCAGCCAGCACGCGCGAGCCGCGCGGCGCGTCCTCGCGAATGCTCGCCGCCAGCACCGTGCGGTCCGCGAACACCGGTGCGAACGCGTTCTCGTCCACGTCCAGGACCTCCACGATCACTGTGGCCTCCGCCCATAGTGCGGGCCGGCCTCCGTCCGTCGCGCGAACCGTTATTCCGTACACCTGACATTTAGTTGAAAAATTAATTCAAGTACATATTTTGAAACCGTTTTATGCAAGAGATATGTTAAAAGACCACATTACCTGTCTTTCCTCGTAGTCCAGACTTTTCGCAGTTCTCAAAGTTCCTGAGGTTCGGTCGATCGTAAAAACGACGTCGTCCGCCGCTTGATCGGGCAAGGAGTAGGCGACAACGCCGCCGGCGCCGAGGTCCGGGTCGAAGGCTTCCAGCACCGCCACTAGGGTTCCTATGGGGACGTCCTCACGAACTCGCGCCCCGTATGCTGCCAGACCGAATTTCGGAGGGTTGTCGTTCACGTCGTCGACTGCCACGCGGACTAGCGCTTCCGCGTGCAGGCCGCCGCCGTCGGTTGCCCGTACTGTAAGCTCGTAGAGAGCGCGCCGCTCCCGGTCTAACGGTGCACACACGGAAACAACACCCGTGTCTCTTTCCACGCAAAACTCTCCTTCGTCCTCTCCGGTACCACTTAGGCTGTAAGTGATACGAGCGAAGTCTCCTGCATCACGGTCCGTTGCGTTAGCACGAAATATTGCTGTACCGTTCAGGGCGTTCTCTGTTACTCTAAAGCTAGCTAGGGTCTTTTCGAATCGAGGTCGATTGTCGTTCACGTCTAACACTGTCACGGGCAGCAGCCGCGACGCCGAGCGTTGCGGAGAGCCGAGATCGTAAACTGTCACGTTGAGATAATATTCGCTCTCTCGCTCCCTATCCAAGTAGCCGATCACCTGGAGGTCACCGGTATCTGGGTCTATTCTAAAAGCGGAGTCTGCATCTCCTCCAGATATTCCATAAACAAGTAGTCCATTGTAACCGAGGTCACGATCGCGGGCGCGTAGGCGTACCAATGACGTTCCGAGTGCGACAGACTCATTTACTTTTACTTCTACTGGAAAGTCGATGAAATCCGGCGAATGTAGATTTTCGCCATAACGTGAAGATGCAAGGGGGAACTCATCTGCGAAGTCGATGGGGGCGTTGCTGCGGTCGGCTGCGGCTAGCAGTTCAGTGAGGCGGCGCGCGACGCCGGTGTCCCGACACTCGAGTGGACTAGCGTCGCCCCCTGTACCGCCACCAACTAGATGGAAAGTGAGTGAAGTTGCATCGGCAAAATGAGTACCATCGGTTGCTGTCACATTTAGTACCTTTGTTTCAGATCGAACTTCATTGAGATCACACGATAGGCTCAAAACTCCTGTGCTAGAGTCAAGAGAAAAGCAATTTTCTTCATTTCCGCTTACAATACGGTAAGAAACCACATCTCCAGCGTCAAAATCGATAGCTGAGAGTGTAACAATTTCATATCCTATGGTAAGTCTGCGCGGCACGTAGCCGACGCAATCGATGCGTTCGAATTGAGGGCGATTGTCGTTTACGTCTTTAACTCGAACTGTGAGGTGCATTTCAGCTTGACGTCTATACGGCAATCCCCAGTCGCTGGCACGTATCCGTAACGTATATTCCCTGCGCATACTTTCGTAGTCTAGAACGCGGGTCGTGCGCACCGCTCCCGAGAAATGATCGACGTCAAAAGGCACTGGCTGTAAATTGGCGATGCTGTAAGATATGTAAGCGTTTTCACCGGAGTCGGCGTCCCGAGCTACTACTCTCGCTACAACGGCGCCACTAGCGCCGTTTTCAGGTACAGATACTTCCATGTTTTCCTGTTCGAATACTGGGTTGTTATCATTAGAATCTATTACTGCTATTTTCACTTTAGCGGAGGACTGTTTTCGTGTGCCCGCATTACCTTGGTCTATTGCGGAAACAGTAAGAGTGTAAAGAGACTTTTCTTCCGCATCTAAAGCTATCGCTGTATACAAAACACCTGTATCCGGATTGACTATGAATTCACCTCCTTCGTTACCTCCAACTATTTCTATATAGACGCGAGCATTGCGTCCTTCGTCTCGGTCGCTAACTTTTAATCGAATAACCGGTGTATTTGGAGGTGCTGTTTCTGGTATGCTCGCTTCATATACTTCACGACTAAACACGGGTGCGTTGTCATTTGCATCGACGAGCGTCACAGGTAACGTTAAATAGGATGAACGAGCAGGCTGACCCGCATCAGTAGCACGTAGTGTAAGATTGTACCCGTGCGGCGCAGTCTCGCGATCTAATAGCGCATGAACCACAACATCATACTCCCCCGGCTGCACCGAAGGGCGAACTCGAAAGTGGCCGTCCGGATCTCCGTCTACGATCTCTAAGCTAGCGATGCGACCGTGGTCACCTGCGTCCCTGTCACTCACTTCGATGATGGCATATATTTCCGCCGTCGAGTTTTCAACGAGCTCAGGTAATTTTCGAACACGCAGTTCAGGTGCATGCAAATTCACTCGTTCCACGCGCACCACGACTGTAGCTTTAGCCGCAGGGGCATTTTCTCCCTTCAGTAATAGTGAGGTGCGATCTCGAGCGAGCACGACTATTTCGTGCCGCATACTTTCCGATGCCAATAGACTCCGCGTAATAGTGATGACGCCGGAGGTGGTATGAACAGCGAATCGGTCCGTGGACTGGGCCAGGCTGTAATATATTTCACCGTTGAGGCCGAGATCGGCATCCTCCGCGGCGACGCGCGCGATGCTGGAGTGAACCGGGGCATCTTCGGGCACGACGACCTCGTACTCGGTCGGGTAGAACAGCGGACTGAGGTCGTTCTCGTCGGCGACGTCGACGGCGACGACGGTGTCGGCCTCATACTGGTGGTCGGCGAGTTGCACGGTGGCGCGCACATCGAGTCGGTAGGAGTCGCGGCGCTCGCGGTTGAGCACGTCGGCATGACCGGCGCGCGTGCGGATGGTGAGGAAGCAGAAGTCGCCGACGACGCGCTCCTCGGCCTTGAAGAACTTGTCCTTGTCGCCATGCCGGATGCGGAAGCGGCAGCGCGCGTCGGGCGCGGGCAGCGCGAGGCCGAGCGGCGGCGCGGCGGGCGGCGGCGCGGCGGGCGTGCGCGGTGGGCTGTTCTCGGGGATGCTCAGGTTGTAGAGCGCGCGCAGGAAGCGCGGCGCGGGCGGGCCGGGGCCGGCGCGCGCGCACCACGCCACCGCCGCCAGCACCAGCCACGCTCGCGCACCAAGCATCGTGCTTTTCGAGTTCTGCGAATAAGAGTAGGTAATTTAACTGACTGCTGAAGGACAAAGTAAAGTAATTTATGACGTCCTAACGGAACTTGAACATTGTTCTCATAATTCGAAACATGCGTGCATCAAAGTTGTAAGATAGTGTATAATTTAAAATAGATTGAATCAATACCAAACCTAATAGACACACTAAGGTGGGTCCCAAATCAAGATAAAAATCAAGTATGAGGAATAAACTATGATATGGAATACTTTGTATTCGTTTATTTAAGGCTGGTCCCTAAGCCAACACACGACGGATATCGAATGTTGACATAGCTCCTGAAATATAGCGTGCCGACACAGCGCGCGCACACATAGACACGCGTGCACCAGTGTGTGTGCGCACCTGCGGCTGTTGATTGATGATAGGAAGCTTATCGAGCGTTGACATTGCTCCTTCGTTTGGACAGTGATTAAAGTATTTTTGTTAAGATAAAACTTTGGACAGTGTCGAGCCGTAAGTATTTTTATTACAGAAAACCAATTTACAGTAGACTATCAAAAAATACTTAGGTATGAAAGGATTTTGGGAAAGTCTTAATGCAATTTTCAAATCATAGTCATCTTTCGGTTTGAATGTTAAAAGCATAATAGCATACCTCATATAGTGTGTATGGGCGCGCGTCGCGTGTGCGTTGGATGCGGGGGTGCGCGCGCGCCGCGTCGCTACCTCATCGCACTCGGTTCTGCTTTTCTCTCGAGCCTACTGCAACAACAACATTACACCATGTCACTACAAAATACCTCTAGACAAACAACAACTCCTTAAACTCCTTAAAATGGATTCTACAAGAACTACATAAGAAATCATTTGGCAGGTATATTGGCTAATTTAAAACTGAAATCTACTCAAACATCATATTGACCATGTTCTTTTAGGCAAATATAAACTTATTATTTACAAAGCATCTTCCAGGCGAGCTCGCTCTATCGTCGACTCAGTCCCTCTTTGCCTCGTCAGGCTTAGACTTGGGTCAAGAGCAAACCCATCCCAAATAATAATAGGGGGAACCGCAATTCACTCGATTGTATTTCGTTTATACCTTAAATAATATTTACGAGTATTATCGTACTATAAGTAGTACATTCACATAAATTAAATTGCAACTTATCTTTTGACTTAAAATTGTTGAAATTTTTTACGAATGTAAATTTTTTTGTACGAAAATCGCCCCAAAGCTCGGTTGCGTCAGTTGAAAATGTTACTTTATCATCGATTCATAAAGAATGACCTTTGCCTGAAAAGGTGTAAGATGCGAATAAATGCTCGGAAGACATTAATTTGTTGTGCACAAAAAGTGCGCGGTTCCGTGAGGCTGCGGCGCGGTCCGGCGACACCTCGCGCCCTTTGTTCCGCTGCAGATAAAAGCCGCCATTAACCCGCCTCACTGGCCTTTTTAATTGTGCGTGAAACGAGCCCCAACGCTGCCCCGCCCGCCCCCCGCGCAGCACGCCGCCCCCGCACGCTCCGTCTTAGCTAGCATCCTAATAGCTTATACGAACACCGTCCGTAGGCAATATTTCAGCGAACGTTAATTTTATGACTCTATATGTAACCACCAGCCACACCCAGTTGCATTGAATAAAAGGATTCAAATTCAAATCATTTATTGCATGTCACATTACATCAAGTTGGTATAAAAGTTTTAATGATATTGGTACATGTGACGCCCTGCACAGGGCATAGCAACATTTTGAGGGCTAACTAACTATCACATTATTAATTATATTATAATTATCGTACTAATAAATATAGTCCTCCTGGCCGATTTCGACCACGGCGGCCAATCTCAACAGAGATCAGCCAACTACGCAGGAGATATTTATAATATATGCACTATAGTGCACAAGTGTGTGCGCAATACACAGGTGCACTCACTGTTCCATCACTCTCAAAGTTTGGTGAGACGGCAATCCGACATGACCGGAGAGAGATCAGGCGCAGGACCAACGGCTTAACGTGCTTTCCGAGGCACGGGGGTGTCAAACTTGGGGGTGCCAATTTCCCGACTCCGAGCAGTTTTTGAGAAATTCATGACAGAAAATCTCAGAAACAATTTTGGGTCCACCTGGGATTCGAACCCAGGACCTCGCGGATGTAAGGCAGAAACTTGGCCACTACACCAACGAGGCAGTAATATATAATACTAAGATAAAAACATATTTTGACATAATATCTTTATTCGTAGCAAAGCTTCGGCCTTGAGCGCTTTTCTCGTAGCGAAAAGGCGATCGTAGCTGCTACGACTTTTATGTTATGAATTTTTCCGAGCGTTCGATTGGTATTCGTAGCACTGAATCGATAGATCTTAGTGCAAGTTTCATTAAAGCAATAATTATTTTCATAGTGATCCCATTACCCCCCTGACATGCAAGAAGGTATAAAACTCACATGCATCATTTCATCGAAGCAGACACTTACAAGAAAACTATAGAAAATAAATACATAAGTATTCACTTTTATTACAAAGGTCTTGTTTAATGGTAATCGGGGCAGCAACCAAGTTGTAAAAGCTGAAACAACATTTTATTGGTACGCACGTGTTTAGCAAATTCAGTTTTATTTGTAGAAGCGATAGTTCCGGCTACTGGAGAGCAATAAAATAAAATATCACGTCCCTCCAGGGTCCGGGCTAGTGCGGGCGCGTGGCGTGAGCGCGATTTTACTTTTCGCTCCACTTTAACTTAGGGCAGTCAATGTTCCCCGCAAAATGACCCAAAAATGCATAAGAATGACTAATTCTTAGATTACTTTTGCGGTAAACCACTATCAGTAATATATATTCAAGTTTTCAGCTTTCAAATAACTGTGTTAATTTTGAAGCAACATATTTTTTTCCATTGTAGTTCGGTTTCTATCTATAATCATTTAAATTTTGCGTCTAGCGTAACGCATGCTTATGAGTTAAAAAGAAGATTACATTTGATATTCTGAGTATGAGCTACGCTACCCTGCTTGACATACTACCGATGGTTACCACGTTGATGACGAAGGATTTGTGAACGATGAACCCGACACCACCCATAGACTGTTGGTCGCCCTCCCGGTGGTATAGCAAGTTACCGGATTACAGGATAATCGAGACCTCTCCCTTTCTTCGTACTTAAGATAAACCGATAATATCCTAGTGTAACTTGCCAACCGTCTCTTCCAACCCTACGCTTTTGGCGTCGAGCCTCAGTGTGCACGCGTTATAGGTTGCCCGGTGTAGGAGTCGTTGGTGTTGGTAGCCAGATCTCTTCATCTTCATCCGAACCAGGAAAAAAATGGCACCGAATTTAGACTACCTTGTAACTGTCGTCAAGATCTAAATTTTAATACTATGTTGAGTCTTTATAACTCAAAGTCTGATCGGTATCATATTTTGGCATGTTTTTACTTAATTTGGTAAAAATAATGATGCTTTTACTGTTCATAATAGCTTCGTGCATATTAAAGTAACGAATAGCCCATAAAAAGTCCGGTCAACTGGGAACATAGAAAGTTAACATAGAAAAGATAACTTTCTAAGAATTTTGCTCTTAACGCCCTGGTAGAAATTCCACGTGTACAACAAATGCTCCTGAATGTAATAAGCCCAGTTTTGTCCGTGACGGTGGAACGATCATACTTTTAGAACAGCAAGATCAAGCTCAGTCAGTTAGAATTCGTAAGAAGATCGTACTTTGGACTTGACTAGCTGGTGAAATGGATTCTGACGTGTCTTGGGTTTAATGTGGAGAAAATATTACATTACAATGTAATATTTTATTCTGGCTTCTGATATGTTTTGTTATCAAGCTCTACATATCTACAGATTATTATGCTGCCCTCTGCTAGAACTATGTGTAGCAGTATGCCCATTAGAAATTTGGTGAGTTAAGATCTTATTTTAGACATTTGATAGATTAATACCAAAGTATTCAATTTCTTTTAACTGAATACTTTCATTTTGTGTTTCGATAAGAAAAAATGTTCAAATACAATCACATTGTGCTTCCTGACTTATTTACATAGTTAAATTGACCACGATTAATATTCTACTAAGGTCAGGTCATAATAGCGTAAATAGACAATGCACTTGGTGGTAATTGCACGATCGTGAATAATCTACATTAATATCGCAGTATAGGCATGGTTTCATGAATAATTTACGTGCAAATGAATTAGTTTACAATATGGTCAAGAAACAGTTAAGGGCACGACTACAGACGTTTATTGGTACTTATTGAGATCTCGCCTGGACATTTATACCCTTGTTATACGGCAGACTTATATAAAATATATTTGTTACGGTTTACAAGTCTCATCATTGCGATCAGCATTTAACAGTTTTTGAAAAATTCCAAATAACTTTCAACTAGAGATGGGCCGAGTACTCGGTTAGTACTCGGTACTCGACGTACTCGGTATTTTTTTTAATATTCGTACTCGGCCGAATAACTCGGTTCGAGTGACGAGTACTCGGATATGTAAATGGTATAAACAGCATGTCTGGAATAAGTTTGCTAGTAGCCATTTGGAGGAATTAAAGTATGTATCTAAATGACCACATTCTTAAGTCAATGAACAAGCCCCTAATCTGGCATTTGTCAATTCTTACTGGTTAATTATAGGACAGCCAGGCCGCTGTGGATCGACAACCTGTATGTAGTTCATGGGATATATCATAAAATCACATACATATTATGTTTATAAGTGAAGTCATGATTTATTAATTCAAAATTACAGTGAGTAGGTAGTGCTGGCAGCGCGTTGCGGTCATGTTTGATCTTGTTTCAGGACCTCAAATTTAACCTAGTAACTCGGCCGAGTACTCGGTACTCGGCAAGCTTAAAACCGAGTAATACACTCGGTAATCGGTAAAACCACTACTCGGCCCATCTCTACTTTCAATAATTTGATACGATATTGAGTAACAAACTTACATTCGAATGGCTAAACGCGTTATGTAAGATCGTTCCTGATCGACTGTACAATTCTACATTTACTAACTAGCGGCCACCCACGTCTTAAGGTTTTCGCACTTAATACCTGTCCGGATTCTTACCCAGCACTTAACTTGCCATTCAGATCAGAGCAATAATTTGTAAATCGTACAATACTTTTTTCAATATAAATAATAAAAAACAGCCAACGACTGCTCACAGCTCGCTAACGGCGTGTTTACGGCGAGCCGACATAATATTAACTAAGGATCAGAAATCCGGGAAATATGAAATGAATTTTAATATGTTATGGTACTTCATTCTATGTGTATTGATATATAACGAAAACCTTTCGTTATGACAAAAAATAGAGAAAGATATTCACAATGAATAGCTAGCTAAGAATGTAAAAGCTTTGGACAGGCATGTTTAAAGTGAATGTGCACAGTGGCCGGGTTTCAGGTCTGTTGTACAACAGCTTGTGTTGTCGACCCTTGTGAATAGCAGAGCGCTCGCGGGAGCAAGCGACCGCTAAATATTAATTAGCAGGCGACTGAGGGCGACGTCTCGTTACGGGCGCCGCAGCAGTGACGTCACAGCGGCGCGCGGGGCGGTTGTGTACACTCCCCAGTCTCCACGGACGCCCGTCGTCTTATTTCACTATTCCCTGTTAGCCAAGGATTAAGAGTACTAATACTTGTTCTCCTTTGGATAACACGGTATTCAGATATTGTAGACCACCGATGATTTTGCTGGAAATGATAGTAAGCCAATATAAGAGCACACCGTTACGCATAACACTATTAGGCCTTAGAAAAACGTGTAGTTGTTTAGCAAACATATCACAATTTAAACTCTGCAAATTTGTTAAAATCGGGACTGCTATTATTAATTGATTATCAGCCTTACAGGCTGCAAAACAAACCAGAGATTTTTTCTTTGGAAAAGAGCTTTACAGTCGAATATAATGAAAGCCTATCTCAATCGTTTTCATGGTAGGAATTGTTACTATTTCCTTTCAAAGCTACACAATGCTTGTTCCAGTAAATCTGTTAGCATTCCTGACTGAAAATGTGACGTGGATCGGGTTTGATTGTTAGATCGCAGATTGTTATCAGAGGCTGTTGTCACAGAGAAAATACCCGTTGCACGCGGTAAGCTTAACGTAGGCTGGCCGGGCGGGCGACTTGGGTATAAACGTATAAGATACTACCTGTGCCCGCGACTTCGTACGCGTGGAATAGTTATTTTGGGCGTATACATATACTGTCGCAGACATTTTTTAGATCATTTCAAGAGGACTAATTCTTTCATACATACATTTCTGGTATCTTGAACCGTTTTCGCAGCGCACGCTACGGAAGCTCTCAAGGATGAATAATTTTTCCCGTTTTTTTTTCACATATTCCATTATTTCTTCGCTCTACATGCAGCGTGATGCTATATAGCCTAAAGCCTTCCTCGATAAATGGTCTATTCAACACAAAAAAAAACAATTTGAACCAGTAGTTTCTGAGATTAGCGCGTTCAAACAAACAAACAAACTCTTATCTTTATAATATTAGTAAAAATAGATATTTTTAATACCTTTTGCTTTGCCACAGCAGAGGATACGATTGTTAGATTGCGAATTTATATGTTTCTACGGGGTAAATCTACAGAACTGCAAAATCTATTCCACCATTACAAAGCTATGTTATCCGTGAATGCCATAAGCTTTAATTAACTTTCATAATATACAGGGCGGAACAGAAATCCTATATTTATTAGTACAAGCTCGCTACGGGGGACCGTGGTTATTCAAAGCATTAGTGTGATTGTCATCAGGGTATATCTATAGCAACAACTACTTGTAAGCAACATTTTTATTTTCACGCCTAAAATTTCTAAAGGTGAATGTAGAAATTCGAACCTCCAGCGATTTAGTATCTCGTGAAAGGGCTTGTGTTTGTCGTGAACCAGTAATTTAGTGGGTAATCGGCAGGCTCCGGCGCCGCGGCGTTCCGGCACTTGTGCAGTCGTTAGTCGTTACAGGCCGGGCCCATTTATCCCGGACAACTCCTAATTGCGCGCTCTTATCTGGCGAAGCCCAAATTTGTTAGAACTCACCCGTTTTTTGGCTCTACCTATCACGCTCATTTGCTCTGAAATGCTGCTATGTGTGACAAAGATATCTATTTGAGGCGCAAATACGGGACATAATCATTGTTTAGAATAAGGCAGCAATTACTACAATGTTATTTGAGATGTTACAAACTAGGCACTTGTTTGAGGCAGCAACATGCGCATATGAAATGCACGGTTCTCTTAATTACTATGCAAATAAGCCTCCTCTGTAGGTCTAGGAAGGAAGGAACACGCTAAATGCAAAATCGGGTCATATGTGAGTAAAAAATTTGAACAAGAAGTTACAATTATTATTAACTTAGTGATGCTTCATGTTTTGTATGATCTTTGCAGCTTAATTTTTATTGTCATGACACAAATGATGTCATACCCAGTAACCCACCACATTAAACTGAAGAAAAATGATTAAGAATTGATTTAGGGTGAATTAAGAAAAAATCTCTAATATATAAAAATGAATTGCTGTTCGTTAGTCTCGCTAAAACTCGAGAACGGCTATACCATGGCTATACCGATTTGAACAGTTTTAGTCTTGAAATATTTTTGGAAGTTCAGGGAAGGTTTAAACGGTCAGAAAATTTAAAAAAAAATGCGGCAACAGCGGGCAGGACGACGCCTGCCTGGTCCACTAGTACCACGGCACCCCGGCGGATAGCCCGAGGGCCACAAACTCCTTGGCGGCGGAGCAAGGTGTTGGGCTCCGCCACATACCGGCCGCAGAGGATAGCGAGGACGGCAACGACACACCGCATGTCCTCTTCCTCTGCGGCCCCACCGCAGCGCCATTCAACGGTGCGCCCCCGTTTGGTCGCGGGAGATAGGCCGCACGGCAACGACACACCGAGACGTCTCTCCTCCCGCGACCGCACCCGAATGCGAGGGACAGCCAAAACTGTCTCCCACACCCGCACCCCACCAAAACTGTCTCCCACACACAAATATAACGTGACATCACACCAAAAAAAAAACATTAAATAAAGCGTTATGCTCTGGATTAATAGGTCAGTGGAAGATCCAGTTCGTGTTTCTAGAGCTTAACCGGCGCAACTCCGTTCGGTAAGACCTTGTCTTAATTTTATATGAGGCGAAGGATACTGAAAGATTGCGTCTGGGACTCAGTAAATAGGATTTGGTTTACACGGACCAAGACATACCTATTTTCAACATTTTCATGTCAGTCACAATACGTCATCACAGAGAATTAACAATGCAGAACCGCAAGATAATATTTAAAGTCAAAACCGTTTATGACATAACACCTATTATCGTTGGCTGTATTAAAGTCATTTCAAACACTTGTGCATCTCAGCCCTCGTCGTTGACCTCAATTATTAACGTTAAGAGATCTCTGTTATAACGAGAATAAGGAATTAAGGACGCTCGTATTTGAATAACATTTTATCTTAACAATTATAAATTCGAGCACACCGCTATTATTAATTAACGAACAAAGTAGCACCGACGAATTTCAATTATACTAAGTTTACTTTTACGATTGACTTCCATTTACTCTGCTTTGATAAACCGTGTCATTTGTTGTATTTGTTTAGCGTTTTGCCGTAATTTTGTGCCAACACTACCGAGCCGAACCTAGCTTATGAAACAGAACTGTGACGGATTGACGCAAAATTACATTGTAGGTAGATACTCCGGTTTTATTCAAAAGAAAATGGATTCATGCTCCAGGCATACCTGCCTCGGGACAGGTACTCGCCAGTCGCGGGGTCAGGAGGGGGGGGGGGGCATGTCGGAAGGATTTGCGGGATCCGCCAGCCGACTGCTGTTTACTGCTACAACACACGTACAAACGTACCGACAAAGGTTTAGGTTTAGAGGGTCGTCCCCAGAATGGATGTACTTTTTGCCTAAGTTCAGCGCTCGTCGAATCGTAACGTCCATCACGGAGACAAATGCGCCGGTGCTTGTGAGGTTTACGTGAGTACAGCTTCGTTGAAAATAGAAAATCTTCGCTTTTCACGGAGCTCTAGATGTACTCGTAGAGTTTAACGTTAAGTGGTAGGTAGGATACCATTTTGTTAAGGTTTCTAAACGCTTGTATGACAATTTATTCAAAATTATACGTATCAAACATTAAGATGATATCACTAATTGCTTGTTTTCAGGTCTAAACACGATATATTTTAAATGAGTATAAGGTACTCGGTGCTCGACTTTTCGGATGGATTGCACTTAGCCGTGGTCAGTCAGCTCGTGACCACGGCTGTGTGCAATCCAGCAACATGAAAACAAGTAATAAGTGTTACAATGCAACGCTTAAGTTTAAAATCATATTTTATTTAGATAATAAGTTATAATATGATCTCAAATGTATCAGAGGCATTCGCACGCTAGTGTGTATTAATTTGAGCTTTTGACAAATGCAATTAAGTATGTCATCAATTCGCCAAGCCTGCTTAATCTTGCTGTTTTAATAATTCTTTACTGCCTCGTTGGTGTAGTAACAAAATATCTGCCTTACATCCGAGAGGTCCTGGGTTCGAATCCCAGGTCGAGCCAAATTATTTCTAAGATTTCCTGTCATGAATTTCTCAAAAACAGCTCGGAGTCGGGAAGTTGGTGGTGTTACACCTCCGTGCCTCGGAAAACAAGTTAAGCCGTTGGTCCTGCGCCTGATCTCTCTCCGGTCTGTGAGCACATTGCTGTTTTGTGTCATCATCATATTAGAGTACGGATCCACTTGCTTGCCTCTTTTACGGCTCCAGCCGTATACCTCCTCCAAAAAATCCAGCTCAGTTCTTCGAGCTGGATTTTATGCTACGTAAGGAGGTTTGGCCAAAGCGGTTTTCAGCAGTAGACAGATTTGATGGTTTGAATTTCGGCGAGTGAAAAAGAGTTGTCAATGAAAAATATAAGTGCCTAATATCCGCCTTGTAATGGCAATGTTTGCGATTAGACACTGTCTGCCTTGCATTGTGCGAATCTTGAGTTGTTGCTTAAACATAAACATGAGATAACGTAAGAGTATGCTAAAGTGTATCAATGCTAAATGATGTCAGCTTAGAGCTGGTCGCGACACGCTCGGCTCCGGGCGCCGGCGCGGGCGCAGCGCTGACGTCACGCGGCCGTGACTCACCGCGCGCACCTCTCTGCTTTGTTTCTCCGACACGCGCCGCGATAAGCGCGCCGTGAGATATCCACTGTGACCTTATCGCTTTGTTACCGCATCTCACACATTTCTCACGTCTAACAAAGCCAGGTGTTACTACTCATTGAACACGCATTCATAAAACAGACGTCACTGGAGCGAATCGACTCTATTACACTCAAACGGGTAGCGAATTGATACGGGCACTTGTTCCCTTTAAGTCCATTCATTAATCATATTACACACACGAGGCGCCTAGATTGTAGATCAAAACATGCAACAGGGAATGATGTCAGCGCCTGGGCCGGTGTCAGGTCATCGGCCTAACCTTTCGGAGCACTCGACGCCGTATATCGTTACGGGCAATAAAGATACGACGCTAGATTCAGGTCGAGCTTCTATGACTGAGAGGGCATTGTATGGAATTTTATAAGCAGGCAAGTGATGTAAGCGTATGACCATTATGCAAGTTTGGAGTTAAAAGCGGTAGAGGCGCAGACGCAGGTATGTCGTAAACATTCCATAGGGTCGGGCGATGGCAACGGGCAAATACCCGGCGAGGGGGTGCGCGGGGCGGGGCGGGGACCGGCAGCTGCGCGCGCGCACACCAGCGCGCGTGTTTGTTTACAGTAGACGGGCGCGCCACACAGCCTCGCGCTCGTCCGCGCTAAGCCGACTCTGACTCGTCTAACGCATTTGGTGCGGTCCCCATATTGGGATCGTTTTGAAACGAGTGACTAAACCGCTTTCGCTTAATCGTGTAACTGTCGTCAAAAAAGGCTCGGTAGGACTCGTCATACATGACGCTTTTTGAGTTGTCATCAACGTGAGCATGGTTTGTTCAACTCTTGCATTCAATATACCACATAAGGTAAAGACAGTCATGTCAATCAAAGCCGTCTCATTACACGAAATATAAAAATGGTCTTCTCGTTAGTAGCCACTCCGCGGGTTCATCATAATGAATGACTTCTGTCGAAATCATTGGTCGGAGCTGCGCTGCGGGCGCGTTTGTTTGTTGTTGCCGCACCGCGCGGGGAGAGGGGGCTAATACACCGCCCTGCACTTGTAGAGCTTGGGAACCGAACCACTTACGCTCACCCTTTTATGGACAGTGGTCCAGAAGGAACCATTGTCTACCTAAACTTAGCCATTTGAGTCTGTCTGTCCGTCTCACGTAGGTCTGTGCATTAGCCAAAGTTCTATTAGGTATCAAACCGACTAGCTTATTTATAACGAAATACATAATTTAGTGACGTTTAGAAGAGGTACAGGCTACAGTTGGATGGAGTGAAATTAAAAAAAAATAAAGACTATTCTAACCCAAACTAATACAGTTAGATGCTATTTTTAATACTTGTACAACAATGTTCGACGAGTACCTACACAGAGAGACCGAAGTCCCCAAGACAAATTAGTTGTGAAACGCTCATGCGTAAAAATAACACTTTGATAATTTCAAGACATCGCAACATCTCATACGAGGAAGTAAGAGTTGCAGTTTTATTCCTGTCATCTCAGAATAACATTCTGTTTCGCTACAAAACAGCACAAGGCAGTATATTACAGCCGCGCTGGCCAGATGCTCAGTGCGGGTGGACTAATTATGTACGTGCCTGTACCCAGGTACCTACATGAAGCCCTGCCAGTGTCCCGAGCGCAGCTGTGGCGGCAGGTGGCACCCGTGCACGGCTCAACCGCCACAAAGGTTAACCTGACCTGTTTTGACTAAATCCAACCAGAATTTTAGAAAATTCATCTGTTGTGCAAAAGTACATATCTTCTGCATTTAAGTTTTGAGAAATTGATATGAATATGTCAAGCTTAAACCCTAGACTTTAATAAGACGGTAATTTTCGTGCGGGCTAACGGCGCAAACAAAATAATCATATTAGCAATTAATATCATATCAGCATGCTCATTAAAGCTCCAAGCTAGAAATCTTAGAACTATGAAGTAATCACAGGAAAATTTGAAGAGCAAACATGATTTTATTTAAAAAAAAATAACAACTTGTGTTTTGATTACAAATCTTAATCAAAATCATAATATTTATTGCAAGTCACACGTTACAGTAAGGTGTACAGTCTCACGAGTGAACAAACACAGTGACGACCGGCTAGGGCACAGCAACTTAAGTTAAATTGAATTACAAAATTAGGTTAAATTAAATAATTAAACATATCATTAAATTTAATTATATTATCAATAATAACAATAATATTAATCTTTAGAGTCCGATGTGATTATTCACAATAATAATAACGTAGGTCTAGAACCTAACCCTTTGAAATCAAGTTCAGTTTCTAAGACAAATTCCAGACTACCAATTTCAAAGTTTCAAACTTTGTTGCAGATGTAGGTATTCCGAGCGAGAGCAGACATGACAGCCCGCCGGAGTGAAGATCCCTAACTATGTAAGCAGCTGCCTCAGATGAGTGACACACAGACACACTAATACGTGGGCAGTACTACAATCATACTCCAAATACTTTTAAGTGATTGGTCTGCTGTCTAGGTCACCAATTTCATGTTATTGAGGGATCAAAGACCAAATGCCACCTAAAACTTTCTTAGGATAGGCAGTCCATATCCAAAAATAAGTATAGTATTCCAGTGTGCCAAAAACGATTACAAGTAAAACCTACTTGTTATTTTTAGTTCAGTTTTTTGAGAATAGATATTTTTTCTGGGCTGCTTTCCGTTAACAACTTGTAGCAGCTCTATCAAATCTTTTTAGTGGTAATTGGTCTGTAGGATATAAACTATTTATTGTCGATTTATCAAATTAAATAATTATTTAAAGATTATAACGATGTAGGTATGTGAAGTTACGACCTAGCTAGACTGACCACCGCGACTGCTCTAACCAAAACTATTCACGAAGAAGACTGACACAAAAAGCATAATTTTCTTAGAAAATTGATGAACAAAACCATCAATTCATGTATGATACAACGGGTCAATAAATAAAAACAAAGGTAACTCACTCAAGTAACTAAGTCACATGCGGTGCCGCGACTAGGTCAATACGACAAAATCACGCGGCAACAAATATTAGCGAATTTCCAATCCATATTTTATGTTCAATTCAATCCTTTAAAATGGAAAAACTTATGAGTAAGGCAAAATTTTTGATTTATATTATGCGTTTTATTTGTTAAAAGTATTTTTTGCGTGTCAACGCTATTTTTAATTTCGAAAAGACATAACACTTAAAAAACGCTTTTCGGCTCCGGTCATCACGGAGGATTCGAACCCCCGACCTTTGGAAGTCCGGCCCAATGCTCTAACCACTAGCTACCGAGAACCTTAATGGAGTAGTTGAATTTTGTAAGTGATTTTAAACGCTTTGAGCCAGCGTATGTTTCATCAATGATTGTGGGAGACACCCCCAAATCACCCGAGAGAAATATTTTTACAAATATTTAACAATCGGTTAAGATGAAACAGGCTTAAACTATATATTATGCGTTGTTATTGTTTTAAGACGTTATTATAACAGTTATAGATTCATACTGAAGTGATTGTAACTTTTCGTTAACGAAAACACGGCGTGTAGTCTCCATCTTATTACCTACTCTATTAAGCTGCAACGTATTAGATTGTTCCATAGTTCTAAGGGTAGGGCAGGGGTGCACTAAACAACAGATGGTGTAATGTTCTCAGGATTAATTTATCGCGAAATCGGGGAGGTTTTGGGAGCGCGTCCCGTTGTCACACAGTTTGATCGCTTCTTTGAAATCGCCTACCTGCTGCGACGAGCGAGTTGCGTGGAACTATTTGAATAGTTTTCTACTCAATTGTTCTAGGAAGGATTTTATGTCTTTGTTTTGCTTTTTTCGACAGTGAGGACGTTTTAATACCAAACTATTTCTGGGTTTGTTCAACTTTTTACAGCGTATCATCAACAATGTGTACAAAACGGTTTGCCTACAGCTGGAAATCTAGTAGTTGTATTATTCCTAGTAAATAGTAAACATTAAGCCAGTGGGTTTTATCTAATATGATATTTTAAGAGTCTTTTAGATCGCCTAGGGGCAAACACAATACCTAGCAGTAGCAAGTCGTTGCTAGGATTCCGGATAACTTAACTAGCGAAAGATTATATTATATTTCGACGACCAGTTTGGTGTAATAGCCAAGAAGTTGACTTTTAACTAAGAGGTCGCGGGTTCGATCCCCGCACTGTACAAACATTTGTGTGCATGAACATGTCTGTATGTACTGGTCTGGGTGTTATATGTACTTATTTAAGTTTATTTGTAATACCACTGTTGATTCTGATATCTGTAACACAAGTGCATAAGCTACTTACCATGGAGTCAGATCAATGTGTATAATGTTATTGTATTTATTTATTAATTATATTATAAAAGAGGATGATATTTATGTCAACGATTTGCAAGTAAATTAAACGTGTGAGATCTTATAATAATCCTAACAATAAAGTATTTTTCCATCCTTGGTTATAAGCGGCAAGCTCTACATGACAAATAATTTGGGAATATATTGGCAACGAGCGGGTTCTTTATGGCATGTGCCGTAGATAGGTGATGATAAACCACCGAGCAGGCGCGTACCTGCGTGATTACTTCACCTAACCCAGTTCGCTCGTCTATTGTTTTACCGTAAGCCCGCACCGCAGCGCGCAGTCATCACATCAATGAACATTTATCCACTACACCCCGCAAACGCTCGTTATCGACACCTATGTACAGTTCCATCTATTACTTCACACTCAATGTAAACGTTCTATTTCATTCGAGTGCGCAAGGCCTTGGAGTCTGTTAACGAGTCATGATGCGGTGGATGCCATTTAATTTCCTCGAGAAAAGGCTTCGCAAGCATTCGGTTAACAATCTAATTAGTCCGAGAATTTTCGACAATGTTACCAATCAAAATGAGATTGGTAACGAGTAGGTTAATACTTTGCGAGAACTCTAAGAAAAGAAGTTTAAGATAACGGATGGCTCTACAACTTCAATAAGTAGGGAGGTAATAGGCGAATTACCCCTTTTATTAATCTTGACTCAAGTTCACTGTTCTACGTAATATGCTTGGAGGGTTTTACATTTTTAGTAGGTATCTGTAAAAAGGTTACAATAATATCCTGTTCAGAAACACAAGATCTTACCTATATGTATTTGGATCCAAGAGAACTTACGTAAAGTTGTCTTATACGTTCATAAGCATTGATTAAATTTTTAATAAATAGCAGTCCTTCTTTCACTGCCCTTTTGTGTTAATTTTTGAGAAGGCAAGTTAAAATTGTGCGTAGATTCTGATGATGCGGGCCGTTTGTTCTCTGTCAAGGCTTGAAGCAAGAGGAAGCTCTGGGGGGTCTGCGTTTTTAAGAAAGGCATTACTCATAGGTAGGTAGGTATCCTTAAAACTAATTATTTAAGGTACGATATTACCCTGCTTGATTTAAATTGGTAATTTGGGAATGTTTTGTAAATAATAAGAGTAACGCGTCAGCTATTTGAATTTTATATTGGAAATATCAAAGATATTAAAAAATATATATGTTATAGTGGTATTTCTCCAATGTTCCTATTGATTACGCATTTCTTATCTTTTTATCGGACGGATTTTCAAGTAACCAACAAGGAACTTTATCATACTATCAACAAATAATACGGCATGTTTTATTTAGGCCACAAATTTAAGGAAGTACAAATTGATGTTTTTTTTTTCTACTTAGGGAAATGGTAAATTATTCCCTCGGTCTTTAGATTGTACCTATGTCGGTGAAAGTATTATGCTCTTTTTGTTATAAGAATACATTGAAAAGGTGAAGTAATGGTGTAATTAATTACCGTCGCTAGCATGGCCATTCCTCTGTCAAATTTTAAATGATACGAATCTAGTTTCATTCTGTAAGTAATTCCTACACGTTAGGGACTCATTCTTCACATATTATGAAATAAATCCTTAGTAAAACGACTATCAATATAACTTACCTATTCGTTTTTATAATCCAAACAAATGTGTTGTTTCAAGGATCACGTAGCAAGCCAACGTTCGCTGGGGATTCGTTTAGAAAGCACAAGTCGGAGGGGCACAGGCACTGCGACCGGCACTCGGAACCGGCCTCGCTCACGAGGTGAACCGGCTTCCACAACAATGCACTAAATATTTGATTATCACTTAACTAATTGCACGTGTCACTCAGGATTATGTGGAACCACCAATTTATTCACAAGTTTCCAAATGGCACTCGCGGTCCACGCGTGCACGTCTATCGAACGTAAGTTGCGGTGTGCGGAGCGAGTTGCGGCGTCGAGCGACACAGATGCAGCGGCCCGCGGTCGTCGGCTGACTGGCTGGCTTGCACCGACCGCGCGAGCCGAGGGAACCGGTCGGCCGGGAGCCGCAGGGGCGCGGGCGCGGGGCCGGGGGTGCTCTCTCCGCGGCCTGCCCTATAAACTTGCTTTCTGCCTGCTCTCATATCGTGAGTAGGCTGGCTGGCTGGCTGGCTTCGTGCAGTTTCGTGAAAGGCAAATTATTTCATTTGCATCACCCCGCCTTTACGACCTGTCTTCATGTCATACACGCTGGGCAATTTAGGTAGAGCACTGAGAATAAATTTTTAAAAACGGTTATATACATCCTTTCACTGCTCCCTTTGACATAGGTAACATAGATATGAGAAAACAGAACAGTTGCATTATAGCTGTATCTAACTAAATATTCCAGTCTTCATAGAGCCTAGAGATGCGACTGTGAGTTGTGGGCGATCGCGCCGCGCCCGGTGAATGGTCCGCGATGCTCACTCGAACGGGCCACCATTAAAGCTCAAAAAAGCTCAATGCCCTTCGGCGTAGGTGTGGGTTCTGTTAGCTGACCAGCGCGCCCTGGCGTGGGCCGCGGTGACGAAACAGCCACCAGCTCATACCGCACCTACCCACTTGCTCCCGAGCAGTGCCTTAGCGAAAGTTGTTTGAAGTTCGCTTTAATTCTTAGGGCAAAAGTTGCGTAAATAGAAATCACACGTCAATATTGCCCACTTTTCGTATTGAATAACAGCAGCAATTCCGTATTGCACACACAAATAACAACAAAAAGGGTTTCATGATCAAAGATAGGGTTAAACTATTTTGAAACCGCTCAGTTGAAAAAAATGTTTGGTCGTGGATCAGTGGGTTATTCTAATTGAACGAGCCCGGCTGTTGTGGTTGACAAATATTTAGAGGTACAAAATGAACTCTATTGTGATGAGTGGCGCGACCAGATGAAGGTCTAGTGCGCCTCGTCACCGAATTAATTGTAATTACGGGCTCGCTCGCGTCTCTCCTAATGGAGATCATAATAACGATAACTAGACTGGATTTCGAGGCAGTCGACTTTACATACGATTAAGAATATATTTGTATTTACAAAAGACATCCACATAGATGAACTGAGACTGTAATTACCTACAGGAAATAAAAAATAGATAAATTCACAGCCTCCTTTCCATCCTAGTTTACGAACTTTTACACTTGCTTGCAATATTCCAATAAGAATTCTGAAAGTTTATGAATACACGTAGGGACATAACAAGCACTCGGAGTACTGAGACCTGTGTTGTTATTAATTCTGAAGCGGGCATGTTTGTCAGAGCCACAGTCTGCAATACGCTAGTTGTAAAAAAATCACGGAACTAAATTTGCGTTAAAATATATTTTTAATCGGACTCTCCAAACGTCAATAAGAGCAAAGTAGCTTAACAGCTCTACCATAAAATTCATTGGTAACGAACTCTTGAGTTTAGTGTTTATTGGCTCGCATGTCCAGCCCATTTATCCAGCTTAAGCTAAAGGCCCTCGATCGCTATTGTTTCCTATTGGGTTCGCGGCAGGGGCTCCACGAGACGCGATGAGCAGCGAAATTGGAATAGTTGTGAGCTCAAAGAGCCTGGCGCCGCGGCCGACGAGGAGGCAATTAGACAGATGGCCGGCCGCCGAGAGATGCTCACGACACGATCATGAACCAACCTTATTCTCGTCGCACGAGATCTTAGTAATCAAAGGATCCACGTGACTAAAGCAACAAACATTCTCAAGATTGTTTTTGACTTATAGACATAATTATAATAAAATAAGTTCCAAAACTAAAATTCAACTAATAAAACGTATGAAACAAGATTCATATTGATGTTCAGATTATAGCCGTGGTCGTGTGCCACTTTTCCTTTAGACATTAGAGTAACTATGTAGTAATCTGTGACATTAGTGCTTAAGTTTGTTTTAACGTTGTAGTCGAGTTTCAGATTTAGAACTTTTTAATTTATATGATTTTGGGGACATATTTATTACGAGTATAACAATGTATAATATAATGTATATATTTTTGAATTGTGCTTATCCCTTCAATTGATACTCTACACGACCATAAACGATTTTTTTTTGTTTATGACTAAATGTTAGAGGGCGCAACATGCAAATAATTGCAATATAACCTAGCCTATAAACAGTGGGCAACTTAGACGCATCTTAAGACACCTCATTTGTCAAAATATGATGGAGAGCTTAGAAGTTATGAGGGAACAGACTTTCATATATACCGGTCTAAATCATTACCCTCACTTTTTGGCTTTGCCGTAGTCGGGTAAATACCAACTACAATGTTTCCACAATGAGTCTGGTAATCATTTTGAAACAAAAACTTAGTATACTTTGTATATTTCGAATCTCTGTCTAGGTACTACTGTTTGTTTCAGGCGAAGGCGACACACATTGAGTGGGTCAGAGCTTTGGGATCAGGTAGATTTGTATATTTTGTTACAAAGAAAATTTTACAAGAAGCTTTACGAGTGAGTATGATGTTTACAAGAAGCTTTGCAAAACTACATCAAAGGTTTCCGGTACCTACTCAGGAGATGTTTCACAAACCTTTAGTTACGGTTTTTGTTCTTGTAAGGGTTGTATTTATAGCTTACTTACACCATTTAGTGATTCAACACAAAGTGCATAGTATAAATTAATACGAAATGTAGAGCTGTGCCTTTAGTTATTGCTTTTGCCGCATGACAACAACACAATCTTATTATTGATTCACCGTAAAAATGAAATACCGAATGCAGGAAACTTAATGATGTTAAGTAAACAGCACTGAATGTAAGTTAAAGCGCAAACAGACGTGAAGGTGCGCTTCTGAGCAATCAAACGGCGATTGAGGGCTGCGCCCGCGCCGGCGTCGATTAGATATCAATTTTCGAGTGAAATGTAAACATGGTGAGCGGTAAATTAGTCTGTGAGTCGGCGCCAAGGAGCGCTATCAGATAATGACGCGATAAGATTGTGTGCGTAACCCGTACAGGGCGACGGCGCTTGTGTGCTTGCTGAGGAAGTGTACAGACGAAATTACAAGAATACCTTCCTTAAGTCAACCGACAGTTCCATTAAGCAACAAACAAACAATACATGGCTCGTTTCTTTGACTCATACCAGTTACCGTTTTAGGCTAAGAGAGCAGGAAACAAAAAATAACGGTCTTTATAACAATCCTTTAACTTGTAGTCCATCTACTAGTAAGTAATAGGTTCAAAGCATTAACTGCAAATCAAAATCCAGTTCGTCATTTCATAGTAAGACAGTATGCTGAACAAAACGCTGAGTGGTAAATGAATGTGTAAGCTAATACTTAGTGTCCGTAAAGCCCCCAATCGCGCGCTCGCTGACTGGAGGCGAACGCTGACAACCCGGGCTGATTCGAAGACTCGCCACTTTGTAAAAGCACGTTTTATTTCACCGCCGCTTCTTCTCACAAATAGATATCCCAAAAAGCCAGTGTTTTTTCCGCGATCGCTTACGGGTAAATAGAGCAAGATTTATAGGCGACGAGCGCCGTGCGTGTCACTCGGGGGGTAGTTACTGAATTTCGAGCACCATTTTTAACTGTTGTTACTAAATCTAATTTCGCAGTGACAGCCCTGTCGACATTGTTACAAATGTCACGCAAACTAAATGGTTCCAGTGGTAAGTATTTTTCGTCAAAAGTATTGGTTAGCGCTACAGCTGAGTCACTTTAATGAATGAGTCTCGTTCGAATCGAAACAAGAACCAGTAAAATGTGTGTTCATGGCAGAGAAGTTGTGAAGTGCTAAACGTTGGGTAAAGTTCCATGGTTCCGATGTGCCGTTACATAATCGGATTTGTAACAATACTTCACAATTAGTAGATATCTAATTGAAATTAGAGAGATTTGTATTATTACGACTTCCTTTTACACATATCCGTTACGCCACGCTGTGATAAGGCACTGTCAAATCACTAGTTTTGTGTTAGTTGGGATAAAATCATAGTTTCTCTCACGTTTTGTAGATAAAAAGATTGTCGCGAGTCAAGTGGCAGCGGCGGGCGGGCGGCGGGCGGGGGCGGGAGGAAAGGGTGGCTCAGATCAAACATATCGGTTTACAGCTGAAACTTGTTCGAGGAGCGGTAATGGACTCGCCGCACGCATTATGTGCTCTTAAATACCGTCTCTGCGCTTACACGCTGTCGAACATTGGCGTCCATGTTCAGCTCTCAGTGACGTGTGTGCGAATAGGATTCCAATATCCCGCTCATTTCAGTCTCAGAAGGCCGGTGACACTTTTACCGAATTATTATAAAATAGAATTGAAAATATATTTGGAAAGTTCAGCAATTCGAGCGAATCGGTTTACGTATGACTAAATGATTTACACTTCATTTTCTACAGTTTTGAAAGTGTGATATTTGAAGGCTGGCATTAAAATATATCATTCGGATAAATCGCTGTGAATACTCATTTTAAAACGGGAATTACGGGTGGGACAGGGCAAAACAAATGATTGAAATGTTTTCTCTTATTTTGGCGCCTGACACGAACCAAACTAGATGACGTTGATCCGCGGAAATAACTTTTAATTTATTTCTTGTGCTGTCTTATGATTCAACAGTAAACAACAATCTAGAACTGAGCTATGATTGTTCCGATTCAACTAAGTACCTGCTTAGTCGTTATTATTGTGGGATCAAAAATTTAAAGTTTTCATGCAGCTTCAATGCCTAATCTTATGATGTATCTTGCAATTCCGAAAACAGTATTTCGACTGTTCTTATCATTTTTCGAAAACGTTAATAAGCTTTCATGGAAATTTATCACTGAATCATCTAAGTAGTTGAACGAGTGTTAATATAAAACATGTTGAAATGATTTATATTTAGTTGTTGTGTTTTCATAGTCAAAAACATAATAACTCCGACAAAATCGCTTTACCCGTCACCACGAGAACACGATATTTAATTACTTACCGCAGCGGTCGTCATCGGCGTCAGTTAAGCGTAAAAGTTGATGCGCCCGCGCATGCGAGTGACGCCACTAATTTTAGACGCTATGGGATTCTTCTCCTGGAGTGGCATGTCTGGACCCATTACTAAGTTTTATTGAAACCCGAATAGAAATAGAAAGTGAATATTTAAAGTTTATGGCTAGCTATCGTATCTTTCTACTCATGTCTGTTTCGGGATGTTTGTAACTAATGTCAGTGATGATTTAAATATACACAAGTCACTCGAGAAAAGGTTGATTTTATTTAATAATGTAAATTAAAAATGTTTGAAAAGTAAATACCTACAGTTCTGTTAGAAATAGTCACCCACTATCGTATGTTGTCTAGAAAAACATCATACTTGTAGTATTAGAACTACAAAGTAATAGTGTGTGTATAGTGTATTATTTTTCACATGTTTGGAATAAGACCTATGTAACTTGTATTGGACCATTGTAAAAAAAATGTTTTAGCTTCCTGTTTCAATGCATAACATAAAACCGAATCATAGTTGATTGGAATCAGAACAGCATTTTTCTCGACATAATTATTACAAAAATAACTTTTAGTATTACTTGGGTCTGTCCAGGTACTGTAGCGCATCGGGGATGTTTGCAAAAGCGAGGGTAGACTGCTTTTACGCAATCATGCGGAAATGGTGCGGCTCCCTGGTGCGCAGGGTGAGGAGCAGCCCCAACATGATCCTGGCTATGATAGCGAGCAGACTGGACTGTCGAATTTTGAATTATTGTTGCACAACCTCGGCAGGAGTTGTGCAAAAGCAAATAATTATAAATTAATTAATTATGAATAACTAACGTAGGATAAGTGTATTGTTACTAACAAAAATGAGTCAAATGGTCACTTGAATAAATGAATTTTATTATTATTATTAATATTATTAGAGTTATTAGTGAAATATAAAAGTCTGTAAATAGTTGTCGGCATAAGGGCGATTAAGTGCAATTGTTGGCGCCCAACCGCGCCGCCCTGGCCGACCCCGCGCATTGATCGCCCGTATCGGCGCACTTGAGAACCTCGCGTGTGATCGCGAAACTTATCTGCCTACTCAATGGACGAACATATTAGTCCAGTTTTGCTTCTTACGGTTACAGACACCGTTAATAAGCGAGAAAACGCTGTTTTAGTTTTAAAACGTCAACAGATTCGATAGCAATTATCAACGATACTTAAGTATACCTATAACTGCAGTACCGAGACTAGTATGTAAATGGACAAGTTTTCTGAAGTAGGAGAAGGTTTTTTAAGTACACAGGCTTTGGTTATCAAGCTATACATACACACATCACCACGTGTTTGTCCTTACTCCAAAACAATAATATTTTTCAGCTACAAATAGCAGAAGTGTAAGATTTTAATGGCTAGTTTGTGCGACTCTTAATCACCCTGAAATGGTTATAGCGACGATAAAAATAACACAATTTACAGAAATACGCGTGTTTTGGATATGGATACAGCTTTAATTAAGATTTCAAACTCGGGAAACTTGAGTTGTATTGATGCATTTCCGGTGTCATGCTATTATAAAATATTTCTGATACACAACCATCGAATTTAATTCAAACACTTTTTGTGTACTGACAAGATATTACCTAATTAATATGTTTTCTGATCAAAACATAAATAGATTTAGAAACCCGGGCGTAGGAGTAAATTATTCAGAGTCGAATTCGTGGGCGTCTGTTTTCATATCTTTGTTATGTTGGGCGTTTAATTATTCTACTTGATTTTTTACGTTCTATTTACATAACAAGTGGCAGTTTCGACAAAATACCTACGCAAAAGCTCTCGACTTTAATTAAACCAGAAAGTGAGTACTCGGCTGCGTTTAGCGAAGGAAAATTGGTAAGTAAATCATTATTCCGTAAGTTGATGGTGAATGTTTTTGACACGAATATTTGATCAACGTCACAAATAATTCATTTGACATTAGAAACGTGCGGTCAATCAAACGACGAGGGTGTAAAAAAAGGAACTAAAAGTACGCTAAAGCTATGAGTAGGTAAGTAAACTAGGATTTCTTAAAATGTGCTAAGGAAGTTCATCGTATAACTAACATCATTATAATTTGGTGTTTATAAGTGCATCGCCGCCGGCGCAGGGCGGGGGGCGGCGGGTGCGGGGCGGGCACGTTATATTTAGGAAATGCAATCTCCGCATCGAAAATAGCTGACGAAGTGTCGCGGCTGCGCGCGCGCTGACTCACTTGACGAGCCGTTAGCGGGAGATATTACACATTTGTGATATGCCAAGTGTCACTAAAAATCACATTCATTTTGCCGCAAACATATCTCGTTCTGAGATTCACTATTTATGATCTTTGCCAGATGTTTTGAGCGGTATGCAAATATAACAGTGTTTTTCTTTTGTGATTGGACTTTTAGAAACGATAAGCAACTGTAGTTTAACCGTCGAATAATTCTACTCATTAGGGTACCCTTAAAAGTAAATCTAAAAATTTTCTGTACAGGAAAACGAACTTCTAGCATCAGCCAGCCAAGTGCCTAGCCGGAAACAAGTCAAAGTCAATACTCAGTTCCATCGTAATATTTCTAACGTTTGTCGCGGTCTATAAAATGAATGCACTTTGAGCGCGTTTATTGAAGCAAACATTATTTACACATCAATTTGCGGAAATAGTTATTTAAATAGTCAAAGTAAGTGAAATGCGTCGAGCTCCGATCGCACACAGCATCCAGCGCTCAAAGAGGAGCCAATTCCGCGTCGCGCGCTGCGGCTGACACTACGCTAGCTGGCTCGAACGAGGCGACTCACACACGGGAAAACGGAATTAATCGCTGCAGCTTCGGCAAGATTAGTTCCATTAGTGGGCGGAATGCTTAGTGTAACAAATTAAACGAATTGCAAGTTACAGACTTTGACGGGTTCCAAATTGAAACGTTTATTTCTTAAACACTGCAAAAGGTAATGGAAATGTCGGACGAGGCTTCCGACATGTACCTTTAGCCTAGAAACTCTTTCAGGTGTGTGTGGCCTAAGCGTACCTAGTTGTAGACCTTCTCAAGCTTTTCGATGCCCTACTTATGAAAGAACGGAATAGCAATCGGTTTTGCAATTTTAAATAAATATATAAATAAGTCCTATGCCAGGTTATGGCCAAAGTTTACTCTTATGTAAGGTATAAGTTTGGGTTGCAGAATTTTACTTTTTTCACTCTTTAATATCATGTAAATAACCGTTACAAAACACTGAACTAACTTACTTATTATGAGTAAACCACGAGGGTTTGTTATAATATACTAAGTGTTACAAAATAAAACAATTGGACAAATAAAAAAAAAGTATTTCTTTGCTAACTTGACTTATTATTTAAGATTAGATTTAATATGTTAGAGACTCGTGATCCCACAGACAAACTATGTAAATAGTTTTGTGGGACTATTGTCATTTTAGTTTAAAACGTTGTTTGTTTAAAATAAGATAAACCGTCTCTTCAATATATTAATAATAGTAATTTTCCAATACTCAACAATATACTGTAGTTTACAATATATTGCTAATTACCGGAAAGAGAACCAAGAAAGTGTAACTTAAGATTTTATTTAATATTTTTAATCGTTAATTTAATCTCGTTATTCTGTAGGTAGTTCATTTTTGTTCTTATTTTTTACCTGTGATCGTTCGTTTTGAAACCTGTTATTGAAAAGGAAGACTGCATAGTATCCAAGTGTCTGACTACGTTATTGAATATGTCCATAAACATGTTCAACACAAGTGAAAATGTAAATAACATTTGCGTACAATCCACTAAAAATATGTTGGAACGAATCTGAATCAGCAACTCGGCTTCAGTCGAGCGTCCTTCAGAGGTCACTTCAGCTTTTCGCGGAAAGCTGTATAATTATCACGAATTCGCGATACAAATATGCTGAATATTTATTGTGCATGTCGTGTTTTATAAAACGTCAGATTTCACGTCAACGGAGATTTTCAAAGAACTCAAAAATATTTGTGGAACCTCTCGTGTTAATATAAATTGATCAGTTAAGGGCAAATCTAAACCTACCGGACTTCCAAAGGTCGGGGGCTCTATTCCTCCCCGATGTCCGGTGCCGAAAAGATTTTTTTAAGTGTTGTCTTTTCGAAATTAAAAAATAGCGTTGTAAACGCAAAAAAATTAACAAATTAAATTATAGCCTGTTTCATCTTAACCGATTGTTAAATATTTGTAAAAATATTTCTCTCGGGTGATTTGAGGGTGTCTCCCACAATCATTGATGAAACATACGCTGGCTCAAAGCGTTGAAAAGCACTTACAAAATTCAACAACTCCATTAAGGTTCTCGGTAGCTCAGTGGTCAGACTATTGGACCGGACTTCCAAAGGTCGGGGGTTCGATTCCTCCCCGATGACCGGAGCCGAAAATAATTTTTTAAGTGTTGTCTTTTCGAAATTAAAAAATAGCGTTGTAAACGCAAAAAAATATTTAACAAATAAAATCTAAACCTAGTTACGTTCAACAATAATATAATTGACACACCGTTTTGAAGATATCAGCCACAACTCTAACATTTGTTCGAACTTAAACGTGGACGAAGTCACGGCTGGCTGCTAGTTTTTTTCACAAGATTTATTTGTATTTAAAAAAATCAATCTATGGGCCAACATTTTGCAAAAGTATTTCGTTTCCTGAAATAAACGAAAAAATAATAAGTTAAGTTTAACAGCTACCATCAGAATAATTTACAACATACATTTATCCACAGTACAACTGCGTCACTGTTCTTTCACTGGAGCGCGAGTGGGTCAGCGGGCCAGACGGGCCAGGATCGAAGTCTAGTCTAGCGGCTACAATCAATCGCGGGCATTCTTGCATAGTGAAACGGCTAAGTGCAGGACGACGCGATTCTAGGAATGCGCGATTTCGCTATTTCGATTGAATAGCTACTTACTACGCTATATATGATTTTAAACTTTCGTGTTGCGTGTAATCGTTTGTGAGATGAGTGCTAGGGTTGATTGTAAGGGTAAGTTAAAGTACGAAACAAACTCTAGCACTCGATCTCACAAATGATTACACGCAACAGTTTTTTGGTCGCGTCGCATTTTAACACGTGCAGCGTCGTCTTCTCGGGGCGGTATCCAGTGATTAATAAGTGCAAACCGCGATTTTTACCTAAAAAGTCGTCCAAAAGTCCAGTCAGCTCGTGACCACGGCTGTGTGCAATCCAGCCGAAACGTCGAGCAGTGAGTCTCTCATCTCATCTACTCATTAAAATATATCGGGTTTAGACCCGAAAACCAGTATTTATTACTTACTACGCTACCTTCAAATAGCTCAGTACATAACTTAATTTGTCTATTATTTGATATGAGACGACGAGCCCATATTCAACATTTATTTAAGTCATTCAAAGTTTATCTCAATACTGCAAGTGCCTTAAGAGATATCGATACAATTGGAAGCAGAAAATCCCAGTACAGATTCTCCTTACAGCTATTGCTTTTAATATAGTAATACCTATGCGTTAAGATAGCTCTTTCAGCAGGGTAGCAATTGCTTACTAATTGTTCTTTCGATAATGATCGCTTATGATTCTGAATTTCCAGACGCTCATCGAAACATTCTGTCAAGTCAAGAATATACCCAGAATAGTCCATCCGTCGTATATCATCGCTGGAGCGATACAAAAATAAGCGCATTCCTTACGCGCACTGCAAAGGATCGGCGCGGGCGGACGGCGCCACGTGCACAACTTAAGCCGGGTCCGGAGCACCAAATTTCTTACAAAACATGTCTTAATAACAGCCCGTCTTTAGCGACTTATTTCGTTATTGTTTTATTTCAAAAACGGAGTTCCGACGAAGAGGAAGTAGAAGCTGTAATAGCTATAGTTGTTTTTTGTTCTACAAAGATGTAACCGAAATAGATTCCGTGTCCGACCCTACATGCTACCTCGTTTCTTCAATATTTAATGATAAGGAAATGAAAATTGAGGATAGGTTCGGATTACAAAATTGTATTACAAACAAAGTATTTGCACACAAAAGATTTAAATACTTAATAAACAAAAATATTTGATTATTCCAAACAAAACCTAACTTTACTAGTGAACCAACGAATGCTTGACGTCTTGCTTCAATGAGCGCGAAGAAAATTTGCAACGCTTCCCTCTCCGCAGGCGAGCGCGGGTGATGTTATTCATTTGTATCGTCAAAAAGGTTTTTGCTAACAAAACTTCTAAGCCACGCCCCTATTTTGTTTTGCAAACACTTTTGAAAACACGAAAACACAGCGCTGCGGACTCGGCTTTATCTCGACAATCTGGCACAAGGAGCACGGCTTGTTTACTCCGTTGATAGGTACTTGTTGACATGATGTCATAGGTTGTGGTTGTCATGAATTCATTACTTGTGCTCGGTCGCGTCCCGTGGTCGTGACTGTGGCATGTTCTACGGATAATGTAACTCATGGTGTGCAAGTCACGTACATTTGTACAAGGAGGTGACAAAATGTTATTGCTTTCTTTTATCGATTTTACTTAAGTTCATTAACTATAACATTAATATACAGTACTAGCAGACAAGGCAGACGTTGACGTGCCCGATGCTTTTTTTTTAATTTTCTGATCTTTTAAACCTTCCCTGGACTTCCACGAATATTTCAAAACCAAAAGTATTAAAATCGGTTCAGCCGTTCTTGAGTTTTGGCGAGACTAACGAACAGCAATTTATTTTTATACAGGACTAGTTGACCCGACAGACGTTGTCCTGCCCGTTGCCTTTTTTTAATTTTAGATCTTTTAAACCTTCCCTGGACTTCCACGAATATTTCAAGTCCAAAAGTATTGAAATCGGTTCAGCCGTTCTTGAGTTTTGGCGAGACTAACGAACAGCAATTTATTTTTATACAGGACTAGTTGACCCGACAGACGTTGTCCTGCCCGTTGCTTTTTTTTAATTTTAGATCTTTTAAACCTTCCCTGGACTTCCACGAATATTTCAAGACTTAAATTATTCAAATCGGTTCAGCCATTCTCGAGTTTTAGCGAGACTAAAGAACAGCAATTCATTTTTATTTATACAGGGTGTCCAGGAATTAATGGATAACCCTTTAACTGCGGGTAGCTTGACCGATGCCCTACTGGTAAAAAAATTATGACCTTAGTAAAAGTGTCACGGTTTTCAAAATATCGCCCAGAGACAATTGTATGAAAGTGAGAAAATTTTTCACAATCTTTTCTTTGTATTTTTTTTTTCTTATTCACAGGCACTGAAATAATGTACTCATTTTATGCGCCAGCTATTTAGATGTATTTAAAAATAAAGTTTAAAAACTAACACCCGACTACTTAAAAACACGCTCTAAAAAGTACGAAACAAGAAAACACTCTCCAATGAAATTACTTAGTATGTACAAACTATTAAATATTTACCGTTATTAAATAAACTAACTTACACATATTATTATATTTTAATATATTTTCAATTTATAATATTGATAGAGAAATGTTTTAAGGATAAAGCCGTGGTCGTATACCACTTTTTTAAATTTATTATTCTTATGGCATACGACCACGGCTTTATCCTTAAAACATTTCTCTATCAATATTATAAATTGAAGTTAGAGCGTGTTTTTAAGTAGTCGGGTGTTAGTTTTTAAACTTTATTTTTATTTAACATATTTTGGAGTTCTAAATAGGTTAATCTTGGGTTCATTGATTTCTCAATCTTTCCAACTCCTCGAACGATCTTTGGTCATGTGGATTCTTTAGTAATTTGCTAGATTCCAGTGAACTAATCCATAATCCATCTATGGATCTTACTCTGCTAAGAGCCACATATATAGTCGGGTAAAAAAGATGTGAATTATATACAATCAGCCCATGAATACAGGTAAAGTCACAAGCAAATGCTAGTAATATATATATATATTCAAAATGTACAAGTAAAGCGCTTTCAAATGATACCAAACACGGCATATTTATCTTAACTTTATTTTTTTACTTCGTATGTTTTGTCCGCCAGAGGGCGCCACATTAGATTTTGTGAAATCCCATATAGCCTATAACCAGCGGACAATTAAGACGCTTCTAATGATATGTCATTTGTCGAATTCTGATAAGTAGTTTAGAAGTTACGAGGGAACAGATGAACATCCATACCCACATACATACATACATACATACAGGTCAAAATCATAACCCTCCTTTTGCTTCGCCGTAGTCGGGTAAAAAAAACAGAACTCAGAAATGTTGCAATGGGAGATTTTTTTTCATAAAATTGTCTCTGGGCGATATTTTGAAAACCGTGACACTTTTACTAAGGTCATAATTTTTTTACCAGTAGGGCATCGGTCAAGCTACCCGCAGTTAAAGGGTTATCCATTAATTCCTGGACACCCTGTATAAGAGAAGATATCTGGTAACTCGACGTATTCCTTCAAAAGAGTTATAGTAAAGGTGATTTCCTACCAAAAAAATGTCCCATCAACGAAGGGTAGGGTAGGGGTCAAAAAATTACAAAATATTGCACTTCAAGCCCACAAGAAATTTCGCAATTTTTAAATCACGATATCTTAAAAATCAATTGCTTTTAACCCCTATTCGATGGAACCTTCTTTGTTGCTGATTATCACTTCTTTGTCTCTTTTTGAGGAATACGTCGAGTAACTCTACAAAGTATATAAAAACTACAAAGAAAGTCTGAAGCTTGAGCTACATTCTTGAAATAAAATTAATTTGATGCAATTTATGCACACGCTTCAATTCTTGTTTGAGCTAATTTCACGAGACAATTTCTCTGAGACACATAAGAAACTCGCAATAGTTGTTTAAATATTTTCGGCAAACGAAAATCTGGATGCCGTAGTACTTACTGAAATGTATCTTTGTTTCTATTCAATCACATTCTAGAGCCATATTTCCAATAAAGTTTTTATTGGAAATATGACTAGAATGTGGGTGGGCACCCACTAATATTTATTTCCACCAATGTGTAGGTAGAAAGGTTTCAACCTCTCAACCATCATGGGAAAGCCACAGCTGAATTCAAAAAAAAGGTCTTTAGAAGAGCTTAAAGAAAGGTCACGTAATAATAACTGAATGAACAAGTCGTATTAAATGCAATAATTTACTGATCCAGGTCAAGACCTGATTGTTCGCGCTCGTGCGGCTGCGGCGTGTTGTGCGCGTGAGTCGCTGAACTAGATAATCCCTAATACAGTACAGAGCAAATTTAACTATTTGTGTATTGACATTATACACCTATTTCTGAACTCGTCGACTGCCTCGTTTGTGTAGTGGCAAAGTTACTGCCTTCGAGCGAGCCATCATTGTTTCTGAGATTTTCTGGCATGAATTTCTCAAAAATAGCTCGGAGTCGCGAAATTGGCGGTGTTACACCCCCATGCCTCGGAAAGCATGTTAAGCCGTTGGTCCTGCGCCTGATCTCTCTCCGGTCATGTCGGATTGCAGTCTCACCGAACTTTGAGAGTGATGGAACAGTGAGTGCACCTGTGTATTGCGCTCACACTTGTGCACTATAATATCTTCTGCGAAGATGGCTGATCTCTGTTGAGATTGGCCGCTATGGTCGAAATCGGCCAGGAGGACTATTATTATGTACTTATAAACAAGCATTCTGTTACAATCGAATAATTGATAAATACCTACATAAACATATAGCCTTGAATCCAGAACAAGGAATAACATGATGGAGGAATATTTAACCGTGAAATAGAAAAAATCAAATACCAGTTATTGTAAGATGCAAAGGTTAATAATACAATGCAAATTTATTTTGTACTCGTGCTTAATATTCGTAGAGTTATAAAGGTTAATTGTTTATCTTATTCAATAGTGCCGCCTACACCATACGAAAGTTTACATCTTACACTAGTACGATACGAGTACAGTAGAAACTCGATTATCCGGCCCTCAGTTATACGGATTCGCGATTATCCGGACTACCGACTCATTATATTAAAATTACCTACAAGTCGAATTTATGCAAGCATGAACGTGTCGGAACTGGCATTAACCCCGCACACGCCCCGTGCGATCGCTCCCCCGCGCGATTCGTTATTGTTTTCCTCCGATCTAACGTGTGTCACGTCTACATATTTAAAAATGTCAAAACGTAAGAGAGTGGTGTTATCGCTTAAAGACAAAATAAATATTATTGATTCATTAAAAAAAGGAGAAACCGGTCGTAAGTTAGCTGATCAGTATGGTGTAGGTACATCCACGATTAGTGATATTAAGAAGAATACTGATTCAATTTTGTTGTACACCTGCAAATTAGATAGTGAAGACGGGAGTAAACATCGGAAAATGATGAAGAAACCGAAAAATGAACTTTTAGAAGACGCTTTGTATTGTTGGTTTTTACAAAAACGATCAACTGGGCATCCGATATCCGATCCTCTGCTCTGTGAAAAAGCATTACAGTTAAATAAAAAAAACCGGTCAAGTGCGAGTTGGACTCGCGCACCGAGGGTTCCGTACAAACCTGTAGATAAGGAGTAGTAACTTTGAAATTTTCAAAATTGTCAAAAATATTTTAAAAAATATTTTTTTTTAATATGATCAAACTGAAAATTTACGGTTTTCGTAATTTTTCCTATATCTGTACTATAAGACGTGACTTCGTACTAAATTTCAAGATTCTCAGTTTACGGGAAGTACCCTGTAGGTTTTGATTCCCGTGCGAGTTTCGAAAATTTGCGGAAATTTGCGGCCTAAATGGCTGTATCTTTTGATTGCGTTGGCTTTAAAGGTTGATTTTTCTACAGCTTCCAGGGACAATAGACCTTAGTATCATATAGAAATTTCAGTTTGATACCTCCACACGTTCCTGAGAAAAACGGTCTTGACAGACGGACGGACGGACAGACGGACAACAAAGTGATCTTATAAGGGTTCCGTTTTTTCCTTTTGAGGTACGGAACCCTAAAAATTAGGTGGTGGCGAAGTAGCGGATGGCTGTACAGATTTAAATCTCGTCATGGGATTCGTGAATTGGAAATACAAGGTGAAAAAAGCTTTTCTTGGTACATTCAATTATCCGGATTTTCGATTATCCGAATGCCTAGCGACAATAATTAGTCCGGTTAATCGAGTTTCTACTGTACTTCGTGGCTTTGAAGGTCGCCGCAAAACTTATAAACGCTTCAATGACTCGTGGACTTCTGCGCACGCGCACCATTTTCTAGTTTTTGTCAGCTGATAAAAAGAAAACGAGTAATATAATGGCTTGCCGTGGCAATAATGCTGAGTGTTCTTTTTTTCTTTCTAATCATCAGAAAATTCAATAACGCGGCTTCTATTCTGGTGAAGATACGAGATTGAACATAATATATGAGTACGTACAAGATAGTGCATAATATTTTGACTTTGAGTAATTCACAAAGAAGTAAAGTTATTAAACTTTCAGCATTGACAATGCAAAGTTCTTAACAACGTAAAATTTTATTACACTTACAGGAAAATTCATAAAGATGACGATTAATATTTCTCTAGTTGATTCGATTTTAAATTAATGTATATTAACCTATTTTATATTTATCGGCTCTATATTAGGTGTAAATTAGACAGTAACGTTTGCGGTAATGATTTTATTTATTAGTTGATCTAACTGAAACAGCTCCTACAATCATTAATAATCATGACGATAGAGCCGTCCCGTAATAATAGAGTGCAACAATAGCAATTAAAACCATCGGACGTGCAATTTATGTAATAAAGCTGCACAAATGGACATAGAATTACTCTTTAATTAACTCGATTTTGTGAAATATCATCCGGATTTGTTTCAATACAATATCCGTGAAGCATGTTAGAACATAATTATTAAACGAATATGTGTCTTAAATTTTGTAACGGCACGCGTTAGTGCAAAAACTTTTCAATACGAGTAAACGAGTATGTTAAGTTTGTACTCACCCGCCCATGCATGACTTTTGTCGCAATCCTGACCATTTGTTTAAGATTATATTGTTGGTAATAGTTAGTTATGTTATCATCATCATCAGCCTATATACGTCCCACCGCTGGACACAGGCCTCACCTCAACTATGAGGTGGTGCGAGCCATACTCCACCACGCGGGCTCAGTGCGGATTGGTGGAGGGGTGTGTGTAAGGTAAGTGACCAGTTATGTTATAAGGTATCTCATTACAATCAGTGCGAGCTCCTAACGTGCGCCAGATGCGTGTGCGCACGGTGACAGTTGCCCAACGCACGCTATTTCCGCGCGGCCCATTCACGCTTTAAACGCACGTCCAGGGCTTTCAATACACACTGTTAATGTTCAATTCAACTACACGTTATATATCAAAAATCTTTTAAAATGAGTACTTTCTTCGAATCATGTTACAAGTCCGTTAAATGCCATTACATATCAACAAATAACATAATATATCTCTTGAGCGATGTAAGACATAGTTGAAAATTACTTATCAGTAAGAATAGTACATCAATCAAGCAACTGGTTTTCCATCAAAACCCAAAACCGTTAGAATAGATTCAAATCCAACACTGTCAGCCCTAATTCAGGCATATTGCGGCACGCTCGCTAGTTGCTATATACGAGTTCAAGCGAAAACACGACGTTTGTTTGTATCCGATAAACGCATATGCGGCGCGCACCGGCCTCGATACCAGCCCTTTTGTCCCGCGACTTACGAAACTGGTTAGTTTACTTCATTATTAGTTAGTATTACCTGCTGCGAAATTGCAAAGAGATAACCATCACAGAAATGTTACCAATATCATGTTAACAAGATGGTCGAGTTTGAGATCTAAGCAGCGGAATAAACAGATTTCCACAAACAGATAGAGGATCACCAATGAGTAAAGCTTTCATATTCATATTCTTTTATTTGCCAACTAAGTGTTACATATATACATATAGCAGGCCTTATTCTAGACAATTGCACTTATAACTGTAACCCTCTCAGTTTGGGTATTGCAAAATTTATTAAAAATGATTAAAGGGCTATATCTAATTATTATTAGTATCTTATGGTAATAACACTTACAAGTATTACATTTTGGACTTACAGTGACTAAAGTTATGACATTTCAGAAAAACTTAAACAATAAAAATAAACAGTTGGTTATTAAGTATTTATATTTAGTTATCGTTCCCATTGTACCTATTCGAAAATGAAACTTTTTAGTTACACATAATGTGGTAGAGTGTATTTGGGCTAATTAAGCTGGCGGAGGCATTAACTCGTGCACATAACTTTCTGTAGTCGAATTCAGACAGGGTTAGTGGATTGCGAGAATGCGCGTTAAGTTAAAATGTCACTGTGAACTTTTATAATTACGAGGCGGTCGTTAAGTTATGATGAAACGACGTAGCGACTCGAATTGGATCGTCCGTGAGCCATAAAGTTGCGACTTCACAGGAATTATTCGTGAATTTTTCACTTTCATATTCACGGAACCGATTAACTTTCGAAATAGAGCACGTGAAGGGTCGTTCGTGATTCCGTGACACTCGGCGCTTCGATATTAAGTACCTTCTGCGTTAGCATTCAACACGTCACCGGCACGTGGAGCGATCAAACAATGACTCGTCGGTCGGTACACGCTGTTTTCTTGCGAGTAGCTAGAGGGAAGGTTCAGGTTCGTGAGTGTGTGTGGGGCGTGAATAAGTGTTGCAGATAAAGATCAGAGTTGCAGGCGATTATGATCTGAGGCCGGCGCGTTTGAGCCGGGGCCGGGCTCGCGCCGTGCACGGGACTTTCACCGGTATGCGGCGAAATTGTGTCGCGGAGGACGCGGCCACATTGCGACGACGGATTTTTCGGGTCGAGTTGCGTAAATGACGATTAAAATTCATGAGTATGATCGAGTACGCAGAAAGGCTGTCAAAAGTGTTCCACTTTGCTTAAAAGTTCGCTTAAGTTCGCCAGAAAATATCAAACCCAGTAAATCCAAAATAGAATATCGTGTTTTATTACTTGCTATTTATGCATAGTTAACGTAGACTTTTTTCACTTTCTAAATGGTAACTAAAATTTGTAAAAATAGGCTATTGTCATTTGTCTTTAGGCATTTATATTACATGTCTCTCTGGCCTTCAAGTCATCTACGGGAGGGGCCTGGTGATCTGCAGCACCGGTTTATTGCAAACCTGGCAGGCACCAGCCTCTCGCATGTTAGGTGCACATACTTAGTTTAAATTTTATACACATTTAAGGGTTAATGTAAGTACCTATTGTGCTGAGGAAAATAAATAAATATTGTCAAAACTCATAGTAATAACAGGCGATCGAATGAAAAAGGTTCCACAAAACACGCTTTTATTGCTAACCAAAAAAGAGGAAATAAATTTCTGAGTACACGGAATTTACATTACAGTAGAGTAACAAGCGTGGGGTGCACTTTTTGACGTTTTCATACTTCTCTTTTTATAGTTGCCAATAATAGGATGATTTTCACATACTACTATACCAAGCACCCCACGCTTTTTACTCTACTGTAATATAAATTCCGTGTACTCGGAAATAATATTCTCTTTTTTAGTTAACAATAAAGCTTGTTTTTTAATTTTTTTTAACTATTATTTATTTTTATTTTTTTAGTTAATAAGGATAAAGGAAAACTCTTATCAAATTATTGCATTGTCATCGGTACTTAATACGTGTGCAAAGTTTCAAATTAATTATTCCGATTTCTGGAAGTTGGTGAAAAATGAGCTCAAAAATTCCGTTACATACATTCATACATACATACACCCCGATCTAATAAAAGCGTGTTAAAAATGCTTGATAATGATGAAAAATGACGTATCCGGCTATTTTCACCAAGGGGGCAAATATGAATGCAGAGCGAGGGTGATGTTTTACAAGTTCGCTAACAAGCAAGATTAGCCGACACTGGCTCGCGGTGTTTGTGTAACGCACCGCGCCCAAAGGTCGGAGGTCGAAGGTGCAGACCCGAGGCGTAGCTACGAGTAAAACAGACAACTCTTTTTCAAAGACTTGCTTGACTTTTGCCACACGGACGTAACACCGTGTCAATATACAAAAAAAAAAAAAATATTTGTACGTACTAGCTGAGTACTTGAATAGAAGGCAAGGTACTAATTAATTCAGTAAATATTTGTCCAGAAGGTTGATTGAATGAGAACTACGTGTTTCCTGTTTGTAGGTTTATTTGCGACTAAATTACCTCGGCGGGCGCAGCCGCCGATAAAAATATATACTACTACATGTATGTAGGTAGAGGCATGACGTGGTTACCTAAGTGTCTTATTTCGCGTAAGGCAAAATTTATAGAACACTGTGTTCCTACAATATTGAAATGAATCTTCTTACGACAACTTGGTAGTGATAAGTATTTTTTTTAAACACCATCACATATATCTGACTCCTTGGTAAGAAGCTAAAGCACTTGTGTTACAGATATCAGAATCAACAGTGGTTTTACAAATAAACTTAAATAAAAACATATAAGACCAGTACACACAGACATATTCATGCACACAAATGTTTGTACAGTGCGGGGATCGAACCCGCGACCTCTTGGTTGATAGTCAACTTGGCCTATGCAGCAGTGGGCGTCGAACGGCTGATACGAGTATGATGATGAAGTAAGTGTAGACCTTTGCAATGTTTCTAATGACCTTTTCAATGTACCGTTCGTAAACTAAATCAGGCAAGATCGAATGAAAGATGCATGATAAATAACGGTTATTCAAACTCTTTTTCAGGATCTAGCTTTTAAAATTGAGATGAGCAGGCCGTTTTGATTTCTCCTTTCTACGGCAATGTTTGGCGAGGCCACTCGCTTCGCGCCCACGAATAATTCATCGCGCCAGCAGCCGATGGAAATCAATGGGGCAAAAATAGCGGCGCGGTCACGGCCGTGGCACCGCGTCAGTGTATGACTGCATTTGCTCGGCACCATCTCCACATACACGCAATAAATATTGATTAAGCTGTAACGGTTCACGAGCCAGATGCGCAGCGTTACCTGTAATAAAAAGATACATTGATTGATTCCATCAAGATTCAATTGCTAATGCGGTTCGAATTATAGACATATATAAATATAGACAAGTACTGCGTTCGAAGTGTATGAAGAATGTTTACTAACAAACCATTTGCTGTTGCCTAGTAAACAGTCAGTTGGTTTACAAAGTAAATTTACATTTCATAGTTGATTCGCAAAAATTGTTACAATACCTGCTTCTGTACTCCACGTAAGAAATGTTGCGGATCGGAACTTCAAACAAAGTTAATTTGATATGCTCGTTGGTACTAACACATAATGTTTTAAAGATAGCTGACATTCGTTTTTTGCGTGCCTTTTTTACGTAAGTTTTCAGAGTATCAAAGACTGACACCCAGGTTGCTAGGCAACACACCATTAATAAATACGAGAAATCAGTGAAGTAGTTTTACTAAATCTGAATGTTTCAAAATTAATTTACAAAGAATCTAAATTGAACAACGCATCGAAAGCAATCACTTTGTACTCGTGTCTATTCGTATAAACAAGACAAATGTCACGCAATTCAATAAAGGACAGACGAGATGGAGGAATTAAAGTGCGGAATTCGTAATGAAATTCAGCTACATTGGCAATTGTGTTAACAGATTCGTCTCCGAGCAAACAAAAGTCGGGCGAAGTCCAATCGGCGCTAAATAGTAAGTAAGTACCTGACCACGTTATTAACACCGGCCGATTTTTTTTTGAGGACTTTACCAACCGGCAGTTCATAAATTAACCTGGCACTACTCAGAGTTGTTGCTTTCGTGCGCTTGCCGGAACTGTAAGTAAATGTACAGCTAGCAAATGATAGAAGGAGTAATAGTCCTCCTGGCAGATTTCGACCACGGCGGTCAATCTCATCAGAGATCAGCCAACTACGTAGAAGATATTATAGTGCACAAGTGTGAGCGCAATACACTGGTGCACTCACTGTTCCATCACTCTCAAAGTTCGGTGAGACTGCAATCCGACATGACCGGAGAGAGATCAGGCGCAGGACCAACGGCTTAACATGCTTTTCGAGGCACCGCCAACTTCCCGACTCCGAACTGTTTTTGAGAAATTAATGACAGAAAATCTCAGAAACAATTTTGGCTTGACCTGGGATTTGAACCCAGGATCTCTCAGATGTAAGGCAGAAACTTTGCCACGAGGCAGTATAGAAGGAGCATTAAAAAGGTAAAAAACGGTGGTTACTTTACAGATTTCGCCCGAACATCAAACATTCATTTGGATACTGCCAATACTCATCAAAGAGGAAATGCGTTGATGAATATTAAATGGCAGTTTTGTGATGTGATATGACACCGTACATTCCATCTATGGACAATAATTTAGGTAGGCGCGGCGCGGCATGCGACGGCGCGGCGTCATCGCGTGGTGACTGAATTAGAACAATTGACATGATTGCACTTACTTACGATGTCAAATACCGACCAACCGAGCGGCGATAGAGTTTCATAAACTATCTACCGGAATTTAAACTTTCCATTGTGTCGTGACTGGCGGGTGTGTTTGTTTGTACCTATAGTTACGTAGTAACTATTTAGTAATCTGTGCTATAGTTGCAAGCGGATGAATGTTTTTTTTTATGGAAAGCAATAAAATAAAAATCAATAAAATCAATTTATTTTTGTAATTAGGCTAACAAATTAGCACTTTTACACGTCCCAACATATAAATTGACCCTACCACCGCTTCGGGACAGTTTGGGCCAGTGCTGAGAAGAAGCGGCGCAAGAAACTCAGTCACTATTGTCATTGCCTCTTTTCAAAATTGATTTACACTAATTGTAATTGTTTGCATTTAAACATTTCCATATATCTTTGTCATTTATATAATCATCAATTTTATAATATCCTTTCGACATTAATACATCTTTTACAACTGTTTTAAATTTATCTAAAGGCAATGAAATTAAATTTTCAGGTAATTTATTAAAAAATATTACACATCTACCCATAAATGAGTGACCAACTTTATGAAGCCTAAAATGTGGAACGGCAAGCCTATTTTTTTGTCTTGTGTTGAAGTTATGCAAATCGCTATTTTTAGGAAATAAGTGTAAGTTTTTTCGAACGTAAATTAGGTTTTCGTAAATGTATTGCGAGTAAACTGTAAGTATTTTAACTTCTTTAAACAATTCTCTAAGTGTTTCATTTGATTTAAGTTTATAAATAGCCCGCACGGCTCGTTTCTGCAATACGAAAATTGTCTCTATATCTGCAGCTGAGCCCCATAGAAAGATGCCGTATGACATGATACTGTGAAAATAACTAAAATAAACTAGTCTTGCCGTTTCAACATCAGTCAGAAACCTTATCTTTCTTACAGCGTATGCAGCGGAGCTTAGTCTCTTTGATAAGGTCATGATATGAGGACCCCACTGGAGCTTATCATCCAAAGTAATTCCCAAAAAAGTTGCAGTATTTGAAGTAACTAGTTGTTCATCCTTAACAACAACCCTTGTTGGAACTTGTCGGACATTGGGCATTGTAAACTTAATGCATTTAGTTTTGGTCGCGTTAAGCAATAAATTGTTAACGGTGAACCAATGAAGTACTCGCGAGAGAGTACCATTTACATCGTCAAACAATTCTTTACCCCTTGGAGTTTTAAAAAGTAGTGAAGTATCATCAGCAAATAACACTATCTCACAAGCACCGTCGACAAAGTATGGAAGGTCATTAATATATATTAGAAACAGTAACGGTCCCAATATCGAACCCTGGGGCACACCCATAGTGAGAGGTGCTCCAGGAGACTCTGCTCCATTGATAGAAACCCTTTGTGTTCTCTCAGTGAGATATGAATTAAATAAGTTACATGCATTAGTTGATACACCATAATGGCGTAGTTTTCTCAACAGGGTCTCATGGTCAACACAATCAAACGCTTTAGAGAGGTCACAAAAGATTCCCACAGCATCATGCTTACTATCATAGGCATCAAATATATGTTTCAACAGAGCGACTCCAGCATCAGCAGTACTGCGACCCTTTGTAAAACCAAATTGTTTATTATGCAATAAATTGTTTGATGTGAAGTGAAATAGTAGCTGATTGAATATAATCTTTTCAAAAATTTTACTTAGAACCGGTAAGATTGATATCGGTCGAAAATTTGAGGGGTTATTATTTTTTGTCACCAGATTTAAATAACGGTACTATTTTACTAAATTTCATTAAATTTGGGAATTTTCCTTCATCAATACATTTGTTAAAAATGATCGCTAAAAGAGGTGCTATGATTTCAATAATAGTTTTAATTATACATACGGATATTCCCCAAAGATCCTCGGTTTTGTTCATATTTATTTCATTGAATGCGTTCATAATTACATCGGTGCTTACGTATCTAAAGTATAGTGGTGAATCACACTCATCAATATTGGATTTGAGAATGGATTCAGACAGTTCTGCAGAAGAGTTAAGTTCTTTAGTAGTAGATGGTGCTATATTAGCAAAGTACTTTTCAAAAATATTAGCTACTTCTGCATCAGATTTAACTAGTTTACCGCCATCTTTTAATGAATATGAACGATCTTTTGTTTTATCTTTACCGGTTTCTTTGTTAATGATATTCCAGGTAGCTTTGGCTTTATTTTTTGAACCTGAAACTATCCTACGAAGATGATTCGTCTTTGCTTGGGCACAAACTTTTTTAAAGATTTTTGAATATTTTTTAACATATTCTATAATATGTGGGTCCTGAGAATGTTCTCTAATACTATACAGATCATATAACTTGTTCCTGCTTTTATAAATACCTGGTGTAGCCCATTCATTAAACTTACTTGTAAACCGATTAGACTTAACCTTTTTTTTTGTGAAAATTGATGCAAATTCGCTTTTAATTAAGTTAAAAAGATCTTCATATAAGTTGTTTACGTTACTACTACTGTTTGGTATTAATGTTTTCACACCATCAAAAATCCTAGCAGCGATCTGATTAGGAAGTGGGCGGTAAGCAGAAGGATGGTGTGTTTAATAACTTATATCCAAATAGCACAATAGTAGTAGTAATTCATATGTGATCAGTTTTGATGTCGTTATCACAAAGACTGTGACGATTACAAACGATCTGAATGAATGAATGAAATTTAATTGCGTATGAAAAAGGGTACATTTAGGTAGTAGGTTAGACATTGTGGTTCAGCTTTTTCAGCCATATTATTACAGCATGCAAATTATATTAAATCATATTATTTAAAATACAAATTACAAATTAAAATACAATATTCAAGTTTATTAATATATAATTATAATATATAAGTTATTCTGTTCTACTTACTAGAAGGTACATCTATGTAGGTAAATAATTTGCCTACGAAGCGACGTTATATTGGAAAATAAATTATCAGAAAAAGGAGGATACATAGAAGGTGCTAGTAGTATTTATAAGGACATATGTATCTTTATTTGAAGAAATACTGATTGCTCAAAAATACGTTAATGTTGGCCGGTCAATAGTAATGAAAACTAGATACTTATATCTAGACAGGACTAGAGAAAAAATCGATTCCGAAATCCTTTCATTGCTAGTAAGCTGCTGATCCCGCGTGGCTAAGGCTATTTTTTACGCTGTGAAAATACTCAGTTTTCCTGGGACGCGCGACAAAGTCTTCCCGTGATAAAGCGGATTCCGCGCGGGAATACTCGCAGGCGCTAGTTACTAGATTTAGTTAGATTATATTTATACGTTTCAGAAGGTGCCCTTTGAGCCCCAGCACTGCGTGACGAACCTTCGACAAGGAGATGCAATGACATTAGTAGGTACAAGTATGATTGTTTGGTTGATGGTCCCGTTCACCAGAACTACTTTAGACGTTTTTTTGGGTCAACATATTTTTTTGACGTGACAACGTCTTATAAATTGGTTTGCCGGGTGCATTCAAGAAACTGCGTTACGCTCCGCTCACGTTCCGCGCTCACAATGAGAGCGAGTGAGAGGCACGCGTCCCTTCGACTCGGGCATGGTTAGCCCGCCTAAGAGCGAGTGAGACAGACATAAAAAGTGAAAGGCACGCGTCCCTTCCACTCGAGCACAGTTAACCCGCCTAAGAGCGAGAGAGACAGAGCGAGAGAGAGAGAGTGAGAGAGATAGGCATACACACCGGTTCATGTTATACGAATGAATATTCACATTAAAATTATTTTACCACTCAAAGTCGTTGTCACGTAAAACTTTTTTACGTAACTATATAAAAAAGGGATTAGTTTTAAGAGTTTAGACACTAATCTATGATCTTAGTGACGAACATTTTAAAGTCGAAATGTCTAGTAATATCACTAGCAAGCGTGTTTCGTTGAATATAAGCCCCAGTAATTACCAAATAGTTGACAGTTGTATGGTAACAAAAGTGCGTTATTGTAACAGTCGGTACTATAATAATAAGTTATTATGAATAATAGACGAGTATTGTTGTGTGTATTACTCGAAGTTTATTGACATTGATAGCGAAACAATGCGTGTAATCCGATCCGACAACCTAGATAGATAAGCGTCATCGATCATAAGTGTAGTATAGTTGCGCATTTTCGTGGTATCCGAGGTGGTAATATGAGTAATAAAAACGTATTCATTCGACTCATTACGACTTTTTGCGATACGATTACTAAGAATACACAATTTCTCATCGTAAGAATTGTAGTAAAATGTATATAACTACCTATACTTTGTGTGTGTTTGGTATTAGTAATAGCATATCTTTTGTTTCTCTACTAGAACATCATTGCAACCAAGGTATTGATGACAGCAGGATAAGTCACGGCTACGGCACATCGTTAGATAGAGATGAACACTTCATTACACACTAAATAGAAATAATACAAAATCAACTACAAAAATGATGCACAATTTAGGTGGTCTTATCGCTAGGTGCGATCTTTTTTAGACAAACTTCGGGTTAAGGATATTAATTTAATATACAGGAAGGGGAGTTTGGTGCAAGAGTATTATTGATATTACTATAAGATAATAAACATAAAATATGTATAAAAAATAATTTTACATAATATACAAATATAATGATAAAAACTAAATATAACTACATAAAATTAATATACATCAGGTAAGTGACATTAACCTGACCAACATAAAAGTATCTGAAATTATAATTGAACATAATGCTCTTTAACTTTATTTATGAACATATCAATTCTCTCAGATTGTCGCATTGCCAGTGGGAGCGAGTTCCACAAGCGAACTGACTGAACAATGAAAGAGTCTGTGTAATATATTGTTTATGACTGGGTCATCGGCGACGCAGTTGTCTAGATGACCGCATATCATGACCTCGAGTGGGCTGCAGAAATTGAAGAGGAAAGAGCAGAGATAGAATATGGACGGTACGTCGAAGTAGAATGGGAAGCCACTTCAGTCGAGTACGGTATTCAGAAACATGATCGTATTTCCGTAGACCAAAAATTATCCGTATACAGAAGTTTTGAAGCCGATCGAGCTTATTGAGAAAGTTTTCATTTTGATCTAAATAGCAGCAGTCTGTATAGTCAAAGATAGGAAATAGAAATGCCTTGACAAGCGCAATTTTAGTGGGTATTGATAAAAAAAATCTTTAAACTGAATACGTGTATCTTTCGTGGAGGTATGAATAAGTAAGTGTTTCTGTGTAACCGTCTATCTATACTTCTGTTATCATGAGGAAAAAAAATCACTCGTGCAAAGGCGATATTGGCCGCTCTGGTTCTAAATTTTGATAAATCGCCTAATGCGTATCCATATAATGCTATGGTTTTCCATATTTGTAATCCAAAGGGTATTCATATTATACAACGACTTACAAGTGCACCGGCCCCGCTGTAAATCATCGATATGGCGACCTTTCCCCTGCCTTCCGCATCCGGTTTCATGGAAACCTTCTGCCCCGCTGCCTGAGCCGATTAGCCGCCGCGATTGTTGCCACCCCTTTAATAGCCCCATGGTTTAAGGGTATCGGGTGCCTTAAGACTCTAAGTTTGGTTTCCGAGTCGCGTGAGGTCATTCATAACATATTTGAATAACATGACTGACGACCACACCACAGGACGGCGATTTCATAAAATATCGATTACTGGCGATTTCCAGTTGATATGAAATTGTTGCAGGTTTGAATCGACCTAATTGTATGAAATTACGATACCGTCCCTTCGGAGGGCACGTTATGTTATGGTTGGCTGCCGAGAGGTCCTGCGTTCATATCCCAGTTCGAGCCAAAATTGTTGCTAAGATTTTCTGTCATGAATATCTTTAAAACAGCTCAGAGTCGGGAAGTTGGCTCTTTACTATACGATACTTCAAGAAGTACTACAGGAAGACCAGGACTTCACTACCTCCGGAAGGCCCTCACCCACTGCAACACTGAGGACTGACCCCTCCTTGACTGAGGAGGAACTGCGAGGGACTGAACCCTCCTATCCTGAGGAGGGCCTGCGAGGGACTGACTCCTCCTAGCCTGAGGAGGAACTGCGAGGGACTGAACCCTCCTATTCTGAGGAGGGCCTGCGAGGGACTGACCCCTCCTATCCTGAGGAGGGTCTGTGAGGGGCTATCCTCTCCTAGCCCGAGAGACTGCGAGGACTTGCCACTCCTTACTCTGAGGAGGGACTATTCTTCTTTACCCCGAGGAGGGATTACCCACTTTGCTACTCGCTCCTATTAAGGAGGATTTTCACTTTACTCCCACGGAGGGAGCATTGCCTCCACCTAAATTTACCTACATCGGATACATCAACTGCTTGCCTTTACTGACAGAGCCATCGCGGCTACCTCTGCTGATCACCGGTGTCTTCACGGTCTCCGGCACAGCTGTGCTCCAACTTCTACACCGCTGCGCAACGACGGACTACTCCAAGAACGCTTCGCTTCTCTTCGGCGCCTCCGGACCCGCTTAATCTTGAGAAGACACCTACCCACGCCCACTCCACTCACTACACTCACTCATTTTCACACATTCATTCCTCTCACTCGTCTAGGTTTCTTTTTATTTATTTTTTTCTGTTTTTCTTTTAATATAATTTGTTTGTTAATTCTAAAAAAAAAAAAAAAAAAAAAAAAAAAAAAAAAAAAATAAAAAAAAAAATAAAAAATAAAAAATAAAAAGAAACCTAGACGAGTGAGAGGAATGAATGAGTGAAAATGAGTGAGTGTAGTGAGTGGAGTGGGCGTGGGTAGGTGTCTTCTCAAGATTAAGCGGGTCCGGAGGCGCCGAAGAGAAGCGAAGCGTTCTTGGAGTAGTCCGTCGTTGCGCAGCGGTGTAGAAGTTGGAGCACAGCTGTGCCGGAGACCGTGAAGACACCGGTGATCAGCAGAGGTAGCCGCGATGGCTCTGTCAGTAAAGGCAAGCAGTTGATGTATCCGATGTAGGTAAATTTAGGTGGAGGCAATGCTCCCTCCGTGGGAGTAAAGTGAAAATCCTCCTTAATAGGAGCGAGTAGCAAAGTGGGTAATCCCTCCTCGGGGTAAAGAAGAATAGTCCCTCCTCAGAGTAAGGAGTGGCAAGTCCTCGCAGTCTCTCGGGCTAGGAGAGGATAGCCCCTCACAGACCCTCCTCAGGATAGGAGGGGTCAGTCCCTCGCAGGCCCTCCTCAGAATAGGAGGGTTCAGTCCCTCGCAGTTCCTCCTCAGGCTAGGAGGAGTCAGTCCCTCGCAGGCCCTCCTCAGGATAGGAGGGTTCAGTCCCTCGCAGTTCCTCCTCAGTCAAGGAGGGGTCAGTCCTCAGTGTTGCAGTGGGTGAGGGCCTTCCGGAGGTAGTGAAGTCCTGGTCTTCCTGTAGTACTTCTTGAAGTATCGTATAGTAAAGAGTTTACTGTTGTGTAATCGAAGCCAGGATTAGAATGAGTCAGATATGGATGGTATGGGCTTATATAGGGCCGGCCGTTCAAATTTAGAGCGTGGATAGAACGCGATAAAACTCGTGCTTTGCAGAGTTTGTAATGGAAATTGTATTGAAACTTTGCTAAAAGTTGTCAATTTTCAGAAAAAAAATAATAAGACTCCCGTCACTCAAAATGTCAAACATAGTGTCAAAAAGTACAAAATTCGGAAAAATACTAATAAATTGAGTTCACAATAAGAAATAATTATGCTGAGAAGGAGAGAAAAACCATTAAAATGTTAGTTATAACCCTTTTTTCCCTATTTTACAGCGGAATATCACATTTATAGGTGATACAAACTTTGACGTTTATGAACACGTAATTAGAAATTCCTTATTTTTCAGTAAAAAGTGAACGAAAAAAGATTCCACGGAAAAGAATAATAATACACGCAAAATGCATATACTGTTGATAATTTGTTCCCGGTTTGGGTTTCCAGTCATTTTCATTCTCACAATATATGCATTTTGCGTGTATTATTATTCTTTTCCGTGGAATCTTTTTTCGTTCACTTTTTACTGAAAAATAAGGAATTTCTAATTACGTGTTCATAAACGTCAAAGTTTGTATCACCTATAAATGTGATATTCCGCTGTAAAATAGGGAAAAAAGGGTTATAACTAACATTTTAATGGTTTTTCTCTCCTTCTCAGCATAATTATTTCTTATTGTGAACTCAATTTATTAGTATTTTTCCGAATTTTGTACTTTTTGACACTATGTTTGACATTTTGAGTGACGGGAGTCTTATTATTTTTTTTCTGAAAATTGACAACTTTTAGCAAAGTTTCAATACAATTTCCATTACAAACTCTGCAAAGCACGAGTTTTATCGCGTTCTATCCACGCTCTAAATTTGAACGGCCGGCCCTATATAAGCCCATACCATCCATATCTGACTCATTCTAATCCTGGCTTCGATTACACAACAGTAAACTCTTTACTATACGATACTTCAAGAAGTACTACAGGAAGACCAGGACTTCACTACCTCCGGAAGGCCCTCACCCACTGCAACACTGAGGACTGACCCCTCCTTGACTGAGGAGGAACTGCGAGGGACTGAACCCTCCTATCCTGAGGAGGGCCTGCGAGGGACTGACTCCTCCTAGCCTGAGGAGGAACTGCGAGGGACTGAACCCTCCTATTCTGAGGAGGGCCTGCGAGGGACTGACCCCTCCTATCCTGAGGAGGGTCTGTGAGGGGCTATCCTCTCCTAGCCCGAGAGACTGCGAGGACTTGCCACTCCTTACTCTGAGGAGGGACTATTCTTCTTTACCCCGAGGAGGGATTACCCACTTTGCTACTCGCTCCTATTAAGGAGGATTTTCACTTTACTCCCACGGAGGGAGCATTGCCTCCACCTAAATTTACCTACATCGGATACATCAACTGCTTGCCTTTACTGACAGAGCCATCGCGGCTACCTCTGCTGATCACCGGTGTCTTCACGGTCTCCGGCACAGCTGTGCTCCAACTTCTACACCGCTGCGCAACGACGGACTACTCCAAGAACGCTTCGCTTCTCTTCGGCGCCTCCGGACCCGCTTAATCTTGAGAAGACACCTACCCACGCCCACTCCACTCACTACACTCACTCATTTTCACTCATTCATTCCTCTCACTCGTCTAGGTTTCTTTTTATTTATTTTTTTCTGTTGTTCTTTTAATATAATTTGTTTGTTAATTCTCAATTTCTTTTCGTTTCCCTTTTCCCTTCTTTGTCGCTTCACGACAGGTTGGCTGCCGAGAGGTCCTGCGTTCATATCCCAGTTCGAGCCAAAATTGTTGCTAAGATTTTCTGTCATGAATATCTTTAAAACAGCTCAGAGTCGGGAAGTTGGCGGTTGGCCGTGCCGCGGAAAGCACGTTAGTTAAGCCGTTGGTCCTGCGTCTGATCTCTCTCCGGTCATGTCGGATTGCCGTCTCACCGAACGTTGAGATGAAACACTGAGTGTACCTGTGTATTGCGCTCACACTTGTGCACTTAATATCTCCTGCATAGTTGGCTGATCTCTGTTGGGATTGGCCGCCGTAGTCGTAATCGGCCAGAAGGACTTTTATTAGTATCGATATCAATTTAATACTTAGCTCAGTTTTATTACATACCTACACACCGTAAGCCTGCGTGTGACACAGTGCAGGGGGCCGTCTGCGCTAGGTGACGCATGTAGGCTAGGCTTTAAAAATTGCGGGCAGGATATTGACAATTCCGCCGGCCGCCAACAAACCGTTCTGCTCTGCCGCTCTTAATAATATTTCTAACACTAGTATGTATGCCATCTATGTAGGTAAATAATGTGCCGAAGCAATGTTATATTGGGAAATAAATAGACGGAAAAAGGAAGATACATAGAAGGTACTAGCAGTATTAATTAGCTAGTTAAACCTACTATGTTTTCCTTTGAAGAAATTCTAATTACTCAAAAATACGTAAAAGTACATACAATTAAAATCCATTTATTTTTGCAAATAGACTAACAATAGCACTTTTAAATAAAATTAAAATTATGTGTAAAAAAATGTTATTTTAGTATAATTGCTGGATAAATAAATAACCCGCATTAAAAAGGCTAAATGAAATATAAGCCGGCAGTGAGCCCGTAAAGTTGGGCTATTCCGCAGTTTACGCGGTTTAGCGAGTCGGAGGCTGGCGGCCGGCGCGGAAGCGGTCGGGTTTAAACTCCCATCAGCCGTCATCAATAACTTTAGCCATCGATCCAGGTCAGGCAGGGCTCGAATCTGAAAAGACTTTATCCGTTATTTTTGACTCTGTCCGTCTCGCTCATAAGAGCCAGCATCAGCTCGAGATAAAGATATGGTTGGAGTCAAAAATACGGATAAAAAGAGTTAGGTCTCAAGGCACCCGGCTTAATTGCAGCCGTAGCCGCGCGACGCGTCCCCAGAGATAGATGGGCGCACATGGGTTTTTAATCTGCCTAGCAGGTGCATTTCCTCGCATTTTAGTATGCGTTCTTATAACAACGATTAAGGGTTGAAATTGGCAAAGGAACTGACTCTATCACAAATTTATTTTTATATGCCTATCTGAAGTACAATATTTGTATAGAAACAGTGTCGGAATTCAAGACAGATTCAATTTCAGGGGCATGTTTCAAAGTCTTATGGAAAAAGCCCATTCGCAAACATTGTATTGACGGCGATGGGTCGATCCTCATGATTTATGGTTCCAGTCAAAGATAAATCACAACCTTTTGTGCCTCCAAAAGCCGGTATAGGTACTTGGCAAGCGGCATCCCTGCCATTTCATAAAAACCTTCGTTCAGAGCGAACGCCGGAGGTGCGCGCAAAAACATTGGACGATCAATCCCAGGTCGGATCAGGCCGCGTTGCACTTGCATCGGATGCGAGACGTTTGAATTCAGGTGGCTCAATGATTTTCATGTTCAGTAGGTAAGCCTCCTAGCACTCTTCAAAGTTGTACTAATCAATATAGACACAATTTCAGAAGGATTTGACAGACGACCACCAAATTAAAAATGATTGGTCCAGAATTTATTAGAAAGTGTCATCAAATTATTACTGTGTACCAATCCTGTTCTAGTTTTAAAAAGAAATACGATAAAACAGACACATTCGTTTTCAACAAAGAAAGATTTGATAATCAAGCACGATTAATCCAGGTAACAATTGCCAGTACAATCAAGTCCGTACTTAATCTACCGCCTTAGGGATTATCTGAATCGCGTCGTTTGTTTTGTCATAGGCTCGCTATAGACGGCTATTGGTAGGTGACGAGATTTGCTGGTAATGGCGTCGGGAGGCGCGGCGCGGATGCGGCGGATTGGCGCGCGGCTGCGCGGGCGGCGCACTGATTTCCTCTGGGAGCGCGCGCGCCGCGGCCCGTCGCGACACAGCTAGGACTCATCAGCAAGCTGACTGTGACATCGAATAAATTTCTTCTTCTTAGCGTGTCGATGGAACACGAGAAATTACACCGTGGCAGCCCACAATTCAGCCACTTGTAATGCGGATCGGCTGCAGTTCATTAAATCCGCTGGCGTGCAGGTGTTAGGGCACGCCGGGCACGATGAGTGTGCCATAGTTTGCACTGCACCGCAAACACAGTCCACATCGGAGCTTGCTGACTTCTTCGACCAACCGCGTTCGCGACTGGTGGAAAAGTTTTGTTGCATCTTGTTCAAATATAATTGCGCAAGTAGTAATTTACAGGAGAACAGCAATTGGCACATGAGTACAGCTTCCGGAATCCTGGAGAGGTAAAAAAGACAGATAGAGAACACTTTATTGCACACCACAAAACAATAATACAAAATCAACATATTAAAAAAAAAATCGATTTAGGCGGTCTTATCGCTAAGAGCGATCTCTTCCAGACAACCTTCGGGTTAAGGATATTGTTATATACAGGAAGGTGGAGTTGGTTGCAAAAGTCATATTGCTATAACATGATGAACATTAGCAACAAAAAAATATTAATATATGTATATTGGAGTGTTGAGGAGATAGCTCGGGATGTTGAAGATTAATAAAGGTGGACTGTATGTAATAAATATTTAATGGCAATCCGCGAGTACAAATATTGAATGTGTGGACCGCGTATGGTAACCGCCGTGGCCCGATGACAAGACAGAAGTGACCATCGGCGATCGTCGGGTCCGGCGGCCAGCCGAGCACAGCCGAGCCCAGCCGAGCGCAGCCGATGGTGCGCGAACATCCTCCCCGGGTTGACCTCTTCATGCAAGAGGAAGTGGGCAAAGATTATTGAAGGCCCGAAGAATTGTCTCCTTCTGAAGCAGAGAAAGGTATTCCAAATGAAAACGGTTCCAGAAGTGCTGCTTGATATACTCTATACGCTGATCGCGCTCCAGCCGAGAGATGTTGACATCAGGCACCTGTGGATACGGAAAAGACACGAGTGGTCGTCCAATTAATAAATGTGCAGGAGTGAGGACAGACAAATCATGAGAATCAGAGGATTGTGGGATTAGAGGACGAGAATTAAGAACGGCCTCTATCTGAGCTAAACAAGTGGCCATTTATTCAAATGTAAGATGCGTTAATTGCAGCAGTCGCTTTAACTGATGTTTTGTAGAGCGCACTGCTGATTCAGCAATCCCATAGTGTGGACTATAAGGACGAGAGTAGATGAATTCGATGCCCTGTTGAGCTACTTCGTATGCCATATCTGACTCTAATAAGAAATTATGCAATTCATTATTAGCCCCGATGAAATTAGTCCGTTGTCGGATAAGATACTTTGCGGCTTTCCTCGACGAGCAACGAAACTATTTAATGCAGCTAAGTATCCTTCTTTAGTAAGGTCTGTAACGAGCTCGATGTGCGCTGCTTTAACTGCAAGGCAAACAAAGATACACAAATACGATTTTATCAGCTTACACCCTCGCCCCTTACGATCAGCTATAAATACTGGCCCGGCATAGTCGACACTGCAATGCAAAATTGGAAACTCTAGTTGTGTCCGATTGACTGGTAACTGACCCATGATGGGGGTTGAATGTTTGTTTTTGAAGTGAAAACTTCTTTAGCGGCGTTGAGCACTTTTGTGGCATGGGTAGAAACTGTGAAACGCGCGTCAGGTCACGTGATGCTGATCGAAAAACCGTAAGACGGTTCAACTAAATCAAAAATGCACAACGTTAATAATCAAGTTTTCACTTCTGCCGGCACTCCCGGAGTGCAACCCGTGTTTTTTTGTATAGAAATTGAGGACCTGACCACCACAAAGAGCACTCGCTGATAAGGTCAGCCTTCAGCCCGCGAGAAACAAGAGCTGCCAGATTGTCCCTAGACGGTACGTAGCTCCACGTATGCCCTGCTGTGCTCTCCTGTATTTCATCAATACGATGACGTACAAAAGGTTTCAACATGGTGGTGACATAACCAACAGAGTACTATTGTAGAATCACACCAAAAATGACATTTGTGCAGAGATAAGGTAAGAGAGCTCAAAACTTTAGTACACAGTCTAGTACCTAACAGTGCTGCACAGCTCCAGACGTAGAATACAACGTAGAACGATAATCCCGAAGTTGTTTTAGCTGAGGCGTCGAAGACTGCCCGGAGCTTTGTCGTCGTGATGGTCTCTGATGACACCGTGATGTGGCAAAATAACTAGCCTTATTATCTATGTGACGGTTCTCCGACGGACTTGTTTCAGTCATATGACCCAAGTGCTCGTACTCCTGCATCAATCCGACGTACCTATCCTTGAACGCGGGATCTCGCTCAAATCGACGCTCGAGTGATAAAAAACGACGCTTGGCCATGGCATAAGAATCGCCTAGGACACTAGGGTCGTCCTTCATTGGCATAGTGACGACAAACCGCCCAGTTTCGTCTCTGGTAGTATTTTTATGAAAACTTTCTTCACAAGCTCGTTCCTGTTGGGATAAAAAATGTTTAGGCGAAACTGAATCAAGTTCCCAGAACTTGCATAAATTTGTATTGAGTTCGCTGGATGTAAAGTTGAAAAAGTGCGATTGCTTTGAGGACGATGGATGTGATGGAAGAGCAATGGGGCCAGACACTATCCACCCTAGCTGTGAATCGCGTAATTTGGGTTGAATTTTTCCTAAATATATCGACGCGTTGCCGAGAACGCTCCAAAATACCTCGGCCCCAACTAAAATATCGATAGCTGACGGAACATTGAATGTCGGGTCGGCTAAGTGTAAGCCTGACGGAATGGGGATGTTGGTCAAGTCGATTAAAGAAGACGGCAGTATTTTTGTAATATGTGGCAAAATCGAACAGTTTATATGAGCCTTATAGTTGCCGTCATAAGATTCGATAACTAAATCGCAAGACTGTGCACTAATAGTACTCTGATTTTTAATACCTGTTACTGTGGAGCTCGCATTACGTCTAAGCAATCGCAGTCTGTCGCAAAATGAACTTGTAATATAGTTGGCTGTGCTACCGTTATCCAGCAGTATCCTCGCGGTGATCTTCCTTCCCTCGCTGACCACGCGCACCAACGCTGTGGAAAGCAAAATATGCGAAGCAGTAGCATGATGTATGGTAGTAGTGTCACTTGATAAGGCGACATTATCTGGAGTGCAAATAGGCAAAGAAGAAGCGCCTCCAGAAGTGTCCGTTGGTAAGGCAACACTATAACTACTAGACATTGGATTTTGATAGGAAATAGGATTTGATTGGTCAACATGCAAAAGCGTATTATGTTTACCTTTACAATATTGGCAACGCGACAATCTACATCTGTTTGCTGGATGTCCCAAACGTAAACAATTAAAACAAGTTTTAAATTCCTTTACTTTTGAAATTCTCGTTTCAACAGGCAGGTTTCGAAATAATTGACAAGTGTATAATAGATGATTGTTATTACATAAAGGACATTTAATTTTTTCGATTGTATTTGTATTTTGTTTATTGTTAATTTGTTTATTTAGATTTAGATTATCGCTTTGATTATTATTATTAGTTGCATGCATTATATGTTTAGTTTCTACTTTATTTTTACATATTTTTTCCTCCACTGTTTCTAACAAATCAGCCTTATTACCAATGAAACTACAAAACTGAGCCAATGACGGTGACCCTGTTAAGGTGCTGCGATACTCCTCCCAATTTCTACTAGTAACAGCATCTAATTTACTAGACATGATGTATATAATCAGAGTATCCCAATGTTCCGTGGGTTCGTTCAATGTTTTTAGCGCTCTGATATTTTTATTAATGGTATCGATGAGATGACGCAAAGATGAACTCGACTCCTTAGAGACCGGTTCAACATTGAACAATGCCTGCACGTGATTGTTGACTAAAAGCCTACTGTTGTTAAAGCGCTCGCACAGTAAATTCCACGCCATTTCGTAATTGTCTCCGTTAAAATCAATGTTTTTAATTATTTCTAGTGTATTCCCTTTTAGAGACGCACGAAGATAGTGGAATTTACTAATATTGTCTACTCCACAACTGTTATGAATTAAAGACAAAAACGTATCCCTATACTCAAGCCAGCACTGATAACTTCCATTGAAATTTGGCAAATCAATTTTAGGTAAGCGGATAAAATTACTGCGTAACGATGCACCTGATTGTTTGCTAGTCGAGCTCGTTTCGGACGCGCCGTCGCCAGCGCCGGCGCTGGCCAGCAAGCTACGTACCTGCGCAGTCAGCCCGTGGTACCGATCCTCGAACTGAGCGCGCTCCGCGTACTCTACGTCTGGTGCACCCGAGGACACCTCGATATCCAGCTGTAAATTGTCAAATTCAACGTATAAGGCATCAAATTTAGTAAAGCGGCCTTCCAAATCTATACGCTGGAGGTCTGAAATTGTTTTATTGCTGGTAAGGATATTTAAATATTTGCTAAAATTTGTAAGCTTGGCTTTCATAGCACTGCGTTTCTTTATGAGCACAGAAAAATTCTTATCTGAAGCCATGTTTTAAAGATTTATTGAAATTACGGGGTAACGAAATACGATGTACACAAATAAATGAATTGAACGTTATCTAAGAAAACGAAATGAATAGGCGCGTGACCCTGCAAGCTAAGCAATGGGTGACTGAGCGCACAGCTGATGCGATCCCGTTATACAAGTTATCTACGAAGCAACGGGACGGTAAATTGATAAGCCGTGCAATAGTTCAGCGCGTAAGCAATGTGCTTTGAATAAAAACATAAACAAATGGCTTATACAAATAGTTAGCTTGTTTAAGCTCAGTTTAGAGGCAGAGTGACGAAAGAACGAAAGAAAGCTTAAGAAAATACCGTTAAAATATGAAATTTAACGGTATGAAAAGTGATTTTAAAGGATGAAAAGGGAATAATTGGAACGAACTCACAAGATGTCCTTATCCTTAATCCACAAGGTGACCTGAATCCACGTGGAAGCGATGACGTGCAGAATTTCGACTTTTAAGTCGAATTTTACTGCCGAATCTGGACTTCCGGGATATTGAAGAGTCGGGATGTGGTGCAATCAGTGCTTTTCTTCTTCTTGGCGTACTTTGAAGACCTCAAAAAACGACTTCGTTCACTGAACGGCAATGACACGGCGATTTCGAAAATGGCGGCTTCAAAATCCACACGTTGAATTCGCAGTATTGTCGCCTGTAGTTCTTCTTACACGGTGAGACGGCCAAAATTGTTGAGGAGATAGCTCGGGATGTTGAAGCTTAATAAAGGTGGACTGTATGTAATAAATATTTAATGGCAATCCGCGAGTACAAATATTGAATGTGTGGACCGCGTATGGTAACCGCCGTGGCCCGATGACAAGACAGAAGTGACCATCGGCGATCGTCGGGTCCGGCGGCCAGCCGAGCACAGCCGAGCCCAGCCGAGCGCAGCCGATGGTGCGCGAACAGGAGCAATGTACTCAACAAATATATGTATACTTTTAAATAAATAAATAAAAATATATTATTAAATAAAGTTTATTGTTACACTATAGATATAGAGAATGAGTCCCACATCATTTTTTATTCCACTGTTTATGTCAAATGTAACCATCGCTGTTGAGTTTACAATTGTATAAGGTTTATTTTGTAATTTTATTAAACCATACGCTTATTGTAAACTTATTTGTGGTTCTTTCAATAAATAAAAAGGACAATTCAGAAGTAACGATCTTTTCAGATTTCTAAAATTAAATTTAAATGTTTTAACATTTAAAACATTTAAGTTTTCAACAGGATACGACTGGTTGACAGACCGAGGGAGCCACGGCCATCAATATTCATCAGAAAAAGAAATAAAAAGTTAAATTCTGTTATTAAAGAAATGAAAAAAAAAAACAGAATTTTCTGGCTGTTCTGATTTGGCTATCTCGTCACACCGTTCGCGCTGCTTCCACGGACTCTACTGTGCATCAAAACATGAACTATTGCAGTGGCATTTTGACATCTCTCGTTTGTGTTCCAGTAAACTGTTGGATTGGCTGCTTGTTCCTGCAGTGGCGCTGAGATTGAAGTATCACGGGCTACAACTAAATGGCTTGACTGAAATATGCATTGCTGTGCATGGCCACGTGCGAGCAAAACATTTTTCTTTCTGTGCTTATCATAGAGGTCATAACGAGCGTAGTGGTTTATTGTAAGTTAATACATGCATATATATTTTCAACTTGTTGCTCGTTGTCTGCCTCGTTGGTGTAGTGGCAAAGTTTCTGCCTTACATCCGAGAGGTCCTGGGTTCGAATCCCAGGTCGAGCCAAAAGGTTTATAACATTTTCTGCCATGGATTTCTCAAAAACAGCTCAGAGTCAGGAAGTTGGCGGTGTTACACCCACGTGCCTCGAAAAGCACGTTAAACCGTTGGTCTTGCGCCTGATCTCTTTCCGGTCATGTCGGATTGCCGTCTCGCAGAACTTTGAGAGTGATGGAACAGTGAGTGCACCTGTGTATTGCGCTCACACTTGTGCACTATAATATATTTTATAATATATATTATTATTATATATTTACAGCATCATCAATAGTAACGTCAATCAAGCAATTTTATTACTGTCGGCTTTGTAACATGACGATTCAAAGTGATAAATGAGTTTTAGTTTAGAAAGCATTTTTCGATTGCATTTTTTCCGCAAAACACAGGCGCCGACGTAATTGTTTATCAATAGTCTGTTAGAGCAGAGCCTTTTTCATGCACAAAAACCATTATTCACGTTTGCTGGTTTTGCTTTATATTTGTTATACTAACCATTTCAATTTGTGTCCGCGCCGAGCGCTGATAACTTATTTGAATCTATCAGTTATTTTGATGCACCTATTTTATTTGAATTAAAAAAAATAGCTTTGATAGTAGAGACTAAAATTAGACAAGTTCATTGCAGAAGGTGCATACGGATACAGCGGAAAAAGCTGGCTTTCTTATGCTGGAATGTTTTTTCAAAATTCCTCGTATTATCATAATACTTAATCATAACCATTTATTCCTCATAAACATAGGTACATACAAAGGTTGTGGGTTGTTTAGATGCGAACTCTATGTTTCACCTTCTCAGGTATATGAAGTATTTACATTTCAACAATAGTATTTTAGCATTTTTATAATAGTAGAACAATATTTTACAATTGAAATTATATATATCTAGGTATATTTAGGTTTCACTATTCAAACAAAAGAGCTTATTCTTTATCCTTTTTCCAGTTGACAATGAAATAGAAGCCTTTACAAATCGATATCATGTACAAGATATTTAAATTTCCCTATCATGTAATGCCATGACATGATCCCTGTGTTCAAATAACAGGTCGAGGAATGCGCGTTGTAATGCCGAGCTCGCACTGTCGGTAATTGGTTATGCATAAATTTATTCCTTGTTCGTCACCCGCGGTAATTGGGTCTTCGCGGAGGCAAACGACACATCATCAGGGTTGCTAGGTGATGCTTGCTTATGATTGGGTTCAGTGGATGTGTTATTCAAAACGTTTCCCTGCAGATATTGGTTCCAGAAATTGACATTTCTGAAAATCTCATCAAAAACAGATCATAAAGTAGTATACCTTTATGTTAAATAGGTCTTTACCTATGAAATTGCCGTTTTTACTTTGCACTTGAATATCTTTGGACTGGGTGGGAGTTTAAAATTCAACTTAGTCTTAAATTAAAGCTTAGAATAAATTGTTTAAAAATATGCATTTTAATTGTTTTATATAATTTGGTTTAGCCAGGTTTGGACTACGATCACAAAAATGGAAAACTTAAAAAAAAAAAATCATTGTTCCATCGTCTCAGTAGTACTACAGAAACGGTAGAAAGTGTTTTGAGCCTTTATAAGTAAGGTTAAGTCAGTCCAAAGATATTCAAGTGCAAAGTAAAAAAGGCAATTTCATAGGTAAAGACCTATTATTTTCGATCCGTAAGATATCATTTAACAAAAAACGAAATACATTTAGTCAAATCCGGTATGAAAAAATGACTGCAAAACTAAGGAGTTTTGTAGTTGACTGAGTTTGTGAGTTTGAGTTGAGTGTTAGATCATGAACCTCCTCAAAAATAAATATTTACTTCACTTAGTGCAAAGTGAAGTTTAATGTGGACAAGTTATATGATTCCGCAACTGTTCCTCTATCACCAACTTGTCAATGGTCAGTATTCTGAGAGGGTATTTATTTATTTTGGCAATCGTACAGGAGGTAATGGTAATGTTGGTTCCGATTTCACTTACATTACACAACCCTGAACCATTTTTCACTTGGTGTGTCAATGTGCGTCCAATACTGTGTTCGCGTAGCCCACGCGACGTCACGTCACGCAGTACGCTTGTCACGTGAAGCGATGAACGAATGAGAACAATTATCGGCGGCACACACCTGCCGGTTACTGTCGCCGCATGTCGCGACGTCGCCTCAATCGTTGACAGTCGCGACGCTGGCTGGGTTGCTCTGGGCTTTACATACCTAAGGCCCAAAGCACTCATCATCTCATCAGCCTATTTAAGTCCCACTGCTGGGCACAGGCTTCACCTCAACTATGAGGTGGTACGAGCCATACTCCACTACGTGGGCTCAGTGCGGATTGGTTGAGGGGTGTGTGTAAGGTATGTGACCAACCTTACTGTCAGATGTTATTAAGCCGCCCGAGGGCCTCTGAATAGTCTTAACGACTAATATCCATCGATATTAACCGGGACCAACAGCTTAACGTGCCTTCCGAAGCACGGAGATGCTTGTAAATAGACGCCCAAAGCACACCTGGGGCATATAACGCGACGCGACATATCACGTTAAGCAATGAAACGTATAAAAGCAATTAGGTGTAGGCGTGTAGCTGTAGCGTTATATTGATATCGTTACCGGCTATCACTTGATCGCGTTAGCTTTATTATTACCCTCGCGGTTGATAACGCGCTTCCGAGCGCTACACAATGTTTACACACGGACGGGTTTAACATATCTGTTATTGTATGCTGTTTAATATATAGGCCTCAGTTTATTAATTCTGTGTTATTGAAATTGCTTGGAAATATGCTTACTGAAATACATAATTTCTAGATCAACATTAAATATGCGCTAAATTGCGCTTACTCTACCTCGTGTGTGCATAAGTTTTGAGACGAAATAAAAGTTGCATAACTTTTTTTATAATTAACATATATTTCTAAAATTTTCAGTAAACAATTAGTAGATAATAATAAACAAAAAAATATTATTATTATTCAAAATGACCACCCTTGTTTTTACTACAGGCCCTTAGACGATTTGGCCAGTCATCAATGACGGCACGAATCTTTTCCAGCGGGATTCGCTTTGCTTCTCGGACAAAAGCTCGCTTCAGTGACTCCAAGTTTGGGTGGGACTTTCGGCTGGCCCTGAGCTCTAGCTCAGCCCATAAAGCATAATCCAGCGGGTTGAGGTCGGGGCTGGAAGAGGGCCATTCGTTCGCCGCGATGAAGGCCGGCACATTGTCCCTCAACCACGCTTGGGTGGTTTTTGCTTTATGGGATGGCGCTGAGTCCTGTTGGAAAACCCAATCCTTGTTGTGAAACAAAGTAAGGGACAGGGGTTTCACTAAGATGTCAGTTTGATAGTTCTTGGCTTTCATCTTGACGCCTTGTTGACAGAAATGGACCGGAGTGACACCTTCATACGAAACTCCCCACCATACCATCACACTAGCCGGATGATGAGTACGCGAGACATTCCGTGCTGAAGCTGGGACGTCCTTGCTACTTTTTGCATACCTACACTTTATTGTTTTGTCGGTTAAACTTTTCTTCGACAGTAAAGATTTTCTCATCGGTGAAAAGTATTTTCCTCGCATCGTGTCTCTTAAGCAGTATTGGACAACGTTCGCGTCGCAATTTACGAAGGCGATCGTTTAAAAAATGAACTTTCCTACGGCTATACGCCTTCACCTTAAGATCATATTTCAGTATTCTGTTGACTGAAACGCGCGAAATACTTATTAGTCAGCAGAGCTAGTTTTTCCTGAGTTCGACATGGATTTCGGCGAAGTCGCTCTCGGATGATTTTGATGTTCGCAGGCGTCCTTACAGAGCGCGGCCGACCACTCCTTTGGCCATCTTGCAAAGAACTTGTCTCCTTGTATCGTTTAATAGTGTAATACACGAAGTAATGGCTCACACCAAAAGTTTTCACCTCACGGAAAATATCCATTGGTTTTTTTCTCGCCTTGAATAGCGAAATCACGGTCGCACGCAATTCTTTTGTTCTCTCCATCAAGAGAAAATTGAAAGAAATGAATTTGAAAATCAAAGGACTTAAAAGTTAACATTCGAAATTATAGTACGAGAGCCCACGACCAAAACCATGTCTCATAGCAATACGGCAAAAACCCTATAAAATCGTTAGATTGTATGATTCTGAACCCGACTAGGTGTGTAGTAACGGTCGAAAGTGTAGCAACTGCGTGGGAGGCCATTTCTGCTGTGTCAAAAAAAAAAGACAGTCGGTATTATAGCAATACGTCTGATAGTGAAAATGTACATAGATTTTATAATTGTATTACGAAAAAGTTTGTTTTCAGACATTTTGCGCGTAGCATATAGCCTGAGCGCATTTTTGAAAATGTCAACAAATTTAGCCGACCTGTATCATAGCAATACGGATAATTTTTTTTTTCAACTTTTCGTATTGCTGCCATGATTACCAATAACCTGTTTTCAGACACTTTAAGTGTAGCATATACTCCCAAAAACGAAAATAACGTTTCGGAGTCGCCTGGCCGACGCCTCTGTTAAATGTTTTTTTTTTTAAATAAAAGGCTGTAAAGCCTTCATAGATATTCAAGAATCTCCCTTGTCTATTATATGTACTTTGACAGATGACAGATGTCATTACTTATTTCTTTTGTAAAAGTTACTCAAGTGTGCTTTAAATAAAACCAAAACTATCAAATCAATCAGTATTTAATTTCAACAGCCTCAGCGCTTGTTACGCTCCTGCCCCTTCCCTTCCCTTCATCCCAGTTTCCTTTTGTGCGATTTATTTCAGTCCTTCAACTTCAATGTTAAGGTTTCGGGTAAATTCTTTGTTAATTATCATCTAATAAATTCAGGGTCGCAACGTATTCATTGGTTTGTAACAGAAAATTCAAGATGCCTCAATACGATTTTTAAATGATATCTGAGTATCGAAAAGTTGTCTGATAGAGAAGGTGCTACACTTAATTTGTCTGATATAATTTTTTTGCACATGTGGACAACTTATTTTATCATGTCCAACAATTTTCAGACATATTGCTATGATACCGATCGGTAAAATTTGTTAACATTTTCAAAACGGTCTCAAAATTTAATGCGTTCACATTTCCGTCTGAAAATTGTTTTGTTCGCATCAAATAACCAAAATTTACTAATAAAAAAGATTTTCAGACGTATTGCTATGAGACATTTTTTTTGTCTCATTTTTAATTTTTTTAAGTGATTTTACGGGTTTGCGCTACACCACTAACGTCTGAAAAATATGTTTTCGGTATCTCAGAACTATCATTCAACTACAGTCTGCAAATCAGACATATTGCTATGATGCAGTTCGGTAAAATTCTTTGACAATTTTGAAAATTCGGTCAGATCAAACGCTACGCGGAAAATGTCTGATATTGGTATTTTCGAGTTCAGGATAATCGTATCTATCAATTTGATGCAGTTTTGGCCGTATTGCTATGAGACAAAAATTTTGGTCGTGGGCTCTCGTACTATTAGAAAAAGAAATAAATAGCAGCCAGTAATTTTTTATTTCTTTTTTTTAGCACAAAGTTTGTCTCAAAACTTATGAACACACGAGGTAGATTAGGATTCCGCAAATTCCATAAGAGCATTCTTGGATGTCAATTTCTTTAATACGTCGACGTTTCTAATAAATAGCTCTTCTAGGATCTCATCTTGCTACAGTCAATTATTTCATAGGTACCAAAAGTAAAAATAATTCAATCCACTTTGAAAACAAAATTTAGATAAATTGATTCATAAAACATCATACGCAACAAATGAGAAGGATAGCGCAAAAACAGCCGCAGTTATCAATTTTCCCCGATTTACTCTGTGTTTTCCGCGAAATTGTGGGCTCATATGTAATAACAAATGTGTGCGTGTTCGGTCGTCGATCGCCGCAAAAAATTCAATGCGTGACAAGACAAGCGGATCCGCACGTGGGACGGGAGAGCACCGTATGGGGATTCGATCAGTGTCTCAATCGAATGTGATAGATTTTTTCACACGAATCGCCAGTTCTATTGAAAGTGTTATTGCTGAGCTTACTTAAAAAAACCGGTCAAGTGCGAGTTAGACTCGCGCACCGAGGGTTCCGTACAAACCTGTAGATAAGGAGTAGTAACTTTGAAATTTTCAAAATTGTCAAAAATATTTTTCAAAAATATTTTTTTTTTATATGATGTAACTGAAAATATACGGTTTTCGTAATTTTTCTTATATCTGTACTATAAGACGTGACTTCGTACTAAATTTCATGATTCTAAGATTACGGGAAGTACCCTATAGGTTTTGATTCCCGTGCGAGTTTCGAAAATTTGCGGCCTAAATGGCTGTATCTTTTGATTGCGTTGGCTTAGAAGGTTGATTTTTCTACAACTTCCAGGGTCAATAGACCGAAGTATCATATAGAAATTTCAGTTTGATACCTCCACGCGTTCCTAAGAAAAACGGCCTTGACAGACGGACGGACGGACGGACGGACGGACGGACGGACGGACGGACAACGAAGTGATCTTATAAGGGTTCCGTTTTTACCTTTTGAGGTACGGAACCCTAAAAATATGGGAAATTGGAAGACATCACAGAACGTAAGATTTAGAAATTGGGCACAGCTGATATGGTGAGTGCGAGGATTTATGTGCCTGCTTGATGGGTTGATATCCAATTATACCTAGTAGTTTCTCGTATCGTAGCTTAAAAGGGATTTATCGAACATACGGTAAACTTCTTTCTTAAATTACGTAATCCCATTAGGTTTTGATTTAAAAAGCTCTATGGTCAGTCAGTTTCAAAATCTATTGTATTCATCTGAAATTACTCGAAGGAATTATATTTAAGAAAAAATGAATGAATGGCTGCAATATAAATGTTTTTATAGCTTAAGTGAATATTTTAATTGTACTGACTAATATGTTGAATTTAATAACATAAATAATCAAAATGTACCTAATATTAATATTTGCATGCCTGTACGCAGGCGGAATACACATGACTTTTATTTCTAAGACCTTTGTAGAATTGCAAATTTGTTGTATTCTTGCAAATAAACAATTTCTATTTCTATCGAATCATCGCCCTTGGAGGTGCTTGTGGCGCAGTGGTTGCAGAGCGTTAGTAGTGATACCAAAAGTTAAGCAACCTAACGCGCGGTCATTTTTGGGATGGGTGACCATTCTGACCCTTAAAGTGACGTCTATTTACAAGCATCTCCGTGCTTCGGAATGCACGTTAAGCGGTTGGTCCCGGTTAATATCGATAGAAATTAGTCGTTAAGCCTAGTCAGAAGCCCTCGGGCGGCTTAATAACATCTCACAGTAAGGTTGGTCACTTACCTTACACACAACCCCTCCACCAATCCGCACTGAGCCCGCGTGGTGGAGTATGGCTAGCACCACCTCATAGTTGAGGTGAGGCCTGTGCCCAGCAGTGGGACTTATATAGGCTGAAGAGAGAGAAAAAAGCATCGCTCTAGCTAGTCCTTATCAGGGCGGGCTTGCGTAAGCGGCGCGGGCGCGGGCGCGGGGCCTATTGGAGTTAATGTCGGTTCATTTGGCACGCGCGTTGCACCCGCTGCCAAGTACGGGCTCTTAGCGAAACATCCCGATAATGCCGCACGCATTACCGACGAGGTAGGCGCCCGCAGTCTGAGCACCCGCCAGCCCAGAGATCGATGCCAAACTCAACAATAAATAAGGCTTGTGGAGGTAATAAAGAAAACAACATGTAGAACGACCAGACACAGGAAAAGTAACTTAAAGATGACTTATCAAATACATTGAATAACAACTCCCCTACTCGTTATTCATAACTACAATTGGCAGTTACTAACACGCACTGTTCGAAACACCCATTGTTTATCTAATACTAAGTTTCGAGGTCTTGACAAATAGGAAGCCATTAATCGTCTTAATGTTCCGTGTATCATACAATTTCACGTCACATTAATAAGTCATCAATAACTGCTGAGCTCGTGTTATTAATAACATAAATACTCCAGATAAAGCTCAGCCAGAAAATGTTGTGTACCGAAATAAAAGTATTTTTAAGACGCGTGTAGTTTTCAACAAACATCGTAGAGTAATCCCCGAACTCGATACTCGTTCAAGAATTATGGCAAAAGAGTATAAAGCGGTATTCAACGTAGAATACACTCAAGGAACGGATTTTAAATTTTCTAAAGCTTGCCAAATTCGGTCGCGTGGCCCTCGTCGGGACTCGGTCGACTCCGGCTCTAAGATAAAATTCCTTTTTGTGGGAAATTCCCGTTGACCTAGCGTTTGGCAACAGCTAACATTGTTTTTAAAGTTTGCACTACTCGTGTTATACTCGGATTCGATATAGAAAACAATCTTTTGCGATGATTTTTTGCTTCTTTCTCAGAATATTTCAGGACGCGTCTCCACGTTCATGTATGATTCTGGCGCGAGTTACGCACAGCTCTTCCGTTTGCCTCCCAATCCGACACGCGGGTAGATCAATATTGTGCTTTCAAATTGTACACCCGCACTGAATGCCATATTTATTTTACGAAGTGCGAGGTACCCTGAGCTACCGAACACGCATTTTCAACCATAATATTATATAGCAATAGTACAATATTTTATTTGTTTTTTGCGTTCACAATTTGCTATTTTTAGTTTCGAAAAGACATAACACTTAAAAAATTCTTTTCGGCTCCGGTCATCACGGAGGAATCGAACCCCCGACATTTGGAAGTCCGGTCCAATGCTCGAACCACTGAGCTACCGAGAACCTTAATGGAGTCGTTGAATTTTGTAAGTGCTTTTTATCGCTTTGAGCCAGCGTATGTTTCATCAATGATTGTGGGAGACACCCGCAAATCACCCGAGATAAATAATTTTACAAAATATTTAACAATCGGTTAAGATGAAACAGGCTAAAATTTTATTTGTTAAGTATTTTTTTGCGTTCACAACGTTATTTTTAGTTTCGAAAAGACATAATACCTAAAAATATTTTCGGCTCCGATTTCAATGACTCCATTAATTGACTTAGAGCATTGGACCGGACTTCCAAAGGTCGGGGTTTCGATTCCTCCCTGATGACCGGAGCAGAATAGTTTTTTTTTAAGTGTTTTGTCTTGTACTTGTATTTTTAACGTATCCTGCCTTATATTGAAAAGTATGAACAGAACAGTATATAGTATTAATACCCAGCCTAGAACCGGCATCGTGTGATGTGGTTGGTTCGTCAACAGCGCCGCCAGTCATTAGCAGGCATTGATTAAACTAGTTTTCTGAGGAACCAGCAATAGCTGGCAAAGACGAGAACTTGACACGGGTAATGAAACCGCAGGAGATTACAAGGCACTACTACAACACAATATATTAATCAAAAACGAGATTCAGTAGTAATATCCGGATGAAATATCCTCTATTATGTTACCATTATGTGAAAATTTAGACAATAAATGTAATGATCTAACAAAGAGAATATAACAAATAGTACATCATCATCAGCCTATATACGTCCCACAGCTGGGCACAGGCCTCACCTCAACTATGAGGTGGTGCGAGCCATACTCCACCATGCGGGCTCAGTGCGGATTGGTGGAGGGGTTTGTGTAAGGCAAGAGACCAACCTTACTGTCAGATGTTATTAAGCCGCCCGAGACTAATATCTATCGATATTAACCGGGACCAACAGCTTAACGTGCCTTCCGAAGCACGGAGATGCTTGTAAATAGACGTCACTTTAATGGTCAGAATGGTCACCCATCCCAAACAAGACCGCGCCGTAGGTTGCTTAACTTTTGGTATCACTACCAAAGCGCTGCAACCACTGCGCCACAAGCACCTCTAACAACAAATAGTACACATATGTTATATGTTGTAAATGCATACACATTTACAACAAATAGCAGTGGTTGAGAAAAAAACGATTGCTATCAGAATCGTTTCATATTTGTATAACACCCGCAGCAGCTTACAGTATTAATATGTACATACATACATCATGGCTTGTGAACGTCTATTTAAATTATGATTGTACGTCATCGTAAATGTGGTAATACGATAGGGCTTATTTTTTTTAAATATATACAACAACGTCACATGCATTGATCTGACTCTGTGGTAAGTAGCTTAAGCACTTGTATAACAGAAATCAGAATCAACAGTGGTATTACAAATAAACTTAAATAAATACATATAACACCCAGACCAGTACAAACAGACATGTTCAAGCACACACATGTTTGTACAGTGCGGGGATCGAACCCGCGACCTCTTGGTTATTAGTCAACTTCTTAACTATTACACCAAAGTGGTCGTCAAAGTCGAAATATATCTTTTCCAATCTTTGATCGCATAACGGTCACTGCCACAAAACACTCACTTATCTGAATGCCTATTCCTTCCGACACACTACCATGTTGTTGCGGGTCGAAATCGATAAACGCTCATTTTTAGCCAAATATAAATTTCGCTTAGCCTATTGATGGGGTGAAATTGAGTCGTGTTGTGAATGAAACACAATATTCCTTTGTGGGCTGTGGGGGCGGTAAACGCTTCGAGCGCGTCGCTGCGGATCAATCATCGCGAAACAGTGACGTTGCGACCCAATTAGGCCTCGCATTAGAAGGGAACATTACTGGGACCAAACATTTTCAAAATCAATTGCAACTTTTGACAGTTAGAAATTGCACGTTGATTAATGTTAGTCACTCGCATGAGTTCGCAATTGACTCTTCTATTATGTATACAAAATCAAGTATAATGTGCTTTCTGTATAGGAAGAAAACAATTTTCAAAATATTGAATGGATAATAAAAACTTTTGACGTGACAACGTCTTATAAATTGGTTTGCCGGGTGACACTTCAAGAAACTGCGTTACGCTCCGCTCACGTTATGCGCTCACAATGAGAGCGAGTGAGAGGCACGCGTCCCTTCGACTCGGGCATGGTTAGCCCGCCTAAGAGCGAGTGAGACAGACATAAAAAAAACCGGCCAAGTGCGAGTCGGACTCGCGCACCGAGGGTTCCGTACAAACCTGCAAGGTTTACAAAGTTCGTTCATTACGACAATCGAGTCATAACTATGGTATTTTTATTGCAAAATGAAATTCATAACATTACAATGGGGAAAGATGGAGGAGCATAAATTTAAGACAAATATCTCTTTATCGTTTATAATAATGTCATTGAATTTAATTATAACACTTTAAGCATTTAGGACGCATTTAGATTATACAGCTACATTCACCAAAACATCGGGATTGAATGACGATGAGTGAGGTCGTCTTTGCCGTTTGAAAAATGTTGCCCTCCCCATACATAGTATAATAACTCGCGGTCATTGCTGTAACTACAATTATGTTTACAATCACAATTTTTTTGGTGGTATAACTACTTAAAATTTTAAGCTTTTCGGAATTTTTCTGTTACCTGTGCTGTAAGCTATTGCTTCTTACCAAATTTCGAGATTCTATGTCAACGGAAAGTGGTCTTTAGGTTTTAATTCCCTTGCGTGTAGTTGCGAGTTTCAAAATATGCGGTATCAATGGTTGTACTTTTGCGTTTTGCGTTTTTGCGTTGACTTAGAAATTTTTTTTTTTCACGGGTTAAAGGCAATTAGATCTAAGTATTTGATATGAATTTCAACTTGATAGCTCTACGCGTTCATGAGGAAAAAGTAATAAGTTTATATTTATTAAAAAATATATATTTTGTAATGTAACTAAAAATTTAAGGTTTTCGGAATTTTTCCTTTATGTGTGCTATAAAACGTTGCTTCATGCCAAATTTCAAGATTCTAGGTCGACTGGAAGTACCCTTTAGGTTTTGATTCCCTTGCAAGTACTTGCGAGTTTCAAAATATGCAGCTTAAATTGCTGTTTCTTTTAATTGCGTTGACATAGAAGTTTGATTTTGTTACAGATTAAAGGTATTATAGACCTGAGTATTTGGTATGAATTTCAATTTAATACCTCTACGCGTTTATGAGGAAATGGGTAGTAAGTTTAAAGTTATTAAAAAAATATATATTATGTGATGTAACTAAAAATTTATGGTTTTCGTAATTTTTCCTTTATCTATGCTATAAGACGTTGCTTCGTACCAAATTTCAAGATTCTGAGTTCACGGGAAGCACCCTGTAGGTTTTGATTCCCTTGCAAGTGTCGAAAATTTGCGGCATAAACGGCTGTATCTTTTGATTGCGTTGGCTTAGAAGTTTGATTTTTTCACAGCTTCAAGGGACAGTAGACCTGAGTAATTGATATAAATTTCAGCTTCATACCTCCACGCGTTCCTGAGAAAAAGGGTCTTGACAGACGGACGGACGGACAGACGGACAACAAAGTGATCCTATAAGGGTTCCGTTTTTTCCTTTTGAGGTACGGAACCCTAAAAAAGTGAAAGGCACGCGTCCCTTCCACTCGAGCACAGTTAGCCCGCCTAAGAGCGAGAGAGACAGAGCGAGAGAGAGAGAGAGTGAGAGAGATAGGCATACACACCGGTTCATGTTATACGAATGAATATTCACATTAAAATTATTTTACCACTCAAAGTCGTTGTCACGTAAAACTTTCGCCCGTATACCGACTTTACAGGCAACCAATTTTTTTTTGGTTTAACGTTACTCTAAATGTCTACCTACATGGTTTTACCAGACCAATCGAATGGCATGGTATCGTTTTCTTGCATTCGAATAACCATTCCACAGATTGCTCGCCGGTGGCATAATGCATGATCGATCAACTGATAAAAACTACCAGAGCTTCTACGACTGCTGCTAAAAACTATTGATCTACGTCGGCAACTATTCTATCTCTCATCAATAGATGACTTTAGAAGCAAGCTCAATTCCACAATTACATAATTCTTACTCAAAACAATGTTATGATTGTTAAGGCCTATTTGTTTTTATGACCTTGTAAGACAGTTCACGTCTTCTTAGCAATGGGGTCGTCACAAAACTGTAGATATGTAGCTCACATATAAAGTTTATTTGATACAACAGTCCAATGCATAAATCAAGTTATATCCGGCACGACAAAAATAACGCTGGTTTCCGCGAAACGGCTTTGATGTTTGGAATTGTCGGTCTTACGAAACTACGAAGTAAGGCACGAAAGTGTGGCGCATGAAGTTAATTTTCCACTAAGTTGCTTAGCTATATACAAGTATAACTGACCGTTTCCAATAATGCTAAGCTATGGAGCGAGACCAATAAGATGTGCTATGAACATGAGCTGCCGCAATAGCTGTTTGACAGTAAAACGCATCTCAAACTTTTGACATATCTAAGTCCTTCGCGATCATTCAAAGCACGCCTCCTCCTCGGATACTTCTATATTATAAATTGTTGTTTAATTGCTTAACTGAATCTGTTTTACCAGTGCTATGCTAATAGTGATAAAACATAATCATTATCATTTGGTTAATATCAAACATGTGTAAAGCAATGCAGTATATCAAATCTCTGAGGGTGGAAAGTCACCCCGATGCACAAGGCGAAATAAGCGACTCTTATGTAATTCTCAAAGGTAATGAAGAACAGGACGTGGAAGACGGTAGGCTTAACCTAATATCCCGTAAGCATAGAGTATTATGCAAATGATCTTTTACTCTCTATGACTTAGCTTTAATGTGCGAAACGATATCATAAGACGGCTGTAATTGAATTAGTCTAAAGTTTATATTGCGCTTTCATTCAAGATAAGTACTCTGGAGGATTCAAATAGCAGATTAAATTCTAATCTGGGGACGCAAATAATCTGGAGCTCAGACATGACACAAATAAGGATTCTTTCTTATAAGTTCTACGTATTGATATTATCGAAAACATAAATAAAACAAAAAGAAACCTTTACGAAGCGAGTTCAATCACTCCCTCCCCCGTTAACAACAACAAAAATTTAGGTTTTGTAGGTATAGTTGAAGTGATTTTAAAACGAGTTACCACAACGATGAAACAAGAATGGTGTGATAAGTAGGAAAACAAAAGCTGCATAATTTAGTTAGCAGCTGGATGGTGACGAGCCAGCTGGACGCGCACCAACTGGTCGAGCCGATCGCGATACTGCTTCCCTACTCTCTAAGCCACTGTCCGTGGTAATAATAGTCCTCCTGGCCGATTTCGACCACGGCGACCAATCGCAACAGAGATCAGCCAACTACGCAGAAGATATAATAGTACACAAGTGTAAGCGCAATACACGGGTGCACTCACTGTTCCATCACTAGCAAAGCTCGGTAAGACGGCAATCCGACATGAAAGGAGAGAGATCAGGCGCAGGACCAACGGCTTAATGTGCTTTCCGAGGCACAGGGGTGTAACACTGCCCACTTCCGAGCTGTTTTTGAGAAATTCATGACAGAAAATCTCAGAAACAGTTCTAGCTCGACCTGGGATTTGAACCCAGGACCTCTCGGACGTAAAGCAGAAACTTTGCCACTACACCAACGAGGTTATCCGTGGCATGGGATGTAGCAGCCCCTGTCATTCTTACATGCTTTAGCTTCTTAGCAAAACCTCAACAGACAAGTACAAACATTGTTGTCCTGACTAATAAACTTATACACTTCACTAAAACACAACAAAATAAATCTTCATGAAACAACAACAACATGGTGCAACAAGCTTGGTGCAGTGGTCCACAGGTCGGACTTCTAAACTAAGGGTCGCGGGTTCGATCCCCGCACAGTACAAGCATAAGTTGGTATGAACATGTGTGTTTGTACTAGTCTGGGTGTTTTCTATGTATAATATGTATTTATTTACAAAAAAAAGAGTATTTAAGTATGTTTATACGTTGTCTAGTACCCATAACACAAGCCTCGTAGCTTAATTTGGGACTGGAGAATTAATGTGATTGTTGTGAAATATTTATTTATTTATTTATAACATGTGCACATCAACAAAAACAAAATTCGTTTTGGATAGAAATGGTTGGGTTGCTGTCACAGACGAAACAATGTCGATGGGTGTTTATGATAAACATTACCAATAAAGTGTGGCATGTGTCCCCGTGTTATATGTAAATTAAGGAAAGGTGTCGCCGCCTGTGCGCCCATGAAAACTGAATACGTTCCGCGCATCGCCCACGTGGCGATCCACATCCACATCGCGCATCCACATGTTTGAACTGCGACTAGGTAACACATTCACATAGACAAGTGGTCCACTTCTTCCGGCCAGCTGACTGAGGGGATGCTCGTGCTCATACGGGACAAGGCGCTACCACCGCTAGTTTGGGCTTTGGGGCGCGTGGTGCGCACCTATCCAGGACCGGACGGCGTCGCAAGGGTGGCGGAGCTGAAGACGAGGAGAGGAACTCTCGTACGGGGGTTCAATAATATTTGCCCTCTTCCTTTTGAAGAGGCCAAGGGGCGGGAGGATGTCCACGCGCGATGCGCGTGGGCAGATGATGAAGCATCGGGCGCGAGCGGCGCAGCGAGGGGCGACGGGGGCGGCGACCAAGACGCCCCGCGAAGCGCCACCACTTGACCATCGAGCGGCGCGTACAACACCCGTGTCCTTCCAACCACGTTTATACCGACACCTTGTACATATTGTTCAATAAACCTTTGTCAAATACAGTCCACAATATATTTTATAACACCTCCAGCTCGTTCACATCACTACACCGACAGTACTGCACAACCTCTATAAAACCCTCAAAGCGCAATGAACAATAGTTTATACCCTATAAATAGCCTGCCCCTCTTCTGCTTCCTGCTTATATAACTCCTATGAAAATTATAAATGCAAAAGAACATGCATAGATCTGCCTGTCTTTACGCTTTAAAATAAATAAATAAATTGTTCCAACGAACTCGCCCATTACCTAGCCCCGCACTAAGCGTAAGCTACTGATATGGTGACTAGAATAACGGATAGAAATTCTATATATTCAGAATTTGTATCTAAATCATTGGTGTTTGTTTATAATGCTCGTGCTCATCACACAAACATTTGCCCATAGCAGTTTAGATGTGTATTATGCTTTACATAGAAAACCTACCCATTATGTTTTTTTCTAAGTTCAGGGTAGTTATTATATGTATAATAGGTCACCCAGCAGGCAGTGGGATCTCGGACTAGCTATAATTATGAAAGCGTCATAATATATGTATAATAGGTCAGCCAGCAGGCAGTGGGATCTCGGACTAGCTATAATTATGAAAGCGTCATAATATATGTATAATAGGTCACCCAGCAGGCAGTGGGATCTCGGACTAGCTATAATTATGAAAGCGTCATAATATATGTATAATAGGTCACCCAGCAGGCAGTGGGATCTCGGACTAGCTATAATTATGAAAGCGTCATAATATATGTATAATAGGTCACCCAGCAGGCAGTGGGATCTCGGACTAGCTATAATTATGAAAGCGTCATAATATATGTATAATAGGTCACCCAGCAGGCAGTGGGATCTCGGACTAGCTATAATTATGAAAGCGTCATAATATATGTATAATAGGTCACCCAGCAGGCAGTGGGATCTCGGACTAGCTATAATTATGAAAGCGTCATAATATATGTATAATAGGTCACCCAGCAGGCAGTGGGATCTCGGACTAGCTATAATTATGAAAGCGTCATAATATATGTATAATAGGTCACCCAGCAGGCAGTGGGATCCCGGACTAGCTATAATTATGAAAGCGTCATAATATATGTATAATAGGTCACCCAGCAGTCAGTGGGATCCCGGACTAGCTATAATTATGAAAGCGTCATAATATATGTATAATAGGTCACCCAGCAGGCAGTGGGATCCCGGACTAGCTATAATAATACGATTCACTCGCTTTATGGCAGCTATAATGTTGCCATCGTTCATTAATTATTCCGTCCGCTAATGGGGTTACAATAAACATGAAACACTGATGTTTTGAATCTGGAATTATTCGCGCCAACATTTAAATGATTTTGTTAAAAATTGTAACGCCAAGCCTCAGCCACCATAGCCAATCATAGCCAATCCTAGCCAAGCCAGCCAATCCTAGCCAAGCCAGCCAATGGGAAGCCACCGCCATGCCAGTTGACGCTCCCCACTACAACTTCCGCCAGCCGTGCCCTTGCCCAGCCCAGCCCTTGGGTGGGAGCAAGCCCTTATAACGGCCAGAAAGCTCAGTCTAGCCACTTTTGCCCTCTTAGCCACTGAATAGGCCGAAACTCTGCCAATTTGTATTTTGATAGTTGATTATAACCTAATTTAAATAAAATCTGTGTGCTTATCGTTTTGCCTGGTTTTTTTATTTATGCCACTCATTACAAAATTATTAAAATTATTACAAATGACTCCAAAAGTCATAAGAGTGCACGCTTGATCTTCGTGTGTAAGTAGATCAAGTCATTAACGCAAAGTAATCTTATTTACATCAACAATAAAATTCATGTTTACTATCCACGAATACCAGTTGTTAAGTATTTTAAATAATTACCGTGCTTATCATGCTATGGTAATATTTACTTTCCAAAATGAAATAGCACTTTCTAAGTTTTCAGAAAATATTTTAAATTCATTATTTACGTACCTGGATGGTTTTGCGTACAATATCAATTGATAGGATCTATGCGCGGGTTCTCTTCTGTAATGTCGGAATTGCGTGATTACGACTATTAGCCGTATTTATCATTAACGATTAGGTAATTTCAGGTACAACTTTTCGTTGATGTAAGCAAATATGAATTAGACGCGATTTGCCCTGCTGCTTACGTTGATCGCATTTTCGTAGGTATGATCATTGCAAAAAACAAGAATGACGGCAAGAATGACGTTTTAAGGGTTTACTGTTATAACTAACATAATAAGACAGGACAATTAATGTCGTTCTGATATCAAAACTTTCTGGAGGTCAAAGTGAGATGAAAGTTTATAACACCCATGAGCAATTAACGCATATATTTGTCTAGATTTGCTATTTGTCTAGATCGACACAATTGGGTTTCTCTAGCTTCAAATTCCCAAAAATCCTTACGATGGTACGCTACTGGAGTTGACTCGACATTATGTACAGTAGTATCTTCAGGACTTCTTCAATTGGCTAGACGACACCACCAATCGTTGACATACTTTTTATTGTCTGTCAAAACGGTCTGTCTCCATAGATTTCGTATGGTAATAAATGATTGTGACGTCACGGTCATGTGTCAGAAATCGGAGTCAATTGACCGAATATTTATTGCGTTTTGTGTGTTTAAAATATGGTTTCTACAGCTTTTTTGAAATATATTGGTTGTATTAACTTCATAGGGGCTATGTTTTTTAAACACCATGTTCTTGACAATATTTAAGATAGGTGTCATCATCCCAATTACTGTTAGATAGCTTAGTGCCGTACATTGGAGCTTTAAATATGATCCAGTTTGTGTAACTTATATGTGGTGAGCGTACTTAACTAGGTTTCGTGTTGCATGCCGCGGACGGTGTAGAGAACCATTAACTAACCACAAATCGATATCCGAAATCAGAGCTGCTACCGGCAATATAGGCTAATCTGATTTAGTTAGATTTAATTGTAGGTAATTCACTCCTACCTGCTATATTAAATGTTAGTGGTTTAAATGTTTGAGTTTACTTAAGCAATGCCTATGACATATCAGTATCACGGAGGCCAGTGGTTCGATCGAGATCTACGCTAAAAGGAAATAACGGTGAAAACTACAAAACATGTCATTTGACGACGGTGTAATGGTCAAGAAGTTGACTATTAAGCACTGTACAAACATTTGTGTGCATGAAAATGTCTGTTTGTATCGGTCTGGGTGTTATATGTATTTATTTAAGAATATTTTTAATAATAATAATAATAATAGTTTATTTCAGATCCAAAGAATCTATACAATGTTGTTAGTTAAAAAAAACAAGTTTTTAATACCACTGTTAATTCTGATATATTTAACACAAGTGCCACAGAGTCAGATTAATGTATGTGATGTTGTTGTATATTTAAAAAAAAACGGTAACTAGTGCTAATGCTCTCCTGAAAAACCAAAACTAGTTTTATCGTTATTTAAACAATAATCGAGTAATTGATAAACTGCTGCTTCGATGCGGTAAAATATAACTACAACGTTGACTGTTAAGTTTAAAATTTAACAAGCCATTTAATAGGGCACCTCTTGCAAAGTGTTCAGCGCTGACAATTCACTTACGTAAATAATGATATCCAACTCGCACAGGCTAAGTGAAGCCATAGTACCTCCGCAATTCTGCTAATCATCCTTACCGATTATGTGCCCTTTTGGCAATGACATAAGGTATAGAGTCGAGTGACAAGTAGGCCGGCGCTCCGTCAATATGCCGGCGACTCGACGCGCAGTGGAGGGCCCTTCGCCTCGGAGATGGCTTCACACCATGGTTAATATTTAAAAGCTCCTGTTTCAAGATCTATTATTATATTGTACAATACACTAACAGCGCCGAACTACGATATAGTAATTAATAGTCCTCCTGGCCGATTTCTACCGCGGCGGCCAATCTCAAAACAGATCAGTCAACTACCCAGAAGATATTATAGTGCACAAGTGTGAGCGCAATACACAGGTGCACTCACTGTTCCATCACTCGCAAAGTTCGGTGAGACGGTTATTCGACATGACCGGAAAGAGATCAGGCGCAGGACCAACGACTTAACGTGCTTTCCGAGGCACGGGGGTGGAACTCCGCAAACTTCCCGACTCCGAGCAGTTTTTGAGAAATTCATGACAGAAAATCTCAGAAACAATTTTGGCTCGACCTGGGATTCGAACCGAGGACCTCTCGGATGTAAGGCAGATACGTTGCCACTATACCAACGAGGCAGTCCTACTAGCTTAAAAGCGTCGAAAATGTAATTTTAGTTTACTTAAAATGCTTATTTTTAGTTACTAGTACTATTAAATGCTACGGATCGCAAGATAAAACGTTTCTCGTACCTTGTTTGAGAACGTCACATTCAGTACTGGCTACGGTACATTTTATGTATAAAGTAGCATATGAGTAAGTTCTAGAAAGTTATTTCTTATGCAACGCAATAAATCATGATCCACAATGAAAGTGTATCGTGAAATATTTCTTTGGATAAAAGCTTTATCTCTTTAGGGTTGCCTACATTTATTTCTTGAAAAACTTGCGATACATCTAACGCGAGCTTATGTAAAGTACTGTTTATGTATGCGTAGTGAACTCTAGACCAAAATGAAGATGGTCGTTTATAATTTGGAAAGTAATTAAGCAAGTGGCAGACAAGATGTCCAGTCTCCTGGCTAATTGCTTTGTTGGCGTCTCCATGAATTCAAATGGCGCTCAAACACGGCGAGCGAGGCGTCCATATTAATGCCTCGCGCACGCGGCTTCGGCTGCTCAGCAGCAGGACTATTGAATTTAACGTCCACCTTCATCTATGTGCTAAGCTAACAGATGTCCGGACAGTGCCTATGTTATATTTGAAGTCGGTTTTGCGAGCAAATCATTATGTGGATTGTACGAATTGCCACGTATACCACAAAACTAAAATAAATCATTTTATTGTTGAGTAGTTTTTGACTAATTTTACTGATTCTACGTTTGAAAAGAAAGCTAAGTATTTCATGGAAAAAGATCCTAAAAACATTCTTAGTCGGAAAACACGGACCGGAAGACCGACGGAACCTGACGACTTCGAAGGTATTTCTTACAAAAGGAAGAAAAGGAAAATACCCACTTCCTCTCAGCACGCTTTAAAGTTGTACATTGTGATAGAATCGGCATACTGTTGTAAACTTCTCTCAGCCAGTTCAAAATTCAAAAGTACTCGCCAAAACTTCTAGAGATGTACAAAAGTATGTACTCGGAGCTCCGGCGTCCGTCTAATTCCTTAGATTTCGTCTCGCGGGTCGCGGCCCACAAAGGGAGCGTAAACAATTCAACAGCACCACAATAAACTTCACAATAATTCAGAATCCGTAACGAGCTCGACAGCGGCGGCGACGCGAGCGGCCAGGTATAATATCTCGCAATATGAAGATGGGTGTTAGTGTTACTGCGCTCGACAATTTGCTGGCACGAAATTTCACCGCATTCGCGTTTACGTGCTTCGTCCCCACAAAAGAATGTTAATATTACGCGAGGGACAGGCCCTTTCTTCGCTGTATTATTCGGAATTGATGAACGCGCCGCCCCAACGAATGTTTTCTGATTATATTCTTGTTGGAACCCTCCAGAAACACGATTACGATTCCTTCAAATATTAAAGGGAGGCTGAATATAGAGCCGTTGCGGATCGCGGCTGCGAGCCGACGAGGATGAGGACACTCGGCCCGTGCACGAAACCTTGGCCCATTGCTTAATATTACGCTTAAGCATTACACCCTTATTTATTATTTTGACTCTAAATAAAACCATTCGACTCTGGCACGTTTGAATTGACTGATGGTGGCTTTCTTTATTTATCAAGCCCTCTCAACTTACAAGTCCCGGGACACGAATACATATCAATGGGTTGGTATATCGCAGAATAGGTTTTGCTCTCACAATGAACAGTTGTAACAGTGAAACGGCGCAGATACACGTTCGATTGGCTCATTTATTATATTACCGAGTGTATTGTGAAAAGGGCAGAGAACGGGTAATTGCAGCTCGCCGAGCTACTTTCACGTCTAGACCCGGGCCCGGGGAGGGGAGGGCACAAGACGCTGCCCTTTGACGCTTAAGTAGGACCTATACCTGACAATCACAACAACAAACCTAATTACGGCAGTGACTTCAAACCGTCGACGACGTACCGTAGACGAAATTGCGGACACGTTAGAACCTCGGCGCAAATTCAATTGTGTCAAGAGAATTGTCTTGAGTCTTGTCACGGATATTTAGGTAGCCTCACCTTTATAGACCCTATTTCTGGATGCGGGGAAACGAGCACAATGTTCGTCTTGGTTCATTTTTTAAACGCGACAACGTATTGTCATTACGCTGCATGTAAAAGCTGTTTTGTTTTAGCCGGGTTACATTTTAATTCTGGAGAGTTATTTCAAACAGTGGCGTGTGCTGTTTGTTTTTCGTGCTAAAATGCGTTGACAAACGATACGTATTTTACTTGAAATAAGACTGCAGTTTCAAAGGCGAGACGAAATGACAAATGTGAGAGCTTTATGGGTCACTGTGTCGTTGCCGAATTCGCGGCAGAGGAAATGTAACCATAGAGTCCAGGTTTTAAAGATTACGTTAAGTGGTAAAGTAACGTTCGAAGATCCCTATAGTGCCTACATCAATACCGTACCACAACTGATAAGTTTCAGCGAGCGCCTCTCCCGAAAGTTTCACTCTTCGCTAGCTTTATTTCCATGTAGCACTCGTAAAAACTTAGTGGAGCGGCTTCCGAGAAAAACAGAGTGTTACCGAACACAGTTTCCGTAACAGTGATAAGTCCGCGGGTGTCGACGAGTGTGCGCTCGCTCGATCCGATTTTGTAGCGATTAAACGTTCTTACCTCCGGAACTTTCGGCGCGGACAATTCATGCACGAGTTTCTGCTTCACAGTCCATTGCGAGCGCACTCAGCGAATTTACATTTGGCACAAATAAATCTGCTTTACTCTGTTAGTGCGGGTCGCGCCGGCCCACGCGGTGCGGGATTGAGCGAAATATTTAATAGCGGTTGTGAAGTCGTGTACGACTACGCGGGGCGTTTTTATGAAAATCCTTGTCAAAAGAGCCACTCCACTCCTGCAAGATTCATCTGATATTACGAGCTTTTGTTCTCCGCCTCTTTATGTTTAACTGTTGTCATTTCTTTGGCATGATTATTCTTATTTATTTTTTTTTCGACATTCAAACTTGTGAGTTGGTAGGAATTCCTCAGGGAAAGGTAAAACAAATAAAGTTAATACAGCGATATTGACGACCGCTTGGTGCAGTGGTCTACATGTCGGACTTCTAAAATCCAACGGTCGCGGGTTCAATCCCCGCACAGTACAAGCATATGTGTTTGTTTTTACTGGTTTGGGTGTTTTCTATGTATAAGCCTCGTAGCTCAATTTAGGTCTAGAGAATTGGTGTGATTGTTGTGAAATATTTATTTATTATTATTATTATTATCTTTCGGCGGCGGCGCAGGCAGACAACTCAGGCATGAAATAGTAGAACAGTATCGATTGTTTGAATATATATGCAAAGGCATCTGGTTGATATATTTCAAAAATATTGGTAATCCTGCTATAAATTAATGGTACATAATATGGTTTGACTCCCGGGGTTGTCAACCGAGAAGGCTGAAAACTGCGAGGCTGAGCCTTCGAGAACCTGTATGTTGTGTAACTAGACTTAGAAACAAAAATATTAAAATTTCACGACGATAATGACAATAATATTCATCAAGAGCATAACCTAAGTTCCTTAATCTCTATGTATATAAAATTCTCGTGTCACAATGTTTGTTCCCATACTCCTCCGAAACGGCTTGACCGATTCTCATGAAATTTTGTGAGCATATTGAGTAGGTCTGAGAATCGGCCAACATCTATTTTTCATACCCCTTAGTGTTAGGTAAAAGAATTTATTAGTAAAACAACGTTTGCCGGGTCAGCTAGTAATGTATAAAGGAAGATTAGCAAATCGCAAAAAACACTCCTATCATAAAGATCCCGGATCCTATACTTAGACTTATCATTCGGAAAACTTGGGTCAAGCGAGCAGGAACAAACTTTACCGTGTCACCCAAATCAAAAATAAGCCGTAAGTTCTCATGTTATCGCCTTCCATTCCTTTCAATCTGATAATTCATATCTTAAAAAGGATCCCTCTTTGAATTATCTGATTGACCGACACCGCCAATTGGTAGGTTAGGCCAATTATGTACTGAAGCAGGGAAACTTCATTTTTAGGGTTCCGTACTCCGACAAGGAACCCTTATAAGATCGTTCAGTCCGTCCTAGTCTGTCACAACAGAATATCTTCTACGTTTATGGACTGATTTGCATGTAACTTGGTTCGAGGATACTTCACATATAGATCTCATTTTTAAAAATACGAAAATTAAAATTAAGGGTATATACAAGTAAAGGGGGGGGGGGGGTTGAATTATTTTTTTGAGTGCACGCCGTTGTGTGGGGTATCGTTGAAATGGACTATGAAAATAAGATTGGGTTTCTATACAACACTTTTTTATCAGCTTTACCATTTGCGAGTGATAGTCCGCCAAAGTCGTTTACACGGTGGTCCCCCCCCCTGTGATTTCTAAAGTCTTGGGCCTATAAACATCAAATCTCTCACGTAAAGAAACAGGCACGGAAACTCTTATTTAAAATTGTTTCGGGTATCCTGTGATGAATACTTTCGAAATTATAAATAATTTAAAAATACATACTTTACAATGATGACATTGACGGCTAGGGAGATGATGATGATGCAAGAAATGCAAAACAGCGCGGTGCCAAAATTGACTACGGAACCCTACTTTACGCGTGTTCCGACACGCACTTGGCCGGTTTTTAGTAACTTTATGACTAAAAATTTAATAGAGTTTACATTTTGTATTTTAACTTATAAATAATGAATTATACATTTTTATTTCTTGTAAAATTTGCATGCTAATTCCTGTAGCCTAACATGTGACTCAAATTGTAACGAAGATCTATTTAAACTATGTTGGATGCAAATAAAAAATTAAATTAAAGTAATTAATTAAATTAAATTAATACTATTTTAATTAAATTAATATTAATAATTACTGTAAGTATTTAATTTAATTAAATTTAAGTATGTTTATCCGTTGTCTAGTACTCATAACACAAGCCTCGTAACTTAATTTGGGACTAGAGAATTGGTGTGATTGTTGTGAAATATTTATTTTTTATTAAGTATATTTATTTATTATTGTTATTTATAAATAGTCGTTTATGAGGAGTGCTTTCGTACATGAGAAATACAGTAATAACGAGCAGCAAACTAATTAGGTAGGTACTTGATTTTTAAAATTGGTTACTTACCACCACATATCAAGATTAAAGACAGCGAAGCAATTGGAAGTGATTCATCTGGTGCCGATTTGGGATATGATCCCAAACAGCGCTAATTTTCAGCCACACCCATCTCTAAATAGATGTCTGCTGAGAGGTAGGTCTTGAGGGCATCTTGAAGATGTGAATATTTATTATGTCCCGCCTGTGGCAGTTCAGTTTTCTATAAGTAGTAATAAGTAATTGTTGTTTCTCTGCCATTATGTCATCTTTTTATAATTTTATAGTTTCACATATTTTAAATTAAATTAAAAATCTTTTATTTCGGGCCATAATCCAAATACTATTAGTGACAGATGACTTAAAACTACGTTAGTATTTTTTTTAGGAAAAAGTTGAAAATTAAATTTGGTGGGTGACAAATGCTTTAACGTTTAAAAAAATAATTGGTTTACTCTATGTATTATTTAAGCTGAGATAACTTAATTGGTTTATGTGTTATTTTAAATCCCTATTTTGTTATGTAATGTTATATCTGTATGTTTCCCAAAAATAAATAAATAAATAAATTTCACGTCGTGTGAATATTTAATATTTTTTTTTCTAGATTAACACCTAGCCCCTAACTACGCGTTAGCTTGTGCTATGGTGACTAGGATAACGGATAGAAATCTATACATATAATAAGACTGTAAAAGATTTCTGTACATTGAAGATTTTTATGAAAAATTGTTACAGGGGGTCTTAATTACCGTAATAGAAGCCAAAACAACAATTTTTAAAATTTTTGTCTGTCTGTCTGTCTGTTTGTCAGGGCTAATCTTAGAATCTACTAAAACGATTTTAATGGGACTTTTTTTTATTTGACTCAACATTACTTGAATAATATTACATATGATAAATTCTGCCCCCAAAGGGATAAAATAGGGGTTGCGAATTTGTATGAAGCCCGGTCGCAAAAAACTAACATCCACGCGGACGAAGTCGCGGGCGGCCGCTAGTACTTAAATATATTTATAAACACCCATGACTCAAGTACAAGTTCGTGCTCATCACAAAAACTCTTAGCCCTAGCAAGATTCGAACCCGCAAAAGCCGGTTTTGTAGTCTGAACCTAAGACCACTTGACCATAGCTGTCGTCAATATTAAATGGAAAATCATTACAAAGTTGAGGATTTGAGTTATTAAATCAGATATCACTAAGTTCAAGTTCACATCGTTATTGTTTTTTTAACATGTTAACAAGCGTTTCCCTCAGTCAATTCGCTTGATTTTATAACACATTTTTTTTACAATGCTTAATGGCTACACTTAATTATTGAAACATTAATTAGAAATCTAAGAACTAATAGGTTCTGAGTATTCTGTATCAAACGAACTGATTGTTTAGATGCAAGGCACGTGCCTTAAGAATCGAGAAGGCCCAGATGACTACATTTGACTGAAATGGTAATAAAATAAGCCATAAAATGCCAAGCATTACCCCATGTCTACGATTCTAATTTCTATTACACTAACATTCAATTAAGACTGATAAGGTCTGTTACGAAAGACTTTTGGTGAAGAGGTTTATCTTCTCTTTGATACGCTACCAAACTTAAAGGTATCTTCAAATTTGAAGATTCATACAGAAGTACCTCTTTTGTATGAACAACTTTCACGAGTAAAATATTTATCGTGTTCCTTTAAAAGTGAAGCTCAAATATTCCCAAGTCAATGACAATGCCGGTCGGAATTCCGTCGCATCTGGAACGCAGCTCCTGTCCGAATGAAATTCAAGTTCGGCATTCGGATCCATTAGGGTAGTTTTTAAGAGCGCGGTATTCCCGGGACTCGGGACTCGGGAACTTGCATCTGGCGCACTGTCCAACTTCCGGAGGAGCTGATGGAGATCAATTGGGTGAACAAAGTTATTTGTTTTTTAGATTTATAAGCAAAGGTTTTTGACGAAGCAAGATACCAAATAAATAGCAACCAGCTGACTTAGAGCTTCGTATTTGTACGCGGTAAAGTCAGTTATAATAAAAAATAATCAATCAACTTAACACGTGATAATTATAGTTGTTTGGTGCTCACTAGAAAAGGCCACAGAATTAGTTCGCGGTGTTAAATTAGAACGCCGACGTGTGACTGACCACGTGATAGTTTCATTGACATTAGGCTCGTAATCAATACCTATTTCTATCCTGCGACCTAGTTACAGTTCTCTATTAAAACTGGTAGTTACGGCTCCTCGATCCCCGATAAAAAGTTACACAAGACCAGTTAGCTAAATTGAATTTAAATATTCCCCCGAAAGCGGCCCCGGGGCGCTGCAAAAAATAACTTCAAGGATTCCCTTGAATTATTTACTTCCCGGGGGATGTGTGGGGCGGGGAGGACGGGCCGACTGCTAATACGGCAAGTTGGAAGGGTTGCGAACTTAATATAAAGTTGCCAACAAGATTTGTCGCCGGTGTCGGTAACGGTCGGCTGCAGTGCGCCGTCAAATGGGAACTGTCAATAGACAGGTTTAACTATCCGCAGTGCGCAGACACAAAGACTGATCAGGCTTGGCTACATGCGCTTATTTTCTGCTCAACTCGTTAACACATTTATGAAGAACATACAAACGGAAAACAAAACTTCTATGCGAGTTTAAATCGAATTAATGTAAGTCAGGTAGACAACATTTTATCTTTATACAGTAATTCAAACACGGCCACAAGGGACGCTCTGAAAACTGGACCATTTACTAGATGTTGGATATTCTGGTTATATCCATTTGTTTGGGCGAATCGAAGTTTGAGCAGTCCGCAGCAGCCGCAGACTAATGGATCGCTCACCGCCGGCTTGGTTGGGATCTTATAATGGCACAAACTCAGATTGATGAGCTAAAATCGACCGCCAAGTAATTCCACAACGATTAGTCTCCACGCATGTGATATGTGGTAGTTATGGAAATTTGGCCGCTCCAACTAAAGTTTGTTAGGACACACATTAGACCTGAAAGCGTTTTAATTTACCCTGACTAACGAGATACTAAAACAGTTCAGAGTATAATAATAATAATAGTCTTCTTGGCCGATTTCGGCCACGGCGGCCATTCTCAACAGAGATCAGCCAATTACAGCGTTAAGGATTTCCTTGACTGGAAAAAGTAGATAGTACTTGATGATGACATTTTATTTTAATTGTGACTTGACATATTATCATATACGAGTATATGAATAATAATAGGACATTTTGTATTGTATCTGATTAATTAATGAATTGTAATTTTATTTCTTGTGACATTTGCATGCTAATTCCTGTAGCCTAACATGTGAGTCAAATTGTAACGAATATCTATTTATACCATGTTGGATGCAAATAAAGAATTATTATTATTATTAACTACGCAGGAGATAGTGCACAAGTGTAAGCGTAATAAACAGGTGCACTCACTGTTCCATCACTCTCAAAGTTCGTTGAGACGGCAATCCGACATGACTGGAGAGAGATCAGGCGCAGGACCAACGGCTTAACGTGTGCACCGGAGCACGAGGGTGCAACACCGCCAACTTCCCGACTCCGAGCTGTTTTTGAGAAATTCATGACAGAAAATCTCAGAAACAATTTTGGCTCGACCTGGGATTCGAACCCTGAACCTCTCGGATGTAAAGCAGAAACTTTGCCACCACACTATCGAGGCAGTCAGATCAGACAGTCAGTTCAGAGTATAGAGTAAACAAGAATTGTGAATTGCACACGAGAAAGGTTTAGAACGTAAACTAGTGCAGACATTGATCGAGCACGTGGCGACAGGCGTCTAACAGATTAACGGCTTTGCTTCGGAGATGCATAAACGGCGCCTTTCCATTCGCAACTGAGTCATCCCTTATTGCAAATCAGAATCACAATGCTGTAACTAGGTCTATGTATGCTAGATGTAGTATTTATTATTTTATAAATATACAACAACATCACATACATTGATCTAACTCCGTGGTAAGTAGCTTAAGCACTTGTGTTACAGATATCAGAATCAACAGTGGGATTACAAATGAAACGAAAAACATATAACACACAGACCAGTACAAGCAGACATGTTCATGCACACAAATGTTTGTATAGTGCGGGGATCGAACCCGCGACCTCTTGGTTAATAGTCACCTTCTTAACCATTACACCAAAGTGGTCGTCAATATGATTTGACAGACTATGTAGAGACTGAATAAATTAATAACCGACTTGGTATTACATAGATCTCACAACTTTTTACCGCAGAACAACTGAGTTGCGAGACTTGGTTTTTTTGACAAGTATTGTTTTTGATGGGATATGATTTCATTCTAAGGATTATCTTGACGTCATGAATAACATTGATTTGTCCGTGTACACGTGGCTAATTGTTGAGCTCACGTGGGAAATTGATATGTGGATACTTCCTTGTTAAGAAATTAACCCGCAAGATTTCGTCTTATCTAAATGACAGTAAAAGTGCGAGTACATTGCAGACCGGCATACAGAGTGATGTTTGTAATATTTTCGTGGCACAATGGAATACTTTCTGTAGCCGCTCGTAACACTGAAGTAGGCCGCGGGCAGCCTCTCGGGAAGTTAAATGAAACAATTACAAGTGGCATGACCGAGCCATGTAGAGTACACTCGACATTACATTTCACTGATATTTTCTATGGTAAGACCCAGTTAATTTAATTGCCATGATGACAGCTATCTTAAATATTTTCAAGACCATGGCGTTTAAAAAACATAGCCCCTATGAAGTTACTATAACCAGTTTATTTCCAAAAAGCTGTTGAAACCAATTTTTTAACACACAATACTCTATAAATATTCGGTCAATTGACTCCGATTTCTAATATATGACCGTGACGTCACGTTCATGTATTCCCATACAAAATCTATGGAGGCAGACTGTTTTGACAGATAATAAAAAGTATGTCAACGATTGGTGGTGTCGTCTAGCCAATTACATGATATTACTGAACATATGTGGTCAGTTTCTTTGTTTAGCACTTTTAAGCGCTTTGTTTATAATCGAAATAAAATGTTCTGACAGCCGCGAGTATTGATTTTGAAATATTCATGCTCCTGAAAAACATCAGGGAAATGGCTGTGTCGAGTGATATTGTCTTACAGGTTTTAACATGACTCGAATAGAAGTTAATTTATTACAACTAGAATGGTTGGCCGAAAGCTACGTTTAAATTGCAATAACGAAACACAAACGCAATTTTCAGCTCTGGACTTGTTGATCGGTTCTTTATTTATGAAATGCCCTCAATAGAGATGTCGACATGCGAATGTAAAAGTCCTCATACGTAGGACGCTGACGAAGAAGCTTGATCGCTTCTGTAAGGGTTCAACGACGTTGAACTTAATGCGAACCGTTCAAATCAAATCAAATCAAACATTTATTTGCTAGAATACTCAAAAATATGCAAGTTACAAACTGCAGGTCTTAAAAATAGGTTGATGCTGTATTCAGCCTGCATGCAGGTGTGCAAATATTAATAGTAATTTAAACAATTCAATTAATAAATAGGTCCGTTTAAATTGAATAATCAAATAATGTCAAAATTACAATAATAATGTCATAAAATTAAATTGTCAATGTCATTTTAAAGTCAGGTAAAAGCAATATTGTATAAAAAAATAAAAATAATAATAACAATTCATAACACATTATTTGACAATTTTAAAATAATCTTTAATACTATAAAAATTCTCTTGTAATGTCCGTTTTGTAGAACGTAATGACGTTTTATTAAGATCTCGATGAAACTGGTGAAGAACCACTGTTTTATACACTGTCCGTGCTCTGCGGCTCATTGGGGACTTGATCGCTCGGCACAATGCCATGCCATAGATATTTTTTATGACCATATTGGGCATCTGTTTGACCAATTCTCTGTGCTCCTTAACTAAGTAGCTAGTTAAATGAACTCGATTATTGACTTATTTATATTTTGACATATTGTTATTTACTTTGACATTAATTTTACCTAATTTATGTGTGTACTTATAACGAATTTATTTGTTCTATAATATTTGACTTGTTATTCATTGATTTCTTCTTGTAAGCGTTTGGATTTTCCCTGTAAGCTTGCACGTGTTTTGAATAAATAAATTGAGTCGCAACTTTAGTTTTTGGGACTGTGACAATTCGTTGGAACACTGCTTTATTTGCTTATGACTCAAAAAGGTGCCGCGTTAACGTTTGCATCTTATGACAAAAACCTAAGATTCCTTTTGATACAGTGTTGTGCATTCATACCGATATCATGAGCTGAGATGAGATGCATCAAGGTTCTCGTAATGGACAGGCTTAGTGGTGTATTCGTACCGTCATGGATATACGAGTATTTCGAAAACTTTAGACAAGAAAGTTAGTCTTGTGGAAGTTACAGCTTAACCTAAAAGTTAAAGATCCAAAGTTGTTCACTTTTTTGCACCACATCATCAATCACATTTCCGGAGAGATAAATCCTGGTCGTATGACTTGTGACCAGGATTTCGTAGAAGTTGTAGATCGTAATCTACTAAAATACCAAATAATATTTGAAAAAAAACCGGTCAAGGGCGAGATGGACTCGAGCACCGAGGGTTCCGTACAAACCTGTAGATAAGGAGTAGTAACTTTGAAATTTTCAAAATTGTCAAAAATATATTTTTGAAGTGAAAACTTCTTTAGCGGCGTTGAGCACTTTTGTGGCATGGATAGAAACTGTGAAACTCGCGTCAGGTCACGTGATGCTGACCGAAAAACCGTAAGACGGTTCAAATAAATCAAAAATGCACAACGTTAATAATCAAGTTTTCACTTCTGCCGGCACTCCCGGAGTGCAACCCGTGTTTTTGAAGTGAAAACTTCTTTAGCGGCGTTGAGCACTTTTGTGGCATGGGTAGAAACTGTGAAACTCGCGTCAGGTCACGTGATGCTGATCGAAAAACCGTAAGACGGTTGTTAAGTTTTCACTTCTGCCGGCACTCCCGCAGTGCAACCCGTGTTTTTGAAGTGAAAACTTCTTTAGCGGCGTTGAGCACTTTTGTGGCATGGGTAGAAACTGTGAAACTCGCGTCAGGTCACGTGATGCTGATCGAAAAACCGTAAGACGGTTCAAATAAATCAAAAATGCACAACGTTAATAATCAAGTTTTCACTTCTGCCGGCACTCCCGGAGTGCAACCCGTGTTTTTTTTTATATGATGAAACTGTAAATTTACGGTTTTCGTAATTTTTCCTATATCTGTACTATAAGACGTGACTTCGTACGAAATTTCAAGATTCTAAGTTTACGGGAAGTACCCTGTAGGTTTTGATTCCCGTGCGAGTTTCGAAAATTTGCGGCCTAAATGGCTGTATCTTTTGATTGCGTTGGCTTAGAAAGTTGATTTTTCTACAGCTTCCAGGGACAGTAGACCTAAGTATCATATAGAAATTTCAGTTTGATACCTCCACGCGTTCCTGAGAAAAACGGTTTTGACAGACGGACGGACAACAAAGTGATCTTATAAATGTTCCGTTTTTTTTTCTTTTGAGGTACGGAACCCTAAAAAAGAAAAAAAAAACTAACACGGGTTGCACTCCGGGAGTGCCGGCAGAAGTGAAAACTTAACAACCGTCTTACGGTTTTTCGATCAGCATCACGTGACCTGACGCGAGTTTCACAGTTTCTACCCATGCCACAAAAGTGCTCAACGCCGCTAAAGAAGTTTTCACTTCAAAAATGTTTTAAAATGTTATTTTATAATGCTCAATATTTTTACTGTTTCTGAACATCAAAAACAATTGACGAATATAAATAAAACATCAAACCATTCATGAAAAATAAATGTGAATGAATAAGTAATGTCAACTTTACAAACAACAATCTGTAACGATTTTCCGGTACTGATTTAATTTTGTCTTGGGAAAGGAAATGTAATAAATAAGTTTTAATGTTTTTTTTATTATTATAGAACATTTCATTATTGACCTTCGGGATGGCAACGTAAAAAATGGGTTTGAATTATTATTTACATAACTGTACAAAGGACTATGAAAGGGGTGCAAAGTTTAATCGGCTCTGCAAAAGTTGCGGGCGATAGCGGCCGCAGAGGCTTGACCCGCGACGGCAATTTCAGCTATTAGCGATGAGCACCCGTGAATAAAACATTTGATATTTTGCTTACTCTAAACAAGTAGAAATTAACACGCACGGCAAGTGATTAAAGGCAATAAAGAACTTAAATCAAATATTTGACAAGATATATGTTTTAAAAGATTACAAGTTTACACGACTAACTTGTATGGAAACAGTTAGTCCATTTTTCGAAATTAAGGTCTGACAAAGAGTTTTAAATCTTCTCTATTAGAGCTTACATGCGTACAAATTCCAAATTGCTGTCGACATACATATCGAGAAAGCCTATGCCATAGTCAAATTTGTGAATAGGCTGTTCCTACTAGACATACATGAATGCTCCATCTTCATCCCTCTCTCTCATCTCGTCCCACTGCTGGGCACAGGCCTCACCTCAACAATGAGGTGGTATCTTCATCCTCATAATTACTTTTGAAAGAAAACATGAATAAAAAATATGTCACAGGAGCAACTACTCGTATACTAAAAGCACTGAAAAGAACGAGCAAGTTTCTAATGGTTCATAAAAACTGTGTAGAGCTATTAGATCCATGTTTTAAAGACGGCAATTTATCACCTGTCCGGAGTGACAGCGCACAAACTCCCCCCGCGGTTGAGTTTATTGTTTACTCGCTACTGTCGCGGGTGACAACCCCCATTAGTGTCCACTCCGACCTACATTACACGATCATCTATATCATAATAATGCTGCTAGTTATTCGAGCTTAAAACTACAGAAAATGCATCGTTGCTTTAGCTTAATATATATCGGTTTAGGTCACCCACCCTGATTATTTTGCTTTAAATTTCCACTAAACGACGCCAGCGCAGGAACCAAAAATCCATCCAATCCATCCAATACATCCAGTCGCTCGTAGTGTGTCGAAGCGAAAACATCTCCTGAGGATGCCACGTGTAGTGGCGAAACGCGTCGAGTGTTTGTTGGTGTCAGTGTTGTGATTCCAGGTGCATCTTCTGTGTCACGTTGTGAGTTGTAGATATTGTAAGTCCTACGACTTCAAGTTCTAGCTTTTGCGGGTGATTGCAGTTGGATGTATTTTTGGTTCCTGCGCTGGCGTCGTTTAGTGGAAATTTAAAGCAAAATAATCCTCTTTTACAGCTTTAGTCATGGATTTCCGCAAAGTAACGCCTGATTCCATCAACTTTATTTAATTTTTTTATCCCTAAGACAAAGTTTAAATAAAGAGAATAATAATGATAAGGGGCAGTATGAGGGCGCTGTAGGTGCGTGGCGGCACCTAGGACCCCGACTTTCGAGGGCCCGATTCACATTATTAAGTCCTCGCCTCTTGTGCTTGCCTTAACTGGCCGGCCAAGTGGAGAACGCAAGGGCCGCGGTTGAAACTGTTAAATGTCATAACTCCGGGGGACTGCTGGCCTGCGCGCTTAGCGCTGGCCACCTTCATCCCGCAGACTCACCTCTCGACAACCTTTACCCGCTCACACCAATGTTGCTGTCTGGTAGCTTTTGATAGACGGCCCATTTAGTAAGCAGTGAGTGAGTGAGACACCGTCTGCCGTGACTATCAAGATGAGACATTTGATAAGGCAGGCGTCTCGTTATCTCATCAATATCCCAGCAACCAGTCCAGCTATTTCCCCTCCAAAGACAGAGTATTAGTTTTCTTCTTTTCTGCAATAGTCCTTGCACCTGGCTGGTGCTGTTTCTAGCTGTATCTTCTAAATACATCGCTAGGTGTACATATCCCACAACATTATAGTATCTCGAAGTAGACTCTTTATGTTGGATCCTTATCCTCACGAATGCATTCTAAAAGGACCGGCCTTGTGCCGTGATATCCCGTTGGTGGGATACAAATATTAATAGTAAAGCTTTTTTTCCCTTAATAAACAAAAATAACAACTGAACAAGAAAAAAATACATTGAATAATAAATTATAAGTATTACAAGTACATTCCTAAAACGCAAGGCCATTAGAGAGAACTAAAAGTACAGCTGGGTACTTAGAATTTGTTAGGAAGTTACCAGCCCGAGCCATAATTTTATGGATAAATACAAGGTGGTGCCACTTTAATAGCAATATTTTCCATATAAGTCGATTGAATTCTGCACATGCGACAGTAAACAAAGGCGTTATGTCGTAAAAAGGATATTCTATGCGGAAAATATTGTCGTAGCATATAATAAACGAGCTTTAAACCCAATTATGTTTCTGGGACAATACGGTTTCTGTGTTTTATAGGTAGTGTTTTTTAGGGTTCCGTACCTCAAAAGAAAAAAAAACGGAACCCTTATAAGATCACTTTGTTGTCCGTCCGTCCGTCCGTCCGTCTGTCAAGACCGTTTTTCTCAGGAACGCGTGGAGGTATCACACTGAAATTTATATATGATTTAGGTCTACTGTCCCTGGAAGCTGTAGAAAAAATCAACCTTCTAAGCCAACGCAATCAAAAGATACAGCCATTTAGGCCGCAAATTTCCGCAAATTTTCGAAACTCGCACGGGAATCAAAACCTACAGGGTACTTCCCGTAAACATAGAATCTTGAAATTTAGTACAAAGTCACGTCTTATAGTACAGATATAGGAAAAATAACGAAAACCGTAAATTTTCAGTTTCATCATATATAAAAAAAAAATAAAAAAAAATTTTGTCAATTTTGAAAATTTTAAACTTACTACTCCTTATCTACAGGTTTGTACGGAACCCTCGGTGCGCGAGTCCAACTCGCACTTGACCGGTTTTTTATTGTAATCCATACTAACATTATAAATGCGAAAGTATCTTTGTCTGTTTGTCTGTTACTCAATGACGCCTCAATTACTGAACCATTTTGCATGAAATTTGGTATGGAGATATTTTGATACTTGAGAAAGGACATAGGCTACTTTTTACCGCAGGAAAATGACGCATTCCCATGGAAAAATTCAAGTAAGCCGATCGCTTTTACGCCTAAACTACTGAACAGATTTAAATAAAATTTGGTAAGGAGATAGCTAAAGACTTAAGAAAGGACATGAATTACTTTTGACCGCAGGAGAACAACGCATTCCCATGGGAAAAATTATTGATCGCTTTCAAACCTAAATTGCCAAAGCTTTGAAAATATTTGGATAAAATTTATATTATTACGGGAATACAACGCATTCCAAAAAACTACCTAATACGGACGAAGTAGCGGGTAAAAGCTAGTAAGTTTACAATCTCTACTCTTTTTTTAAAATAATCGTGAAACACTGATCCAAACTTTGATTTATGAAAAAAAAATGCTCTAGCGATATCGCCCTCATGCTATTAAATGTTAAATCGATCTGCCATGTAAAGGAATCGAGTTAAGCCCCACATGATAACGATTTAAATGATAAACACGGTCATCCGTCACACAATCGGGCACAATGATCGGCGGCCATATTGGATAGTTATTACCGCCGGCTTGGTGGAAATAATTTACTTAGCCTACGAAATTGATGACGTTGTGCAGTAGTGTCCACAGTTCCACACATAATTGACGACCACCTTGGTATAATGGTCAAGAAGTTGACTATTATGCACGAGGTCGCGAGTTCGATCCCCGCACTGTACAAACATTTGTGTCTGTTTGTACTGGTCTGGGTGTTATATGTATTTATTTTAGTTTATTAGTAATATCACTGTTAATTTTGATATCTGTAACACAAGTGCTTTAGCTACTTACCAAGGAGTCAGATCAATGTATGTAATGTCGGTGTGTATATATATTTATTTAATAATAATAATCATAATCATTTATTCCTTCATAAACATAGGTACATACAGAGGTTGTGGGTTGTTTAAATGCGAACTCTATGTTATATTTATTTATATTCAAGGATTAACGGTGCGGTAGGACGGCATATGGTTCAAATCAATTGTTATCTTAGTACGTCTGATTCCTTTCCTACCAATATTGTACAAGAGATGGGTAAAATTGGGTTATTAACATGTACTGCGTGTTACTAAAACTTAACAAGGAATGTAAGCAAATTTAAGTGTCTTTTATTACATCTAACTAACCTTTAATTACATCGTTGTGCATAATTACTCCACTAGTCCACTTGCAACGTTGTTTGGAGAACCACAACAGCATTAGTAAGTCATCACGAGAGGCCGAGTGCCGCGGACGAATTAATACCTACATACATTACGTAGTCAACCTAAGGGAGCAATTTGCCTTTACGGATACTTCCTGTTTCTGTGACCTCTGCTTACTTCACTGACCTTTAAAGTTAACGTGTACTTAGAAAGTTTCCAGGAAACTCGCGGGTTAAGTAATCGGCACATTCCCGGAGACGTACCAGTGCAAATCATTAGAAATAGAATTGAGCTCTGATTTCCTAAATCCTCAATATTCCAATGACCTATATATCTATATGTAAATTTTATTATTATTAATATTTAATTCAGGAAATAACCTTTCCATATTGTGGGTTAGTAGTTATAGGAAAAATATCTTACTAGCCAGGGTTAGTAAGTACAAAAAAAGGACATCACACAAAATATGGCCTACTTAATAGCAGGTCTAGAACCAACATGGACGCTGTTCCAGTGCCTCAGGATAGGGCAGAAATAGCTCCCTATCGCCGACCGGAGGCTGACCGGACCGCGAGTAATTTACTGGGTATTTTCTCTTTACCAGGTAGGTAACAGCAAAGTAAAAAAAAACTGTAGTAACAGCCTTTATCAGTAATAGAGCCTCCAAGCCTCCTCCTCTGCTATAGGTGTATCGACAAACATTACTGCTAATGAAACACACAGACTTGATGCGATATTTAACTTGAGATGTAGGCATCTAATGCCCTAATGAGATACATAGACGAGACTGTCGTTAGCTGACCCTTACGGCTTGAACTTAATACATTATGTAGCCGACGTACTCCCGAGGGGCTAATGCGTCTAACAGGATAACTGACGTTTACCTGTACATGCTCATGTATTTGCTATATGATTACCTATGAGTAATGTTATAGTTCAAGAGACCTAGTAATGAGAGGTAAGGTAGCGAAATCGAAACAGTGGTTGTGAATAGCATTTCTTCAACAAAATACTGACGTTGACGATATTAATTTAAAACTGCAGAAAACCGAATAGATGAAATAAATATACAACAACATCACATACATTGATCTGACTCTGTGGTAAGTAGCTTAAGCACTTGTGTTACAGATATCAGAATCAACAGTGGTATTACAAATAAACTACAATAAATACATATTACACCCCGACCAGTAGGTACAAACAGACGTGTTCATGCACGCAAATGTTTGTTACATGCGGGGATCGAACTCGCGACCTCTTAGTTAATAGTCAACTTCTTAACCATTACACCAAAGTGTTCGTCAATGTCAAGGAATGTCTTGTATTTGCAAAATAGAGTAGATCTACGTATTTACAAAGTTTAGTTTTAGCGCCGTCAAAGGAAACAACCACATGCCGCAAAATAACAGTCAAGTTAGCACCGCGGCTATAATTAATTCAACTACACAATATGTTGGTGCTTATTAGCTGAAGATGTTTGCTATGAGTGAGATTCTAAACTTCAGTTCATTAAATAAGTTTTGTTAATTAAGTCAAGTTGAATTCTGTTGCCGACAATAAGAATCCCAAAAGGTTTTTTGACAAAGTTTGACACACACATTTTTATGTATCAAATTAAATGATAACACGGTGACGGCGGCGGAACAACTTACTGTATGGAATCGTTATACCGTGGTAGTAGTGACACAATGACTGCTTCAACCATTAACTGTGCTCAACTTAAACTTTAGTGCAATAAATCTTCTTAGAAAAGCATAGAATAACAAAAGTTTGAATTACAAAACAAAAAATCACAACACGTTAAATCGATAGGTATAGCTATCACCCCGCACCGGCTTGACACCCTAAAAGAAACACCCAGTGTATAGAAGATTACAAATAGTATTTCAGACGCAGACGTCAAATGTTACGCAGCTTGAGGTGTCCGGCGACGAGATGAACCAATGAGCTTCTATTGAAGATCACAGGACCAAACTTGATGCAGAACATGCAGGTTCCTGCTAAAAATCGACCCTCGCAATCTTTGGAAGGCCAATTGTGGATGACTTGCAGCTGATTAAATGCGTTTAAGGAGTGAAAGTCATTAGTTAAAATTAATGACAAATTTTAACAAAGGAGTCGTCACAAGGATACAAAATGATAAATTGACACAGTTATTATGAATCTTTGACAACTTTGTTTGTGTAACAGACTTTGGAAGATTTCAATCTCGGACCATTGATTGAGTTGGAGACTTTGTAGAAACTTTTAATTCCGCTTGTTATGGAATGTCGTTTACCTATTTACGCATTCTGAAGATAGAAAACATAACAATATTTTTTGTTTATCTCTTATATGTAAATAATATAATATATATCTTATATGTAAATAATATAATAATAATAAATATAAATACCTATACAACAACATCACATACATTGATCGGACTCCGTGGTAAGTAACTTAAGCACTTGTGTTACAGATATCAGAATCAACAGTGGTATTACAAATAAACTTAAATAAATACATATAACACCCAGACCAGTACATACAGACATGTTCATGCACACAAATTTTTGTACAGTGCGGGGACCGAACCCGCGACCTCTTGGTTAATAGTCAACTTCTTGACCATTACACCAAAGTGGTCGTCATGTGGAAGCCTGTCTTTGGGTGTTTAATTTGTGAGAAAGTACATTTATATTGTGATGTAACGGGTGCGTACTTGTGTTAATGTAAAGTACATATTTATTTTATTGGTTGCGAATTGGCACGCGGCCGCGCGGGGCCGGGACGGGCGCGGGACGGGGCGGGTGTCACGCGGAGGCTCGTGTCGTTTCAAATTTATGGCAGCGCGATTTATTAGGCTTTAGCTGCTTCAACCTCGCCGTGGTGAGGTTATGATCCGCCGGTGACGTCACTCACGCAAATCCGCATAAAAACGACGAATGCCTCGCGGAAATTTTAAGCAATTTGCGCCGGATCTAATATCCAGATTATGCAGTCATAAACACACTTTTGAAAAGCTTCAAAGTAAAGTGAACTCTTCGTGATCACTATTGCTTACCAATTTACAGATACGAAATAGAGATATATGAATGAGTAGGTAGTAGAGATTTGAGTTACCTAATAGACGTATTATAGTCGTCCCTACCAAAGATAATGGAAAAGGCTTTTTCCATCTTTCCTACCGCAGATTATCCGAAGGTTTATCAGCAGCCAGAACAATATTTAGGTCATAAAATATTACGTTTTTATAAACCTAACCTAGAATCAAGTTTTAATTACCTAGTATAAATACTAGATAATTATTATCATGGCCTAAGGAATTAACATTGGTACTCGTTGTAAATCTGTGGAATTAATAGCTTATCCTAAACAAACATCTAAAATGAGGTTCGAAATCAATGATTGGAATAATTTCACCAATCGAAATTCATCTTCGTGGTATCGAAACCGAGTTAGTTTACTTTTGAAGGGCTTAAATTCTGGTTACGAATTGAAATTAAAGAAAAAAAGGAACACTTTACCAATAACAGTGTGTAGAACTAGAAAAGGCAGCTAGGGGTGTAAGCTTGCACTAGCTGTGCCCGCGACTTCGTCCGCGTGGAATAGTTATTTTGGGCATCATTTTATTTTTGCAAATTTATTTTTTCTGTTATTATTTTAGACAATTTATTTTTTGACTGCCTCGTTGGTGTAGTGGCAAAGTTTCTGCCTTACATCCAAGAGGTCCTGGGTTCGAATCCCAGGTCGAGCCAAAATTGTTTCTGAGATTTTCTGTCATGAATTTCTCAAAAAACAGCTCGGAGTCAGGAAGTTGGCGGTGTTACATCCCCGTGCCTCGGAAAGCACGTTAAGCCGTTGGTCCTGCGCCTGATCTCTCTCCGGTCATGTCGGATTGCCGTCTCACCGAATTTAGAGAGTGATGGAACAGTGAGTGCACCTGTGTATTGCGCTCACACTTGTGCACTATAATATCTCCTGTGCAGTCGGCTGATCTCTGTTGAGATTGGCCGCCGTGGTCGAAATCGGCCAGGAGGACTATTTATATTTTATTTTTTAAGTTTTTAAAAGAACATAATTATTTTCAAGTACTTCTGCATTAATTATTTTTCTAGTTTTATTTTCTTGTGTCAGAAGAACATATTGGTTTTCTCCGCAACCTGATCTTGACAACGCGACATATGTGTGAAAAGCAGTCTTGACGTTAATTAATTCCTATGTGTTTAAATGTTTTCCCCTGTGATTTATTAATTGTAATGGTGAAAGATAGCTTAACAGGAAATTGAATTCTTTTAAAATTAAAAGGTAAATAATTGGGAATCATTGGTGCGAGGTATAAGCAATGTTTGACCAACTGCTGGACCAGTCTAAACTATTGCAACTATCACGTAATTGCGAAGAAATTAGATTTAAAGTAAGATTTCTAATTAACTTGAGGGAATACGGGGGAGGCCACTTGTGTTCAAATAATTATTTTATTAATTTCGTCCACGCTACAGTTTCTCACTCCCAATATTGCACTTTGAAAAATCCATTGATGATTTTTATTTTCTATTTCGCTTATTTCAGGGTGAACTTTCGATATAAAGTCCTCAATGTTACTCACTCTTAATCCTAAATCTCGTTCAATTAAAATTTTATTTTCAAAGTGTACTTTCCCGTCTCCTATTAAAAGTAACTTTGAAGGAAAAGTTATACTACCTCCCCACCACTGCCTCGTTGGTGTAGTGGCAAAGTTTCTGCCTAACATCCAAGAGGTCCTGGGTTCGATTCCCAGATCAAGCCAAAATTGTTTCTGATATTTTCTGTCATGAATGTTTAAGAAACAGCACGGAGTCGAGAAGTTGGCGGTGTTACACCCCCGTGCCTCGGTTCGCACGTTAAGCCGTTGGTCTTGCGCCTGATCTCTCTCCGGTCATGTCGGATTGCCGTCTCACCGAACTTTGAGAGTGATCTAACAGTTAGTGCACATGTGTATTGCGCTCATACTTGTGCACTATAATATCTCCTGCGTAGTTGGCTGATCTCTGTTCAGAGAGGCCGCCGTGATTGAAATCGGCTAGGAGGACTATTACTACCTCTCCCCAAATGTGCTCTCATATTTGTTAGTGAGATGTTCACAAACATCCAAAATGGGGTATTTTTAAGGCAAGACTTTACAATGTCTGCTCTAGTTCCTCTTACTATTACTGGTGCAGTTTGTCCCCCGTAAACATGACAGTAATTTTATGATCTAGAGTCCTATTTAGAGCCATGAGCTCAATGGATCATGGAACATTCGTCCTAGATTATTTTACGCAGTCACCTGGTCCCTCATCATATCAGCCTGTTACAGTCCACTGCTGGACATAGGCCTCCCAAGGAGCGCCACAGCGCACAATCTCCCGCCCTTTGCATCCAGTCACTACCAGCTGCCTTCTTCAGGTCGTCTGTCCATCCAAGAATTCAAGAACGTTCTGCGACAGACATGGCCAGCCCACTGCCATTTCAGCTTGCTACATTTTTGGACAACATCAGTTACCTTAGGCTTATGACCTCGTTCCGGATCTTATTCCTTAATGAGATCCCCAACATAGACCTTTCCATAGCTCGCTGCGTGACGTGTAGTCGGTGAGCCAACTTGACTGTCATGTTCCACGTTTCGACTCCGTAGGTTAAGACTGGTAAGATGCATTGGTTAAATACCCGGCTTTTTAGGCACTGCGGCAGGGTCGACGTGTAGATATGACGCACCTGGTCATTAATTAAATCTAATTTTGGTTCATCATGGTACCTCGTAGAGCTACACTCCCCTCTCCGCGTCGCTCGCTAGCAACGCCTCTCTTCCTTGCAGCGTCATGTTTTGCACATCATGCGGCGCGGATTAATTTTATTTATATCGGTGTTATTTTAAAATTGTAATATCTTCTAAGATATTCATTGAAATTAAGTGATGTCAAAGACAATTTTGTTTACAATTAAATACTCTTAATCAACAACACATTTTTTTGGATAAAAATTAATATTATTACGTTGATACAACTCTTAACAAATAGTGCATTAATTTCAGCCAAATTTGATTACCACAAAAACGGTTCTAGTGACTTAATCTTAAAAGAGAGACATGTACTGTCGCAGACATTTTTTTTAGATTATTTTAAGAGGAATAATTCTTTGATACATATATATATATATATATTTTTTTATATCAATATGGGTTCGCTCTTGACATCATTCTCCCTCTAGGAGGTAAAGAAGATGTCGACGATGTAGCGAGCTTACCCAGAAGGTGCCTATTTATTTTCGCTTTGAATGAGCTCAAGTTATAAGAAAGAGGGAACACCCTCGGCGGAAGCGCATTCCATTCCTTGGCTGTGCGCATTATAAAGGATGAAGCGAAGCGCTTAGTGCGTATAGTAGGTATATCAACCAAGTATGGATGGTAACCCGCCGTACGTCTGGTGGCCCTCTGGTCTATCAAAAGCCATAAGGTGGAGAAACTTGAGTCCTCGTAGCAACGGAGACGGCGACAACAAACGCTGTCGCGGACATACGCACAGACCCCGGCTCGCCTTTTGAACTTATGTTCAAGCGTGTAGTTCGGGTAGTTGAGGTATCCCACGTCTGCAGGTGCCGCAATTTGGGTCTCCGTTAAAAAGAATAGGTCCGGCTTTGCGGTCTCAAGGTGGTGATGGACCGGGTCGATATTTGAGTGCAACCCACAGATGTTGGTGTGGTGCACTTTAAACGGGAGGAAGTGCAGCCGTTGGTTCACCGTATTCTTTTTTCTTTTGCGCATGTTTTAAGTTGGGTGGTGGTTAAAAAAGTGTCGAGATGTCAACTCCAGGACCATGCCTAGCTTCATCGGATTACGCTGGCCAATGGGAGACTCAAATGGAGACTGCGGGGACGCCCGAACCCCCCCGAAATCACCACCGGGTCCTCCCTTCTAGCCGCCAACTAGCACGGTGGAGCAATTCCGGGATTTTTCGCAAGTTGGCGGGGCAGCCTTTGGCACGTGGCTGGCGCGCTACTTAGGCCCCCTACTGACTGCGGTCGGCCAACGGCAAGACCGTGCTTCGCATCCCGCTACCCTCCAGTTTGAGTCACCCGTCACAGCATCTCCTAGAAGCTACAATCCGGTATAGGTCGACACAACTGACACCCAATCAACCACCAAAGGCACTGGCTCTCGCACACTCACGACGGAACGCAGCAAGCTGCTTGGCGCCGGACTCTAGTACGAGGGTGGTCGCAAGCCAGGCGGCTCCTTTCGAGGCCTACCACTCTGCGGGGGAACGTCTGCCGCCACCACTAGTTTAGAACTTAGCGATGACGTTGCCCGGGGTGGACCGCTCGGAGGTGTTCCCACCCACCCCAAAATTTTGGTATCTTGAACCGTTTTCGCAGCGTACGCAACGGAAGCCCTCAAGGATGAATAATTTTCCCCGTTTTTTTCACATTTTCCATTATTTCTTCGCTCCTAATAGTTGCAGCGTGATGTTATATAGCCTAAAGCCTTCCTCGATAAATGGTTTAGCTGAGATTAGCGCGTTCAAACAAACAAACTCTTCAGCTTTATAATAGTAGTTTAGATTATTAAAACAAACTGAATTTCTCGCTTGGTTTTCTGATTTATCGTGATAATAAGCAATCACATTGTAAACTTAATGAATCTACATTTTGGACCTTTGATACGTATAAAAACCACCAGTTTTCAAGGCCTGCGACAGTTAAGTGAGCTGACCATCATCATCACTTCAATCACACACTCTTCCTCTCTTCGTTTATTTAATGAGGAACTCTCTAGATAAAATTACATAAAATCTCCGTTAGTGATTTTATAAAGTAGATACAACCTGGCTCGTTTATTGGCTCATAAATAAGTATATCAATGACTTGACTAATCTATCATCATAACCAATACAAAGTTAATTTTTGGATACCTAAGTTTCTTATCAAAAATTCAAAGATGTATTTTTCATGATGGTTATAAGATATAATATAAAAATGAATCGCTGTTCGTTAGTCTCGCTAAAACTCGAGAACGGCTGACCCGTTTTGAATGACTTTGGTTTTGAATTATTCGTAAAAGTTCAGGGAAGGTTTAAACGGTGAGAAAATATGGAAACATTGTGAGAACAGCGGACAGGACAGCGTCTGCCGGGTCCGCTATTAAGATATAAATTTTACCTAGTCGTCAGTAAATGAAATATACCAGAATAAGTCTCGTATATTTTGGACCTAACCAGTACACAGACCACAGTATTGAAGTATATGCAAAACTAGAGTCCCCCGATCCACAGTAGCTGTATGGAAGGCAATAATCGAGCTCGTTCACAAGTTGTTGGTCCAGTTAATAATCCCGCAAACAGACCAGCTCATCGAGATAGCACACAAAGGGAGGGCTTAGCTCCAACAAACAGGAACACGAACAGGTGACGACGCAATATCTAGTTCAGTTGCACACAGTCGCCGGAACACCGGGCAACTATCGCGCGACTCGGTGCGGTATCGAGTCGGGAAATAGTAACCCGCTGATGTTAACTTTCCATTTACGGAACCCACCAGTGCGAATATACGCGAAACGGCCGATGTTCAATGCGAGATATTTAATGGTAACTGGATTTGTAAGGCTTTTGTTGTGCAGTGAATTCGTTTGAATTATTAAAATTGTATTATTTACGTGATGTCTATTTACAAGCGTGTCCGTGCTTCGGATGGCACGTTTAGCTGTTGGTCCCGGTTAACATCGATAGATATTAGTCGTTAAGCCTAGTCAGAGACCTTCGGGCGGCTTAATAACATCCGACAGTAAGGTTGGTCACCTTCTTTACTAAAACCCCTCCACCAATCCGCACTAAGCCCGCGTGGTTGAGTATGGCTCGGACCACCTCATAGTTGAGGTGAGCAGGCCTCTCCTCAACTATGAGGTGTGGGATGTACGAGTATAAAGGCCAATGAGATGAGAGAATTGAAATCGACGAGTTTTACTTGATGGTTGAGAGCAAATTAGTATGTTAAACTTAGTATGTTCAAATATCTAAAATTGTAGTTTTTCCAATCGAATCGTTCATTGAATTTCGCTACGCCAATCGTTTTAATTTTACCAATCCTTATCAAAGTTTTTATAATGCAGATGGTTCAAATAACAATAAAGCAAACTACAACATGCACAGGTATGCTACGACTGCATCAATTCTGTGAAATCGAAATATTAAAAAATCTCCAACAGAAGATGATGCGACTAATCCACGAATACATAAAATAACACAACCGAAAGCCCGACAAACGCGACAGATGCAGATTGCGTTTCAATCTACAAAGAATACACATTCCGGTTAAGAGAAACGTATCGCCGACCGCCGAGCTGTAAATGCTTTACCGTGTTTGTAACTTAAAGTTTTAAAATTAATATATTTAACGCGTTTAATGACAGCAAGGTTATATTTTATATTATAGGAAGGTTAGTAAAATTAGGTATAACAAAATAGTTTCTTTTGATGAGTCAAAGATTCAACTAAAAACTGTTTGAAAATTGCTTGAGCCGTGATACTTGAAGCGTTGAAGCTTAGTAAAATAACTAAAAAACTATATTTTTTGTAGCCTCTATTTCATACAAAATATCATCCGGGATGGTATGCTGTTACGCGTATCAAGATCTAATACGAGTAATATTGCGTTAAGTTATCAAGCCTACGCATAAATTACCGTTGCATAACGGCATTCTAGCGCACATCGTCGGTATCAACGCGTCAATCGACAAGCCTCGCGCGCGGCGGTTCCTCGGCAGATTGCGTATCAGATGGTATTAAGCTGAATGTAAACCGCAGCCCGGTGTAACGGGCCCTTATCACTGTTCATAAAGTCAAATGCCTCTAGCCAAGAATGCGGCTAATTAATCGGTCACAAAAAGCACGCCGACCACTTTGGTGTAATGGTCAAGATGTCGACTAAGAGGTCGCGGGTTCGATCCCTGTACTGTACAAACATTTGTGTGCATGAACATGTCTGATTGTACTGGTCTGGGTGTTATATGTATTTATTTAAGTTTATCTGTAATACCACTGTTGATTCTGATATCTGTAACACAATTGCATTAGCTACATCCGTGGTATGTACTTAAAGCACTTGTGTTACACACTGTCAGATCATTAAATAAATATATAAAGATTTCACAACAATCACACCAATTCTCTAGTCCCAAATTAAGCTACGAGGCTTGTGTTATGGGTACTAGACAACGGATAAAAATATTTAAATACTTTTTTTTGTAAATAAATACATATTATACATAGAAAACACCCAGACCAGTACAAACACACATGTTCATGCACACATATGCTTGTACTGTGCGGGGATCGAACCCGCGACCCTTGGTTTTTTTTGTAGACCACTGTACCAAGCGGTCGTCAAAGCATTGTATGCGATGTTGTTGTATATTTATTTATTATTATCCACGCACAAAAATAAAGCCAAAGCTTAGCGACAGACAGACCTACAGCGAAGACAGCAATGTTTTGTAACGTGCGCTCTTAGTGATACGGTCCCGCTCTTAGGAAACATCTTCGGAAATTTCAAAGAAACGTTCCCCTGACCCACCTGCGCTCTTAGTGATACGGTCCCGTTCTTATGAATCATCTTCGGAAATTTCAAAAAAACCTCAAGGAAACATTCCCCTAACCCTAAATTATAGCTTTGCTTGCACTGAGACGGTTTCTCAACCTTTCTTTACTCTCAAAATAAGCTCAAACACGGGAGTAGGTCAGCCGCACACACACCTTGCTTGTTTAGGTCTATTATCTGTTTACAGTCCTAATTTCAGAAGAGTTTTCCTTTGAAATGTGAACCTTTTTAAGCCGGTTGAAGTAACGTTATAATAATCGAAATAAAAGTTCTAGTATTTTTAGGGTTCCGTACCTCAAAAGAAAAAACGGAACCCTTATAAGATCACTTTGTTGTCCGTCCGTCCGTCTGTCAAGACCGTTTTTCTCAGGAACGCGTATCAAAGTGAAATTTCCATATGATACTTAGGTCTGCTGTCCCTGGAAGCTGTAGAAAAATCAACCTTCTAAGCCAACGCAATCAAAAGATACATCCATTTAGGCCACAAATTTCCGCAAATTTTCGAAACTCGCACGGGAATCAAAACCTACAGGGTACTTCCCGTAAACTTAGAATCTTGAAATTTGGTACGAAGTCACGTCTTATAGTAAAAATTACGAAAACCGTAAATTTTCAGTTTCCTCATATAAAAAAAAATATTTTTGACAATTTTGAAAATTTCAAAGTTACTACTCCTTATCTACAGGTTTGTACGGAACCCTCGGTGCGCGAGTCCAACTCGCACTTGACCGGTTTTTTTAATCCACTCTTAATCGATGTTCCGTGGTGGGTACCTGACATTGGAGTTGCGTCTAGTGACATGAGCTTTATGTCTGATCATAAGATTAATCGGCTTCCAATTTAACAAGTGACTAATTTGAAGGAACTCTCCGACCTTCGCGTAACATCCGCACGAATACACAATAATTTAGCGCGCATACTGAATAACCTGAATATCCGAAAATAAGCTAACCACACCAGCCGAAATGATGTTAAAGGGAATAATCACAGTTGATTCTGATTTGTTAAGTTAAAATTGTTAAGTTTTGTCCTTAAACGTTAAATGTAATGTTTGATTATTATATTTGATTCGATTATCTATATTATATATATAAAAATGAAACCCGTTTTCCTTGGTCACGGCATCACGCGTGAATGGCTGGACCGATTTCACTAATTCTTTTTTTGTTGAATTTGTTATTATTAGGAGAAGGTACGGAAAAAAATATTAAGAAAATCTCTCAGAAATATTGACAAATATACATTTAATTTTGCATATTTTAAAAAACGCGCTTAACTAATGTCAATGTCATTTGATGACATTGTTCAATCATTGCAACGCTAAGGCGGTATGAAGTTCGCCGGGTCAGCTAGTAAGTATTCAATAGTTATTTTTAATAATAATATATGTTTAATAATATGTTTAATAATTTAATTTAACTTAATTTTGTAACTAATATGCTGCCCCCTAGCCGGGCGTCACTGTATTAGTTTACTCATAAGACTGTATCACTTTACTGTAACGTGTAACTTGCGATAAATATTATGATTATGATTATTATACTCTAAAGAGATGTGAAGCTCCTAAGTTAGATTACAAGATTTAAAGAGAAGAAATCGTCGTCTTTTGCCGTCAGGTTTCATGGTAGACGGGCCACGCTTCACTTGTTTCACATTACGTTGTTCCTTGACAAACGACGTGTGACGTCATCAGGTGGGCAATGAGCCTTGGAGGGGGGAGGGGTGGCTTTGACATGCAAACGACGGGCTTACTATTCACCGCGACACGTGATCCGGCCGAAATATGCCCACACGTTAGTACATTTTAATTCGCCTTTGATGTAATGTTTCATGCGGCCTTGGAGAAAACAGAGACAAAGTCACCTGTTTCACGAAGGGGTTGTAAAAACACTTCAGACGGAAACACCTATTTGATGCTCATTAAAAAGGGCATAAAATAAGACTTATTACTGACTCAACTTATACTAAAAAAAAATATAAAACTGAATTCTCCATCAGCAAAGTAGAATAGATAACTAGACAAAGTAAAATCACCCACGGTGAAAACATACTTTTACTAAAAATTGGGGTGAATATCAAAACCAATTAAGGACCGCTAAGACTAAACAAATGGCAAAACAAAAGATGGGTGTGACAAAATATGGAAAATAGATTCGCTGAAGCAAAATCTTTATGGTAAAAAACAGTGTAACTAAGCCCCTTGTTACCGCGACGGAGCTACGGCCTAAATCACTGCAGTATATCATTATTATTGTTAAATTGGTCCTCATCAAGTGCTTGTTGGGTTGTCACAGGTTGCAGCTTACAATCGCAAGCGCAGGGAATGCAGCGGTTTGTTACGTTGTTAGCGGCTAATTTTCGCCCGAGCGGAACGTGCGGTTACAGGTCTGAAGTCTAGCTATATATATATATATATATATATATATATATATATATGTGTATGTACTCGTAAGTATATGTACCAAACCGACATTTTAGACTACATCTGTATAGTGACCGTAACTCGGCACTTATCTGGTATTTAGGGCCGTGGCAAGGTATATAAGGATTTTCAGAGAGTTCGCCTTAAACTTCAAATGTCGTTACGAGCTTTATTTTGGCGTTACCTACCATTGCCATAAATACGCACGATCTAAGCGTCAGACAAGGGACGAATGCGTTGGTTGACTGGTAACACATCAGTCGGTATTGATCAAACGACAATAATACAAATGAGCATATGAAAAAGAAACAGAAAGAAAAGTAATATCAAAAAGTTCGCATGGCTTATCTTATCTAGCAATTTTTGTCACAACTTGAATAAAATAATATGTAATGGCGAGTAAAGTACACATATTAACGAACGTGAAATAAATATCTTAATATAATTAGGGACAGCGGTGGTATGGTAGTATATTTTTTCTTTCAGCCTGTACTACAAGTGAATTATGTTGTTTTACAGTACTTTGAAGTCTCAGCTCAATCATTACCGAATAAAGTTTAAAAACTATTATTTAAAATATCTGTTGTATTTTTTACTTTTATCAAAAATAATCAGTGACACTTATAATCAGACAAAGAATCATATCAAAACTAATGAGTTTAACCACTTATTTGTGTTTTTTTGGGATGGGACATTTAATCTAGATTTAAAAAAAAATAGTTAAGAAATGCCATGATTATTTATGACTATTCGTCATAGAAAGAGTAAAGCCCAATTATACTCCAGCATTTCTCAGCGAAATACCTATCTATATATGTCGCAAACAATTTGTACCTATAAATTGTTGCTCTGTGGGACAACCTTTACCAAACCTATTAGTGGTTGGTTTTAGACTTGTGAATGAACAGGGATCATTCGATTACGGCCCAACCTGAACAATAATGATAAGTTAAGTAACGTCTGAACCGAGCGCCATACTTGTCAAGAGTTCAACTACATGCGTGTGTTTACGGCGAATGTAGGTCAAAACATACAAACGGGATGAGTTAACTAACTCAATTAACCCCCTACACTGTAAGTAAAATGTGCGGAAACATTTCTAGGTGAGTGTGTTTTAGCTAATTCCCAGTGACAAACTCGTAAGCTACTCTATCCTAATTTCTATGCTGGGAAAGTAAGTGAGCTTGTTGTTGAGCCGTTATGGACGGTGGAATGTGTATCTGAATCACAGACTGTAGATGCAATGCGAAACACACACAAAAGAAGAAATCACTTATCATCGATAGATAATACCTTCTGCGACTAGGAACCATCGCGAACGAGATTTCCTATCTTGAACTGACAAACTGCCGACATGTCTGGAGCTGCCTGCAAGAAAATAAGCATAAAAATAGAATAGTTATAGTACAGTTGTCATTTATTTAAAATTAAAAATAAGCAACTTAAGTAGGTACAGAATAGGCACTGTCGTTTATAGGCCTCATAATCCTCGTACAAACACACAAGACTACATAGCAGTTAAGCCGTAGGGTGAAAGAAATCGTAATAAAAACAGGTCACAAACACTACCATCATGATCCATGACTTTCGTGATTTCATCATAAACAGCCAAAAGATTGAGTGCCTGCAACAATAAAAAAAGCAACTTCATACACATAATTTCAATTAGCTTTTCTCAAACACTCCAGCATATTACTACAAAAACGTAAGTCGCGAAACATAGGTTAGGTTAGGACCACAGTTAGGACACACACTTAGGATTTTAAATTCTATGAAATTTGATTTAAAAAAACTGCTCGGATTTGTCGCTGCGGCGCGATGATGGCTGGGCTGTTTGCCGGCCTGCTTCCGCCCGCCGACATAACTCTGTGACTAGCAAGTTTCAAAAACAATTTAGAGTAGTTTTTTTTTCATATTGGTTTTATGAACCACCGCTCAGTCACCAACCAAACGCTCAGTCATTGTTTTCCAAGTAAACAGAGAGCCATTACTCGTACCTTGATTTTTTTCGCACAATCACATTGCAATACAGCACTCTGACCAGCAAGAGACCAAACGAATGATAACACGATATGAACATCTTACTTAAGATTACTAAGATTCTGGATAGGCTGCTTCAGCAACAGCTGGACTCGAGCGTGAAGCTTCATGATGCCCAGTTCGGTTTCAGACCTGGGCTCTCCACTGAAGCCGCTGTACTATGCCTGAAACAGACTGTTCAGTATTATACTGCAAGGGAGACGCCTGTCTATGCAGTGTTTTTGGACTTGTCAAAAGCTTTTGATCTGGTACAATACGAGGTCCTGTGGAAAAAGCTTACAGATGACACTGACCTGCCTCACGTCTATAGGTCAATTCTGAAGCACTGGTACTCGAGCCAGCAGAACTTTGTGAAATGGGGGGGAGAGTTTTTGGGCATGTACAGGTTTGAAAGTGGGGTGAGACAGGGTGGAATTACCTCCTCAACGCTTTTTTAACATTTATATGAACAAACTGATCGTTGAGCTCAGCAGTGCCAGTGTTGGCTGCTCTGTGGACGGCACCTTCGTCAACAACATAAGTTACGCAGACGGTATGGTGCTGCTGTGCCCCTCGATCAGTGCTCTCAAAAGGCTGCTTAACATCTGTGAGCGGTATGCGGTGGCCCACGGTCTTAGGTACAACACTGCTAAGAGTGAACTGCTACTTTTTAAAGCTAAAAACAAGTCCTACAAAATTCCAGCTGTTAGGCTCAATGGCACTCCTCTGACGCAAGTGCACTGTTTTAAATACCTGGGACACTGGGTTACCGAGTCGCTCAAAGATGACCTGGACTTGGAGCGAGAGCGCAGGGCATTGTGCGTTAGGGCGAACATGCTTGCTCGCAGGTTTGCGCGTTGTACTAAACAGGTTAAAATTACACTTTTTAAAGCCTATTGTAACCCTTTGTACACGTGCAGCCTGTGGACAAGCTATACTCAAACAGCGTACAGAGCCTTCGCACTCAATACAATAATGCATTCAGGATGCTGATGGGGCTGCGACGTTATTGTAGTGCTTCGAGGATGCTGGCGGAAGCAGGTGTTGATAGTTTTGCTGCTATTGTGCGCATAACGTCCTTGATCCACAGGGTACGTGGCAGCTTCAACACTCTCCTGCAAAGTGTCGCGGCGAGGCTGGCCGTGGACAGTGCCATCATGCAGCACTGGACACGCTACCACCTAGCCAAAGACACTAGGATAAATTATTTTAATGTATTATAATGTTATTAATTTATTTTAATATTGATTTCCAATGTACTAACATAGTTTTATAAGATTTAATTGTTACTAACACTCATTATGGGCAATGCCTGAAATATTTTTTTTATTTTTCTATTTATTTATTTTACTTAACTTTGTAAAAAACTAACAGTGGTTTGAAAAGATATTTTATTCAAATAGGAAGATAGGTGTACCTCCCTGCACTTTAAATTTTTAAAGAGCACTTGGAACTACAATGAATTGAATAAATAAAAAGCTTTTTACCAATGTAAGTAGGTCATTTGAGTAATAGGTGATGATAAATTACTTACTTCTTCTATCGCCATCCGAAAATAAAGCTCCAATTCTTTAAGTACACGTCTATGTATGTAAGATAATATTATGCGTGTTATTTTAAGATTGTGTGCTATTTTTCAGGTGTTCTAACGCATGCTGTTAACCCGCTTATGCTGTTATGGTGCCGGTGCCTGTTGGTAGCAGTTGTGAATAGTTACAAACTTCTGGTAATTCAGCCTTTGTCTTTAGACTTTAAATTTTTCTTTTTAAAATTAATATTTTTTCACTGCAAATTACTTAATCCTTACAAATATGTTATTGCCTGTCAAAATAAGGTACTTACAAGCTATAAGGAAGGACACACCTCGTGTGCACTACAAAGTATTTTAGTGTATCTAAAAACATTATACAAACTTACTGATTACTTTGACGAACACTTTTGTAACGTTTAAAAAGTTGACTAGTAACCTAGAGGTCGCGAATTTGATTCCCGCGCTGAACAAACATTTGTGCGAATTAACATGTCTGTTTGTACTAGTCTGGGTTAACACCAATAAAACCACATAACAGGCAACAATAAAAACATGTTTTTATTTAAGTTTATTTATAATACCTACCTCTGTTGATTCTGATATCTGTAACACAAGTGCGCTTAAGGTACTTACCACAGAGTCAGATCAATGTATGTGATGTTGTTGTTAGAAACAAAATACATGAACTTTTTTTGTCTATGAAAGACTTGCTGCTGTTAATTCCAACCAAAACTGTAGGTCCTCTCTAAAATAGAGTTGCAAAAGTTAGACAAGTCCTGTAAAAATATTTAGTATACTCATCCATCAGTTTGTTTTCCGGCGCGATCACGCCGAAAATTAGCAGCAGGTCGTACAAACGACAGCACACCAAGGTTAACACTGCAGTATCACATGCCCTGGGAATAAGGAACATTTTGTTACAAACCTGGCTAGCCTGATATGCTGTCGTCTGTATAACCAAACGGAATTGTTTCGCTCTCGCTAAATGTGGTTTGCGAACCAATCTCCATCACAAATGTTTGCTGCCAAGTTAATTGATGAAACGCGTCGATTCGGAATTTAAACCTGATCTTTAATCTTATTTAGAATTCAGTCTTCCTCTGACTTAATTAATATTATTGTTAACTGGTATTTTGTTATTTTTCAGGATGCTGCTGCTGCATATACTTAGGGGTGAGCACAAACGTATTTGTAGCGTTAACCTAGCGTTAACTTGTCAATTTGTGTGGGGAAACTGACAGTTTTTGACGTTTGGACGACTCGAATACGTTACGATAATGTTCGAGCTCACCCCACAGGTCTGTTAAACTTATGGTATTGTTTTGGCGGTTATTCATCAATACGTCAATGGCCAACAATAGGCGACCCGTGACACCACGAAAACTGTCGATTGGTGTCAGATAGGTACTAAAGCCTCTACAAAGGTGTCAGCAATAAGGTACTTTCGGGAAGTTTTTGTTTTCTATCAACTTTCTTCTTTAGAGCTTACTAACTTATAACTTATTGTAGGAACTGTAATAGGCCTGGTAGGCCATAGATGTCCCGTGACTTGGCTTTAGTAGTTTTTACATACTAACTTAAGTTTAGCGACCTTGACAATGTATAATTTCTGGTGGAATAAAAGTAGTTAAACATTTTTACTTAGTGCAAGTAAACTAAATATGAAGACATAAAAATGTTTACTCCCATGTTTAAATTATTTATAATTGCAGACTTAAGGTATTGAAATAAGTTTTATTCATATTTTGTTTACTATTTTCAGGCTTGATTGAATCCTGCGATGCAACTTTATGCCAGGGCAGTCACTAGCAGTTGCTGAGCTGAATTGGAAAATGGTATTCTTTTCAAGGTTATCCTTTTAGATGTTTACAACGACTTCTGTAATGAAGTGGCGTATGTACCGGCTGCCGTCTCGGAGGACCCGGGTTCGATTCCAGGACGGGAAAATTAAAAAAAAAACTTTTTTAGTCTGTTTGAGAGCCTTGCGATGTTTTCACATTTCAAATTTATTGTACTGTTATTTTTTTAGCGAGAAGGTACTGAAGCATTTATTCACTATGCAGCATGATTAAACAAAATAATTGATTTTCATATCATACGAGTAGTCTAGACTTTCAGAATATTTTCTTGTAGGTATTAGTGTTCACTTTGATCACTTTTTTAAATTTTACATATGTTCTTATCTCTTCTTTTTGTTATTTTCAATTGTGCCTGTACTTCCTGGTAGCAGTGGAAGCAATAGCAGAAGGGGCCTGTAGTTTCCAGTCACCCGGTAAGTCGCATGCTTAGTTTATTTAATTCTATTGTATAACATACAATAACTTTATAATCTTGTGTAAAGGAACATGATGATTCATATATTTTATGCGTATTATCGTGATGTCGTAACTCGGAACAGCGGTGAAAATGTACAGCAACTTTTTCGTGAGTCACTTTGCGGCGTAAGGGCGCGTGCACACTCGCGTCTCCATCAGCGCCAGTGTGATGTCGCAAATGTAATCAGCGTAAAAATAGCGCGCTTTTTGCCGAGTGGCCCCGATTCAATTACACGGAAATGGCCGATCCTATCGCTGTTAGGTTCACTTCGGCGTGAGGGCGGCTCTATCACTTCTAAGTACTAAGCTCTACTCATACTGTATGGACCTTCGGTCGGTCTTGGAGTTGTTTGCGGTATATTAGATTTGTTTTCAGCTTTTTTTTTTCTGGTCTTGGATTTGTTTTATTGTAGGGCCTAAAAATTAGCGTGTTTTAAGCAACCCAAAGTTACATCGAACCCGAAATATCTATTTTGATATACGAGTGGAATAATTTTTGTAAAATTGTATCGAGCTGTTCTTCTAGAGGTATAGTAGAGCTCAACGGCTGAATCCTTTTGAACACGATAGTTCAATTAGCCACGTGTACACGGACAAATGTAATGTTATACCGATTAGGTAGGACGTCTAGATAATCCTTAGAATGAAATCTTAGTGTAAGTCTATCTATATGGACCTATAGTCTAACATCTAAAATAGATTAGGTACGTAAGGTTCCAACACTCGTGTGCTAATCATCTGTGTCCAACATTCACTTTGGTTGGACGGTCCAACCTGTACCTGATGCGAAATTTGTATTACTAATCGCTGATATTTGCTGAACGCTTGCTCTTAATTTAATACTGGCTTTTACCCGCGACTTCGTCTACATTGGGTAGTTTTTTTCGAATGCGTTGTTTTCCCGTAACACCAGTTTTTTCCAACTATAGTTCAAATCTTTGGTAATTTAGGAGTGAAAGTGATCAGATTCCCCGGAAAGTAATTTTTCCCATGGGAATGCGTTGTTTTCCCGGTCAAAAGTAATTCGTTTCCTTTCTTAAGTTTCTAACTATCCTCTTACCAAATTTCATTTAAATCTGTTCAGTAGTTTAGACGTAAAAGCGATTGGCCCACTTGAATTTTCCCATGGGAATGCGTCATTTTCTCGCGGTGAAAAGCTTATGTCCTTTCTCGGGTATCAAAATATCTCCATACCAAATTTCATGCAAATCGGTTTGGTAGTTTAGGCGTGATTGATCAACATACAGACAGACAGAATTATTTTCGCATTTATAATATTAGTAAGGATTGTGTGATTTCCCTAAGATTAGCATCGAACGTGACACTGCGGTCGGTTTTGTTCCGCGTTTATATTATTTAGTTTTCAGCTAATTATTTCTAGGATCTAGGACACGACACACTAAAGCTAAATTCAAACGTTAACCGTTTATTCAGTTACAGCAGTGGACGTACACCATAAAATTGGCAAACTAAAGCAAACTCGCTCCCGCCGTAATCCGCTTGCTGACTGACGACCGAACGAAGCTTTATATGTTGACTGTTAAGTCATTCCACCTGTGTTAAACTCTTTAACTCTTAGACTGTGTGGCTTTTTGCAACTTTTATTTTGCAAAAATATAGTATGTGGACTTCGTTTATCTACAAAAGATTTTGTCGTAATAATGAACTTGTATTAGGCAGACATCATCACTGAAGTTAATGAAGTTAACATCATGTTTAATTCTGGTATAAGAATAAGCATAATTAAACATGAAGTTAATTGGACAGTTTATAAAGTGATGACGTCTGCGTAGGTACCTAATACATGTTCATTATCAATTCAAATTAATTTCATGTTTGATTGTGCTTATTCTTATACCTTAACTTTTTGCTTAAGAAAAACTTTAAGGAGTAATTCCCTAAATAGGGCTCCATTAATACCCTTAATTTACTGCTTACTAGCTTTTACCCGCGACTTCGTCCGCATTAGGTAGTGTTCTTTGAATGAGTTGTTTTCCCGTAATACCAATTGTATCCAAATATAATTCAAATCTTTGGTAATTTAGGAGTGAGAGTGATCAGATTCCCCGGAAAGTATTTTTTCCCATGGGAATGCGTTGTTTTCCCGCGGTCAAAAGTAACTCATGTCCTTTCTCAAGGTTAAACTATCTCCTTACCAAATTGCATTTAAATCTTTTCAGTAGTTTAGGCTTAAAAGCGATTGGCCCACTTGAATTTTCCCATGGGAATGCGTCATTTTCCCGCGATAAAAAGTAGCCTATGTACTTTCTCGGGTATGAAAACATCTCCATACCAAATTTCATACAAATTGGTTCAGTAGTTTATGCGTGATTGAGTAACAGACAGAGAGACAGAGTAACTTACGCATTTATAATATTACTAGCTGTGCCCGCGACTTCGTCCGCGTGGAGTTGTAATTTTGGGCATAGACATGTACTGTCGCAGACAGTTTTTTAGATCATTTCAAGAGGAATAATTCTTTCATATTTATATTTTTGGTATCTTGAACCGTTTTCGCAGCGTACGCAACTCAAGGATGGTTTAGTAGATTCTGAGATTCAATTTCCTGCCTGCCCCCTAAGTTCATCGGCGTGATTATTTATATCCCAGTTTACTCTCCAGGTGATACTGAGTCAAATAAAAAAAGTCCCGTCAAAATCGGTCCAGTAGATTCTGAGATTAGCCCGGACAAACAGACAGACAGACAGACAAAAATTTTAAAAATTGTTGTTTTGGCTTCTATTACGGTAATCAAGACCCCCTGTAACAATTTTTCATAAAAATCTTCAATGTACAGAAATCGATCTTTTACAGTCTTATTTTAAGTATAATATTATTATATGTATAGATATATAAGTATGGATGCAAAACTTTTAGGAATAAGTAGGTGATTAGGGGCCCATAACGGGCGAAAGATGATTTTACATACTAGGCCACTTTTAGTGAAGCATATATTTATAATTAGAGTTTAGATTAGATTTGACATAATATCACGGCGAGTTACGTGGCAAGTGCTCAAGTGAGGTTGCGTGCGCGGCGCCGTGAACGCGCCCCTAGCGCTAATGTAAAGTCACGGCGCAAAGTACTTTAGGCCTTACTCTGTAGCCTCATAATATGTCGATTGCCTCGTATATCCAAGAGATAGAGATATTTTTAGAAATATCTCTCACTTCAGTCATGTCGGATCGCCGTCTCGCTGAGAGTGAAGGGACGAGTGTGCATTTTGTGCACTACCTACTTATGATAAAAAATATATCCTGTCTCGTTGGCTAATGGCTCTGCGATTGGCCGCCATTGTAGAAATTCGGACCGAGAGACCATAAAAAACATTCAGCCGTCGTTTTTATTCTCGTTAGTTACACAGAAAATGGTGGACACCAGCTTTTCGAGTAGGACCCTGATGTAAACTTTCTTATCGTAATATTTGCGTGTTAGAAATTATACAGTGTCGGTGTTATTAATACTCGTAGCACGGCTCGCAGTGCGCCTCTGTCGCGTTGTTTCATACTTACACTTATCAGATTTATCGTAATTGTTTTTAAAAACTTTCCCACTAATGTGTTCTTGAGTACATATTGAATTCAAGTACGCAATGCCAATTTTATTTGACCTTTTGACGGATGCATATCTTGACTTTTTCGGGTAAAAACGCAGTTACTACCTACCTAAGTAAACTATAATGAATATCAACTCAAATATTCTGTAATAGCTTTTTAATTGCAATAGAAAGCTGAGTACAGCCGAATTAGCATACATAGAAGTGTAACAAATAACAGACTCCTCATATTATAATATTAAAAACAATTTAGTCATCAGGTGGTTACGGAATTTTTAGATCTCTAACCCAGCTACTGCTTTCATTAAATTGGTTTTTAGGAATAAATTTTATTTTTAGTCGATATAAATATAAATAAATTTTATTTTTAGTTGATATAGATAGGATGTCATGTGGGTGGTCTTTGTGTTAATAACATTAGTTATGCTGATGATAAGGTGCTACTGAGCCCTTCGATCGGAGCATTAAGGAAACTAGTGGGCATATGCGAAAAATATGCAGTGGCTCATGGGCTCAGATATAACGCACGTAAAAGTGAATTCATGGTGTTCCAAGCGGGTGCGACTGGTAATCCAAGAAGTGTTCCCTCTGTTACTCTGGGAGGAGTAGAATTAAATAGAGTTGACCGCTTTAAATACCTGGGCCACTGGGTCACTGACAATCTGTCAGACTCCATGGATATGGAAAGAGAGCGCAGGGCGTTGTGTGTTCGCTGTAATATGCTGTTCCGCAGATTTGCACGGTGTAGTAGACAAGTGAAATTGACTCTTTTTAAATCTTATTGTCAATCATTCTACACGTGTAGTCTGTGGGTGTGCTTTACGCAGAGGACATACAGCGCACTTCGCGTACAATATAACAACGCGTTCAGGATGTTGTTCGGCCTGCCCCGACACTGCAGCGCTTCGTCCATGTTTGCAGCAGCGCACATGGATAGTTTTTATTCAATTATCCGCAAGCGCTGCGCCTCGCTGTGGGCTCGTGTGCGGGGCAGCTCGAACAGCATCGTGAGTGTGCTGGCGGACCGCTGGGACTCCCCGTTGATGCGGCGATGGCTGCATCTTCATTCCCCAGCTACTAACTATGAATGCCTGTAGTAGCACAGAAGTCAGCCCCCTACTAAGTGTTATTTTATTATGTTTTATTTTTGTGAATTAAATTGTTTTATTGTTTTACTAACATTAGGATAAGAACACCTTGTTACTAACACTAATGGATGCAAATCTGAAATAAATGATTTATTATTATTATTATTATTATTATAAATAAGTATTACTAAAACGCTAAACCTATAATTGGACCTAACACATCACCTACCTCACACCGAGCCGAACGAGGCAGTTTCTAATTCAATCTGCTCTTACTCAGAGTCGTTAGTTATCGGTGTGAATCACTCGCGAGTTACCGGCAATTGCTACCAAATTTGAAAGTCGCAGGCGCAGGTTGCGTGCTGCACTGTGCTCTCGATAATCGCATGTCACTATAAACTTCTACCGGCGGGCTATTTGTCGCTCTTGATGCTCTCCTAGCTTGAATCTAAAAGTTAAATAAGATATACATTCCCATAAGTAGTTATAGGTCACATTTTCCATACCTCTTGGGGTCTAGCTATCTGAAGATCTGATTGATCGCCGATTGGTTTGATTCTAAATATAAGCTTATACTTTGATCATAAGCTTTTGTTGGGTGTCGCGTACTGGCAGCAATATACATGTATAAAAAATAAATAATAATTATTTTTAAAATAAACAACAACATCACATGCATTGGCCTGACTGTGTGGTAAGTAGCTTAAGCACTTGTGTTACAGATATCAGAATCAACAGTGGTATTACAAATAAACTTCAATAAATACATATACTCGTAAAACCAAGACCAGTACAAACAGACTTTGACAACGCATCCACAATAAGTTATGCAAATATTTGAAAAGTCGTGTTTTTGCTATTATTTTCTGACAGGCACTAAGGTCTAATTGAAATAATAATACCTTTTTATGTCTTCGAAGGAAACAGTATTATAAAAATGAACTTGTCCCGCTTTCCTTTGCACATACGATAGGAATGATTGCGGCGGATCAGCAATCGATTCCGCCAAGTGTAAGCAGACATTACTTTCTCAGTTCTGCTATCCTGGCTGATCTCTTTAATCTGTGTCAACAAGCGCCATAACTTATTGGCGGTATTTACACACGGTCGTTCGGTTCGGCGCGCCGACGCGGCGTAATGCGAGCCGTCATCGGCGCCGGAGCAGCCCCATACATTACTCGTGTTCGCGTAGTGCCACTAGCAGGCTAAATGTAGAGCTTTCAGCTGATGCCATTGTTGGGTCGATCAGATTTATTTTCAGTCTGATTGAAATATAACAATGAATCAGCTGTCACTAAACGACGCCAACGCAGGAACCCAAATACATCCAACTGCAACCACTTGAAAAAACTAGAGCTGGGAGTCGCAGGATTAACAATACAACTCACAACGTGACAAAGAAAATGCACCTGGAATCACAACACTGACACCAACAAAACACACGACGCGTTTCACCGCTACACGTGGCATCCTCAGGAGATGTTGTCGCTTCGACAGACTACGAGAGACATGTATATGTTTTTTCTTCGTTTATCTAAGTGCTCGCGTATGGTAGACTAGATGTAGAAATAGGTATCACTTTATTCAGTCTTCTTCTTCTCCGTCGTGACCTCATGGCTGAGGGTCGTGGCCGCCATCGTTAGTGTCACGTGTCACAGTTCTCCAGATTTATCTTATACTATTTACTTACTAAGTATACTTTACTCAGTAGTTGTTTGTAAAACATACAATTCGTAGATGCTAACGTGTAACTTAAGTTGAACATTTTTTTTTAAAATAAATAAATATAAATATACAACAACATCACATACATTGATCTGACTCTATGGTAAGTAGCTAAAGCACTTGTGTTACAAATATCGGAATCAACAGTGGTATTACAAATAAACTTAAATAAATACATATTTTAACACCCAGACCAGTACAATAAGACATGTTCATGTACACCAATGTTTGTACAGTGCGGGGATCGAATCCGCGACCTCTTGGTTAATTGTCAACTTCTTAACCATTACACCAAAGTGGTCGTCATTTGGTATCTCTCAACATTTCTTTCATCTCATTACTATTATTTTAATGTAACAACTCATAAAATACACAAAAATACTTTATTCCGTAAGATATCGGTTTGTTTTAATTTGTAAAGTGCAAATAGGTACGAACTACCCCATTTGCGGATGTATTACACGAGACTAGCCATGCAGGTACTCAACAAATCTGCAACATACTGCGAAGATACCGCAGTGTTTAAGATATGGTAACGTGCTCTTTATTGTATTTTTTAATACAATTTCAAAGGCATTATCAAACAGCTAGCATGCCGGGGCGTAAGCGCTACGTAATTTATGTAAAATCAGTTTTAATGTGGCAACATCCGGAGCTCAAATTAATAAAACCCACATGCCCTGATATGTCGCTATGATTTACGTTTTTCACTTCCGTGTTTACTTTCTAGAAAGCAAGTTAATATTTAAAAATAGTCTTCAAAAGTTCCCTGGGCATCAGTTTGTTTCTTATGTCGTAAACGGATTTACATTAGAATCTGTTTATCCTTTCACGGCGTGTTTACGCGGACCGTTCTGGCGTTGTTTGGGTTACATTTGGAGGATCAGTGCCGCTGTTGCATTCTTTAGGGAATTCTAAGAATTTTTCAAGATGGAAGTCTAAAAAATAAATTCGTATCCAATTAGTACCCAAAGGTCTTTCTTGCTATACCTTAATCAACACTTTAAATACACAAACGATAGCAAGAAATCAAGTGTTCAACAACTTTAGAATCCTGGCAGAATCGCCATACAGTGATGAGCTCAGGCGTGATGGGTCGAGGCGCATGTGAAATCTAACACTTTACTCCGTAAAATGTATCCTTTCGCAGCGTTTATGACCTACATAGGTACATAATAGTTACCTTATAAAGGGTGAGGTGCGTCATACATACATACCACTAAAAATTATTTTATTATATATTATCTGCCTACATTGATAGAAAGGCAGGTACTGGTCAGCTGATTTCCGGCCTAGACACTAACTTTTCAGCCGCTCTTCAAACGGGAAGTCTAGCTAAGTTAGTAGGATCTAAAATTAGATTATACACTTTCTGATTCAGATACATTTTCGTGGACCCCGTTTTCGATCACACCACCGTGGATTCCCCTTCCAGTCCCTAGTGGACCCCTGGGGGTAACCCTGGTTCACTTTGAGAACCTCTGCTCTAGTCAGACAGTACCATTACTAACTCAATACCGCATGCCTATTGTACGTGCACCAAACTATCTTACCCCTCTCAAGCTCACAATAACTTTGCGACGTTCGTACAGTGCAAGTTGGAATCATAGCAAGCACTCGTTAACGCTTGGTAATGTTATGCGCACTGCGATTGAACTGCCACTGCCACTAACAGCCACTTTGCCTGCTACTGTGTAATGCGAACGATATTATACTATAGGTAACTAGAATACAGTGACAATTGCTCTTGTACCCTGCTCACGTACCGTAAGGTAGTTCGGTGGGTGCGACACTAAATACTAGTTATGCGACGTGATCAACTCATGAAACGGTTGAAATGGGTAAATAATAGAAAGTGGTATAGAAATAATAAAATAGAAATGTACAACTTCTAGTCAAATCTACTAATCTTTGTATAAATGCAATATTATACGGTAAGGAGGTTCTTTTCATCGTTCTCATATCTTAAACGGAATAAACCTAGACTCGAAAAATAGTTAGTGAAGTTAACTAACCTTCAGGTACAGCAAGACACTAAATTGCCTCTTTCAACTTTCTTTTTTAATATAATATTGTTGCTTATGCATGTAGCCAAACAAATTTTGTAACATAATGAGAAAAAGGATTACTGAGTTAGAGTAGTCCGTATTGAAGAAAGCCTTCTTGAGAGACGACATTAAATCATTTTACGTATTTTTCGACCTCATATAAACACTAATTGAATCTAGCTAGGTCGTTGACTAGACAAGTAAGTTGAGTCGTCTTCAAACCTCAGTGGTTCCCACAGAAAACCAGTGCCATGGCTTGCCATTTTTTTTGTTTTATTTATTTATTTATTTAAGTTTGGTACACAAACAGATATCTGTAATTAATTACATATGCAATATACAATTAATTATATATATATTGTTTGTTTTAGTACGTTTAAGTTTTAATTTTCGGTATATTCTAATGTAATATGAGTATGTGCCACATAAAAATTTTTTCATCTTCTTCTTTTTCAAGTGTCTAAGTCTTTTTTTTTTAACGTCAGGAAATGCCGATTACGCACCGTACCCCTCCGTCGGGGACCGGAGGGGCGTGTGTGAGACTCCCCCGGATTCGGGTATACCCACTAAAACCTGACGAAGCCCGCTGCGTGTGGCTGTAACAGCAGGGGCCGCGGTGTCTCAACAGTCCCGCGACCCTTGCCAGCAGCAACGTCCGCCCTCTAAGCAGGAGGGCGGATCTCCACGGAGTGGGGTGAGGAGATCTCATCCCACTCCAGACGGCACACTGGCGCCGTCTCACAGGAGGGTCCGGGCGGTTAAGCCAAGACCCTCGTTTCGCCACGAGTCCCAAGGACATCCCCTGCCTCCTCTGATAAGCCAAAGGGGTGCTGGGAGCCACAAACACTTCGGTGAGCCGCCGCTCGATGCGAGACAGACGCGACTTACTAGTGCCTCTGCCGCCCGATACGGGAACAGACGCAGAGGCACTCTCCACAGAGCATCTTGGCTTCACCTGTCGCTGGATTGTGACAGGCTACTGAGCCCACTCGCCAAGGCAAGGCGTGCTCTATTCGAGGGGAAGTGTCTAAGTCTGAGCTATCTGAGACCAACTTTAAGGCCACGCGCACTAATTCTGCGACAAGCGTGGCGATGGCGATAACGACAGCGTGGCGTGACAGCTCATGATACGAACAACGCAATACTCAATTTTAATATCGATCGTTTGTCTAGCGGAAAGGATGCTGAGCTGGCTACCAGAAGTTTGGTATTCTAATTCCAGTACTTTTTTATTTCAAACATATTATATTTGCATTGTTTTTATACTACTACTTGTATTATTACTGCTACTTGGAATCGAACTCTAGACAGGTTATATTGCTAAAATATATTCTATACAAAGTATTGAGATCATGTGGTCTGCCTGCTAGAATACAAAATTCTCACGTGAACTCACCTGAGGAGGCTTGGGTTCAATTCCAAGTACAAGTATTTTTTCTTCTGACAGTTACTCAATGTTTCGTTTGTAAGCCTAGACCTTTTTGAATTTAACTTAAATTTTTCACAAACATTGTATACTAGGGCGGTTTGATAAGTCCATGACTTTCAGGCTGAATAGAAACTTTTTTTATTTTTAATGATATTTTCTTAAAAGTAATATTTTTGCGAACCTAAAATAATTCTATTTTCAAATATGGCGCGAAAACAATATTTAATAACAAAAGAAGTTTGGCGGCTGTGAAGGTGTTCTTCGAAAATGGAGAAATCCGAGTTTCGAGTCTTGATTAAACACTATTTTTTACGCGGGAAAACCATTAAGCAGACCGAAGACAAGTTGAAAAAATATTACGGGGATTCAGCGCCGTCTTATGGAATGGTACATAAATGGTTTACTGAGTTTCGTTGTGGACGTATTACAACCAATGATGCCGAGCGCCCAGGAAGGCCGATTGAGGTAACCACTGAGGACATTGTTAACAAAATCCACGATATTGTTTTGGCTGACCGTCGAGTAAAGATACGCGAGTTAGCTGAGGCTGTGCACATCTCAACTGAACGAGTTTTTCATATTTTGCACGATATTTTGGGAATGAAAAAACTTTCTGCAAGATGGGTGCCGCGCTTACTGACAGTCGACCAAAAGCGAAAACACGTGACTACTTCTGAGGCATGTCTGGCTATGTATAATCGCAATCCAAGTGAATTTTTGCGTCGGTACGTAACCGTGGATGAAACGTGGGTCCACCATTATACGCCAGAGACTAAACAACAGTCAAAGCAGTGGTTCTACCGGCGAACGTGCACCAAAGAAGGCAAAAACGGTATGTTCGGCTGGTAAAGTGATGGCAACAGTATTTTGGGACAGTCAAGGGGTTATTTTCATCGATTTCTTGGAGAAAGGCAAGACAATAACCGGTGCTTACTATGCTGCATTGCTGGAAAGATTTAATGAAGAGTTGATGAAGAAACGACCGCATCTAGCAAAGAAAAAAGTTCTATTTCATCAGGATAATGCTCCGGCCCACTCGTCTGCAGTCGCGACTTCAAAACTTGTCGAATTAGGATACGAATTATTGCCGCACCCTCCATATTCACCAGATTTAGCCCCCTGTGACTTCTTTCTCTTCCCAAACATGAAGAAATGGCTTGCTGGGCAAAGATTTTCATCCAATGAAGAGGTGATAGCTGCAACCGAGGCCTATTTTGCAGGCTTTGACAAAAAGTATTTTTTGGATGGGTTGAAGAGATAGGAGCATCGCTGGAAAAAGAGTGTAGAGTTGAAAGGAGAGTATGTAGAAAAATAAAATGTTTTTGTACACAAAATATATGTTTTTCTTTTCAAAGTCATGGACATATCAAACCGCCCTCGTATTGCATGCGATTAATGATTTTATTAGGTATTTATTATTTAAAACAGCAGAACACTTAAAACTTTAATTGAATTGAAATAGAAAACAATATCGTAAAATCTAATATATAAAATTCTCGTGTCACAGTTTTCGTTGCCATACTCCTCCGAAACGGCTTGACCGATTCTCATGAAATTTTGTGAGCATATTGAGTAGGTCTGAGAATAGGCCAACATCTATTTTTCATACACCTTAGTGATAACAATTTATATGGCATAGCAACGTTTGCCGGGTCAGCTAGTCTAATATATAAAATTCTCGTGTCACAGTTTTCGTTGCCATACTCCTCCGAAACGGCTTGACCGATTCTCATGAAATTTTGTGAGCATATTGAGTAGGTCTGAGAATAGGCCAACATCTATTTTTTATACCTCTAAGTGATAAAAAAAAAATTAAATGGCAAAACAACGGTTGCCGGGTCAGCTAGTACTTTAATAAAACTTATCATTTATACCGGGATAAAAACCGTGCTGTCAGGATAGAAGCCAATCCATTGGAATTAGACCAAACGATTGAAACGTAACTTCACGAAATACTCTTAGTACTTAATATTTCGTTTTACGGGCTGTCCGCGCTTGACACTGTCACTTGTCGCTCGCTAATCTACACTAATATTATAAAGCTGAAGAGTTTGTTTGTTTGTTTGTTTGTTTGTTTGAACGCGCTAATCTCAGGAACTGCTGGTTCGAATTGAAAAATTCTTTTTGTGTTGAATATACCATTTATCGAGGAAGGCTATATAACATCACGCTGGAACTATTAGGAGCAAAGAAATCATGGAAAATGTGAAAAAAAACGGGGGAAATTATTCATCCTTGAGGGCTTCCGTTGCGTACGCTGCGAAATCGGTTCAAGATACCAAAAATATTTGTATGAACGAATTATTCCTCTTAAAATGATCTAAAAAAATGTCTGCGACAGTATATGTCTATCTTTTAAGATCAAGTCACTAGAACCGTTTTTGTGGCAATCAAATTTGGCCGAAATTAATGCATTATTTGTTAAGAGTTGTATCAACGTAATAATATTAATCTTTATTCAAATAAATGTGTCGTTGATTAAGAGTATTTAATTGTGAACAAAATTGTCTTTGACATCACTTAATTTCAATGAATATCTTAGAAGATATTACAATTTTAAAATAACACCAATATAAAATTCACCCGCGCCGCATGAAAACACGATGATGCGCAAAACATGACGCTGCAAGGAAGAGAGGCGTTACTTGCGAGTGACGCGGAGAGGGGCGTGTAGCTCTACGAGTTACCATGAAGAACCAAAATTAGATTTCATTACCCACTTGAGGCTAGCGTACTTTTTAAAGTACGTCACATAAATCAAAATCTACAGAACAATGAGGGTATTATTACAAAAAAATGTTTATGCTATGATTCAAACAACTTAAGTGTCATTCCGTTCAGTACTGTTGTGAGTGCATTACTTTTGTTTGGTGTGATAAATTTATACGTAGAACTTTGAGGAATATATCATGAGTTATTCAAGGTAAGTTTATATACATATATAGTTACTATAATATTAAAACTATGTAAATATATGGTAGATAAGGATATAAACAATAATTGAAAATGTAAAAATTATTATATTTCAAATTACACATATTGATTTATGCTGCATATACTTGATGTCCTTTATAACAACCGATAGGCTTATATACTACCAATGCAAGTAAATGAACTACAAAATTATATTGTTTCAGAAGCTTGACACTCAATGAAATTATCGAGGAATTAAAAAAATATGATGACCAACCTATACCTAAGTTTATTACTATTTTACCACAAGAACAGAAAAGTTACTGTTGTAACGCAGAAGTAACAGATGAGGATTCTGGTGATGAAAATATAGTCTTTATGCACAACTTGCCAGGATCACAGCTACTAGCATCAGCAGAGGTTCATTTTCGTGAGTTATCTAGTGATGGTGACAGTGACGATGAGCTAACATTAGCTGCATTGGCTAAACGAAGAAGACTTCAAGAAGATGAGATCAGTATTTCCCCGATAAATTCTTCCCAAAATGTGTCTTCGCCAGTGCCATCTTCCTCGGGCTGCCAAACAATAGTTGTGCCGAAAAATAAGCAGTATAAATGGATTGCACGAGATATATAAAGGTCAGGTAAGAAGATCAACCAGCTCTTATAAAGGTTTACAATGAAAACATGGGAGGAGTAGACAGGTGTGATCAAAATGTAGGATTGTATAGAACTTCTATATGCGGAAAAAAATTGTATTTTTCATTAATTTCTCACTGTTTAGATATGACAGTCCATAATGCTTGGCAGTTGCACAAAAAAAATGGTGGGGAATACGATCATCTACAGTTTAGAAGAAGTATTGCAACAGGTTTACTTGAAACATATAAAAAAGTGTGAATCGGAAGGCTGGTCGCACTTCTCAAAATTTTCGGGAAATTTCGAGGTATGACGACATGGGACACATTATTAAATATAGGGACAATCAATTAAGATGTGCCATGTGCCACAAAAAAGCCCAATTTTTTTGCAAGAAGTCTGAAATTACACTGCATCCTAAACATCGCTTGGAAAATTATCATCCTCGCGATAAATAATTACTATATTTTGTATAAAAAGTGAGTTTAAGTATCAATTAGACATATTTTAAAAACAATAAATATTTCTTATAGCATAAAATGTTGTTTTGCATGTTATTTACCCCTAAATCTAATAAAAAAATGTTATCACTTCATAGTAGTATATAAAGCTAGCGTCCGTTTAAAAGGACGCCCATTTTCCGCTTTTCCGATAGTTGATTTTTTTTTTTTCTTAGTTTAGTGAGATGGCACAGAGTAACATATGAAAAAATCATTAACATCTAAGCAAATAAAAAGTTTCAGGCTCAAGTGGGTTAATGACCAGTTGCGTCATATCTTCACGTCGACCCTACCGCAGTGCCTAAAAAGCCGGTTGTTTAAGCAATGCGTCTTATTAACCTACGGAGCCGAAACGTGGAACATGACAGTCAAGCTGGCTCACCGACTACACGTCACTCAGCGTGCTATGGAAAGGTCTATGTTGGGGATCTCATTAAGGGATAAGATCCGGAACGAGGTCATACGACATAAGACTAAGGTAACTGATGTTGTCAAAAAATGTAGCAAGCTAAAGTGGCAGTGGGCTGGCCATGTCTGTCGCAGAACCGACGAGAGGTGGAGCAGGAAGATTCTTGAATGGAGACCACTCTTAGGTAAACGTAGTGTGGGACGCCCCCCGGCTAGATGGACACATGACTTAAAGAAGGCAGCTGGTAGTGACTGGATGCAAAGAGCGGGAGATCGTGCGCTGTGGCGGTCCTTGGGGAAGGCCTATGTCCAGCAGTGGACTGTAACAGGCTGATACGATGAATGACTAGGTGACCGCGTATAATAATCTGGGACGAATGTTCCATGATCCATAGAGCTCATGTAGAGGGTCTAGATAGGACTCTTAGGGATATAAGAAGCTGTGATAAAATCATCATCATCAAATTACTGTTATGTTTGCGGGGGACTTTCGACAAACTATACCAGTAATAGTAAGGGGAACAAGGGCAGACATTGTAAAGTCTTGCCTTAAAAATACCCCAATATGGAAGGTTGTGAACATCTTAAAATTAACTAAAAATATGAGAGCACATTTGAGGGGAGGTAGAAATAGTGCTCCAGGACGATTTCGACCACGGCGGCAAATCTCAACAGAGATCAGCCAACTACGCAGGAGATATTATAGTGCACAAGTGTGAGCACAATAAACAAGTGCACTCTCAAACTGCACTGTTCCATCCCTCTCAAAGTTCGGTGAGACGGCAATCCGACATGACCGGAGAGAGGTCAGGCGCATGACCAACGGCTTAACGTGCTTTCCGAGGCACGGGGGTGTAAAACCGCCAACTTCTCGACTCCGAGCTGTTTTTGAGAGATTCATGACAGAAAATCTCAGAAACAATTTTAGCTCGACCTGGGATTCGAACCCAGGACCTCTTGGATGTTAGGCAGAAACTTTGCCACTACACCAACGAGGCAGTGGTAGGTAGATAGTATAACTTTTCCTTCAAAGTTACTTTTAATAGGAGACGGGAAAGTACCTCACTTTGAAAATAAAATTGCAATTGAACGAGATTATGGATTAAGAGTGAGTTACATTGAGGACTTTATATCGAAAGTTCCTGTAGTATCCTGAAATAAGCGAAATAGAAAAAAAAGAAGATCATTAATGGATTGTGTCAAAGTGCAATATTGGGAGTGAGAAACTGTAGCGTAGACGAAATTAATAAAATAATTATTTAACCACAATTGGCCTTTCCCCATATTCCCTCAAGTTAAAAATAGGTGCCCCAATAATTTTCCTTAGAAATCTTAACCCACCGGGACCCGACTTCAAATCTAATTTCTACGCAATATGTAACGTGATGGTTGCAATAGTTTAGACTGGTTTAGCAGTTGGTCAAACAGTGCTTATACCTCGCACCTCAATGATTTCAAATTGTTTACCTTTTAATTTGAAAAGAATTCAATTTCCTGTTAAGCTATCTTTCACCGTTACAATTAATAAATTACAGGGGCAAACATTTAAACACATAGGAATTAATTAACGTCAAGACTGCTTTTCACACATGTCTCGCGTTGTCAAAATAAGACTTACAAACGCGTTGCGGACAAAACTAATATGTTCTTCTGACACAAGAAAATAAAACTAGAAAAATAATTAACGCAGAAGTACTTAAGGCCAATTATGTTCTTTTAAAAACTTAAAAAATAAATTGTCTAAAATACTAACAAAAAATAAATCTGCAAAAATAAAATGATGCCCAAAATAAATATTCCACGCGGACGAAGTCGCGGGCACAGCTAGTGTCAGGTATCTCTCGTCTGTCACTCATCCACTCTGTCTGTCGCCGTTTTCGTGTACGGTATATGATTTCATAGTAAATATCTCGTCACCACGCTGTTGTTGTCGCCATCGCCCCGCTCGTCGCAGAATTCGTGCGCGCTGCCTTAAACACGGCATTCGTTAATTACACCAAAACATGTACTTCCAGCTCACTGGGCCCGATTAACGGAAAAGGTTCGAGCTTAGACGAAATTAACATAGCAAAAACTAATTTACCTAAGACACAAACAGCAAACAGTTGCCCCGCGAAAGTTTCCTGCTCGAGACTTTGTAGTGCTAGAGTTCTGCTCCGTCTGCGAAAACTGTGAAGTGCTTGAAGCTTTGAATATCAAAGTTTTGAGAAGATTGCCTTTGCTTATTATAAATTAATTACGCTCTCCAAAAATATTGCGAAACTTGATTTTTTGAATTCAAAACTGTAATTGTTATGATGACTCTTGCAAAGTTTCGACTTTCAACTTTTAAGTTCTGTCTGATATCACAAATCTTAATTAGGTAACATCTTGAAGTACTGACGCTATCATTTTACTTTTAGAATTTTTGAGACAAGCTTCTTTCATGAATAAATCACGAGCTTTCATAGTCCGTACATGAAAACTTAAAATAAGTAATGTATTATTATTGTAGTATTGACGGCCGCTTGGTGCACTGGTCTACATGTCGGACTTCTAAAAAACCAAGGGTCGCGGGTTCGATCCCCGCGCAGTACAAGCATATGCGTGCATGAACATGTGTGTTTGTACTGGTCTGGGTGTTTTCCATGTATAATATGTATTTAAAAAAAAAAAGTATTCAGGTATGTTTATCCGTTGTCTAGTACCCAAAACATAAGCCTCCTAGCTTAATTTGGGACTAGAGATTTGGTGTAATTGTTGTGTGATATTTATTATTATTAACACTAACTGTTGGTTAGTGTTAATAGACCCGATAACCAACAGTTAGTGTTAAAATGCAACGCGAAAGTTTAAAATCATATATTTATTATTATTATTATTTAATTGTGAATTTTTCATTTCACTGTATCGCAATTTAGTTTCTTCCACTCCACCTGTGAGCGTCGGCGCGGGGCGTGTAACGAACACTCATTTTCCTTTGTAATGCCGCGATCCACGTGAATTGAATAAATTTGAATAATTTATTTTTACACACTTTATTGCTGCGATAAATTGCGGAAAAGTGCGCTTCTTGCTTTAGATTTCTGTTCTGAATGAAATTAGAAATAATCTTCACTGTTTCAGCTTATAATTTAATGAAAAACTCTTTATTCCATTTATTTACTCCAAATAGAACAAAAAATAGATCATTACTAAAATCGACCTATCTGATTTTGCACTATGGCTGCCATGGTTTCTATATATGCAAACGGCATGTAAACATGTGTTTTTGTATAAAAAGAAGGGCAGACCGATTTTAGTTGATAACCTGTATATGTAGTTTAAATCACGTTCATGATACATCGTATCACCGCCGTGAGAAATCAAGTGCCTCTGCTACACTTTTGTAGTTTTCTCTTTATATTGCGTAGACCTTATGTTAATTAATAGTTACATGCGTATACATAAAGACAGACGACTCCTGCCTCGTTGGTGTAGTGGCAAAGTTTCTGCCTTACATCCGAGAGGTCCTGGGTTCGAAACCCAGGTCGATCCATACATTTTCTGTCATGAATTTCTCAAAAACAGCTCGGAGTCAGGAAGGTGGCGGTGTCACACCCCCGTTCCTCGGAAACCACGTTAAGCCGTTGGTCCTGCGCCTGATCTCTCTCCAGTCATGTCGGATTGCCGTCTCACCGAACTTTGAGAGTGATGGAACAGTGAGTGCACCTGTGTATTGCGCTCACACTTGTGCACTATAATATCTCCTGCGTAGTTGGCTGATCACTGTTTAGATTAGCCGCCGTGTGCGAACTCGGCCAGGAGGACTATTATTATTATTATAACATATAGACAGTAACTAGTAGTAGTACCTTATTGTCAGTTAAATGACAAACCGTCCTAAGCTAACTGCGGGTGTTTTTATTAATCTCTGGCAGCACCCGCGCTGGCCGCGTGCCCGACCGGCGACGATACAAACAGGAACAACTCGCGTTAGGGCGTAATGAGACTCCGCGAGGACACATTACAGGCAGGGCGAAGTCGGCCTTGGACCAGTTAGATGAGACCTATAAAACTAGGAGACGTCTGATAAAGAGGATTATTTTGCTTTAAATTTCTACTAAACGACGCCAGCGCAGGAACCAAAATACATCCAACTGTAATCACCTGAAAAGGCTAGAGCTAAAATCACCTGAAATCGCAGGACTTACAATACCTACAACTCACAACGTGACACAGAATACGCACCTGGAATCACAACACTGACACCAACAAAACACTCGACGCGTTTCGCCACTACACCAGGCAATTGGCATCCTCAGGAGATGTTGTGGCTTCGACAGACTACGAGCGACATTTAGTCATGGATTTCCGCAAAGTAACGCCTGATTTCATCAATTATAGGAGACGTCTTATTTCATCTATGTATTTTGATAAAACAAGTAGATGTAGTTGTTAAACACATGGGCGTATCCAATCACAGATGATCAATCTGGGACAGATCCCAGGCAGGCCTAAATAGAGAACTAACAATCTACCTACATACTTGCGATCCTAATGTTTTGTTTTGATCTCAATTTACTGTCAACTGTGAACTTTCTAAGTATTATATAAATATACAACAACATCACATACATTGATCTGACTCCGTGGTAAGTGGCTTAAGCACTTGTGTTACAGATATCAGAATCAACCGCGGCATTACAATCAAACCAGATGATTGTAACGATTATTGTCGCCATGCAAATCCTACGTGCCGCGGCCGCCGGGGCCCGAGGTCGTACTCCCAAACGTTTTAGTTGTGTTTTCTGGTCTAGCCAGTGCGTTCGTTCGCATGGTCAAGCAAAAGTGACAGGGATGACATGGCTACACCCGAAACTGCGGACAGAGTAGAGGGCCTGCCTAATCTGTGCGTTCACGAGTACGTGACTGTTCCGGCCTGGTTTGTTAGGGATTTGCAGAATTCTCACGATGAACTAAGTACTCTTGTTTCTAATTAATTTAACGTTTGTTGGGCATGGTCAAAATAATGTTATTTCTTATTAAGAACATTGTGAATGACATTGATATTATTCTGACATTATTACAAGAGGTCCTGTCCTGGTCAAATCCCTGTCCCAAGCCAAATATTGTTTCACAGATTTTCTTCATGAATTTCTCACAAGTAGTTCGGAGTCGGGAAGTTAGCAAGTGTTTCAAGCTAGGAAAGCACGCTAAGCCGTTGGTCTTGCAATCCGATATGACCGGAGAGTGCTCCGGTCATATCGGATTGCCGTCACACCGAACTTTGAGAGTGAAGGATAAGTGAGTGCACCTGTGAATTGCGCTCACACTTATGCACTATAATATCCTCTGCGCAGTTTGTTGATCTCTGTTGAGATTGGTCGCCGTAGTCTTTATCGGCTTAGAGAGTCTATAATTACTACTATTATTTATTTGTACACGACCAGACTATAAAAAGTTCTGTTTAAACTTTACACGCAGCAAATTCAAACGGATTGTAAGGAAAGTTTACTTTCTAATCAGCGCAATCCCTAATTATCGGATTTTGGTTATTTACTGTTCAATCAGCGGGAGTTGTCTCTAGGCGTGATCGTGATCCGCGGCTTGTTTACGGATAAGCGGAGATTTAGTACCGCGCCCGCCGCCCGCCCGCGGCTGGTGTGTGTTTACGCCGCCGCCCTGCGTGTGGCACTGCGTTTATTTCTGAATAGGGTTGCTACAGAACTATTGTTCAATAAGACTCAATAATTTTTATCATATTAATTCGGGTTGCCGCAGAACAATAAGACTCTTTAATTTTTTGTCATATGAATTCGGGTTGTTACTGAATGAGAACGCATTAACGTTCGACAACCACTTTGATGTAATGGTCGATGGTTGACTATTAACCAAGAGGTCGTGGGTTCGATCCCCGCACTGTACAAATATTTGTGCACATGAACATGTCTGTGTGTTATATGTATAAGTCTGGGCGTTATAAGTATTTATTTAAGTTTATTTAATAATACTACTGTTAAATCTGATATCTGTAACACAAGCTCAAGCTACCTACCATGAAGTCAGTATGTCATGTTGTTGTTTATTTTTTAATATTATTATTAAAGTTATAGTTAACTGCTGACTGTAATTTAAATAGCAAATTATACTAACGATTCCTAAACTCCTTAAAATCTTAAAACCATAGGATAGCATAAAATAAGGGTGATAAGAAAAAATTGCGTGTTATGAAAGAATCTTTTTTTTTTTATTCATATGAATAACCAGACATTTGGCCGCGATCTCACCTGATGGTAAGCGACGATGCGACCGAAGATGGAACATGTCTGGCTATTAACAGCCTATTCACTCTTTTCTTGAAAACATCCAAATCATAATGTTCCGTAAATATTTTAGGCGGCAGCAAATTCCTTCTTTCCTTCTCATACTCTGAGCGGTAACTTTTATGTTTCATCACTCATTGTGATGCACAGACGCGCACGCTTTGTTCGAACATAAGTTGATAAAATAAATAAATAATAAATATTCACAACAATCACACCAATTCTCCAGTCCCAAATTAAGCTACGGGGCTTGTGTTATGGGTACTAGACAACGGATAAACATACTTAAATCTATTTTTTTTGTAAATAAATACATATTATACATAGAAAACACACATGTTTATGCACACTCATGCTTGTACTGTGCAGTAATCGAACCCGCGACCCTTGGTTTTAGAAGTCCGACCTGTGGACCACTGCACCAAGCGGTCAAATAGATATTTCTTGGTTGGTTATTTCTTAATTCAAGTCTGTAACTCATTTGACAAATTATTATTATGCTTTACCTTTCAGTAGTAGGAGAATAAATACAGCATTCAATATTATATTTGCCACTGGTTTGTTTATTCCAAATTTTCATGGAATATGCAACCCTATCAGTGCATATTTATTTAGAGGCGAGTGAGCTGTGTAAACTATCTGGTCTCGATCAGCGTTCAGGTGCGAATCTGATCTGTTTGGACGCTCCTTTGCGCTATTTCTGTTTATGCGCTTGTCTATTTGAACGGCTTTAACTACACGTGGTTATCGTCCTGTTCCGATTGAATCTGGTAGGAAAAAACTTGCCTATCGCTTTCAGTAGTTGACAGTCTTTTTAGGGTTCCGTAGTCCTACAAGGAACCCTTATAAGATCGTTCAGTCAGTCCTAGTCTGTCACAGCAGAATATCTTCTACGTTTATGGACTGATTTGCATGTAACTTCACATATAGATCTCATTTTTAAAAATTCGAATACTAATTAAAATCACCCTTTTCAAGGGTATATATATATGTAAAGGGGGGAGGGGTGAATTATTTTTTTGAGTGCACCCCCTTGTATGCGGTATCGTTGAAAGGGACTACGAAAATAAGATAGGGTTTTTATACAACACTTTTTTATCAGCTTTACCTTTCGCGAGTTATAGCCCGCCAAAGTCGTATACACGGTGCCCCCCCCCCCCCCCTGTAATTTGTAAAGTCTTACCGCCGCACTCAGATACGTCAATTATTTTTAATGCTTCATTCTACATTATTCTGTCTTCTTTTGTTTTTATGGAAAAGAAAGAGATACCACCAATTTTAATGGAGTATTAAAACTAATAGACGTCTCTGAGTACGACAGTTAGAGCTATAAACTTCAAATCTCTCACGTAAAGAAACAGGCACGGAAACTCTTATTTTAAAATTGTTTCGAGTATCCTGTGATGAATACTTTCGGAATTATACATAATATAAAAATATATACTTTACAATGATGACATTGACGGCTAGGGAGACGATGATGCAAGAAATGCAAAACAGCGCGGAGCCAAAACTGACTATGGAACCCTACTTTATGCGTTTTCCGACACGCAATTGGCCGGTTTTTTAATATATTTGGGATAGGTTTGCTCTTGACCCAAGACTTAGCCCGAACGAGGTAAAGACTGAGTCTACGATGGAGTGAGCTCGCCTAGAAGATGCATATTCACTCTAGCTTTGAAGACTTCTAGGTTGTAATTGCAAAGAAACACTGACGCAGGTAGTGAGTTCCACTCTTTTGCAGTGCGCATCAGGTATGTAGATGAGGAGCGCTTGGTTGGCAGTCGCGAGTAAGCTGAATGTGTGCGTTGGCTCGTAGTTTTGAATAGAACTAATTTGTTGCAATGAGATGGTTTAAAGAACTTAGCGATAAAATTCATCGTTGTTCCCAGTTGTTATCTCTGGATACAGTATAGTTTATTTTCCGCACAGGATCATTAACATTGAGCACTTCTTTTTGTTATACTAATCAGACTCTTTATTGCTTTAATCCGACCGGCATCTAACACAACAATTCCATACATTTCCCGGCGACTCGTTCCGATTGCCCAATGGCGCTTTTTACGTTCAACTTTTTATTACTTCCATGCATGTCAATGTCTTGGAAAGTATGAAAATATGTAGTCAGTGGAAAGTTTGCCAATAACGAGAGGGGGGCGAGGCAGGGGAGGGGAAAGGGGAGGCGAGCGGGGCCAAGTTCGGACATTCCTTTGCATTCCGATCACGGTCCGACCGGAAGACGTCCGAAATTGGCAGACTAGCTAGTCTCGCGGGCTACAATCATTTTTCTATCGAAATAACTGGGGAATGTAGCAAACATTTTATTTGGATCCGAGAAAATTGATAGTCATATACGCGTCAGCGGGAATTTGCCTCGCACAGTAAGACGTTACTGCGATATGCGATGCGTTCGTGCGCGCTCCGCCGCCTGTGATCCGTCCGCGGCTGAAACTTTCACGACATTCGATCCTTTGCTTGACTGCCTGGTTGGTGGAGTGGCAAAGTTTCTGCCTTACATCCGAGAGGTCCTGGGTTCGAATCCCAGATCGAGTCAAATTTGTTTCTAAGATTTTCTGTCATGAATTTCTCAATAACAGCTCGGAGTCGGGAAGTTGGCGGTGTCACACCCCCATGCCTCGGAAAGCACGTTAAACCGTTGGTCCTGCGCCTGATCTCTCTCCGGTCATGTCGGATTGCCGTCTCACCGAACTTTGAGAGTGATGGAACAGTGAGTGCACCTGTGTGTTGCGCTCACACTTGTGCACTATAATATCTCCTGCGTAGTTGGCTGATCTCTGTTGAGATTGGCCGCCGTGGTCGAAATCGGCCTGGAGGACTATTACTATTTTCGTGTTCGCGTTGTCAACGCTGTCGGAGCATTTCAAATCAAGGTAACCAATTACGAGAGCATAATGAGTTTCGTTCACACCCACACGGTAAAGTTTTTGCATTAACCTCCTTGATACATGTCTCTTTGTGAAATATTGCGTTACTTTTCTTCAAAGGGATAACCCTGATACCCGATCTAATCGCAAAAAGGACAAACTCGATTCCTATCATTTCCGCCAGCGGATGACGTAACGTATCAAAGCGAGCGGGGCGTGTTTATCAATAGCTGCGGTGTTGATATCTAGAGAAAGACAGGAAATAGAAAATGCGAAGACAATCTTACTTAAGAAAAAAGCGACGCGAACTAGGGCCTTACTATCTGCAGTGTAGTGCCTTAGGCAATATCGATAGAAATGTCAATATCCAATGTCGAAGTAGCCATGCAGAATTTATGAAAGACTAGCTGACCCGGCGAACTTCGTACGGCCTTCGCGTTGCAATGATTGAACAATGTCATCGAATGACATTGACATTAGTTACGCGCGTTTTTAAAATATGCAAAATTAAATGTATATTTTTGAATATTTCTGAGAGAATTTCTTAATAAATTTTTCCGTAAGAACCTTCTCCTAATAATAACAAATACAATTAAAAAATAATTAGTGATATCGGTCCAGCCATTCACGCGTGATGTCGTGACCAAGGAAAACGGGTATCATTTTTATATATATATATATAGATATAACTTGATCCTCTTTTCTATTTTTACATCAAAATATAAAACATCCGTTGTAAGTATTTATCACTAATAATAATAATAATAAATAATATTGATTTCTTCTAGCACTACTATAAGTACATTAAGATTATATTTAATGGATGAAATTAATTTGATTGTGAGAGAACTGGAGTCTAAAATAGGCTTTTAATACAGAGCGCCAGCACTCTCCTCACTCGATGTCGTTCGGCGGAACAAAAAGTAAATCTAAGAGTACCATTACAGTACGTTATACAGAATTGAGATAGCATTGCTTTATCAATATTGCTCAACTGCCTCGTTGGTGTAGTGGCAAAGTTTCTGCCTTACATCCGAGAGGTCCTGAGATTTTCTGTCATGAATTTCTCAAAAACAGCTCTCCGGTCATGACGGATTGCCGGCTCACCGAAATTTGAAAGTGATGGAACAGTAAGTGGACCTGTGTATTGCGCTCACACTTGTACCTACACTCGTTCCTACATAGTTAGCTGATCTCGGTTGAGATTGGCCACCTTGGTCAAAATCGGTCAAGACTTAAATTGCTTAAAATCATTTGTCAAAAGTATTTCCCTAGGTACTGCTACCGGTTTTAGGTTCTATCGATAGAATATCGATATTTAATCTATCGCTAATTAATCTATCGCTAATCTAACTAATGCGGTCTTCATCGGCCGCTGCGGGCGGCAGCTGGCAGCTGCGTCGGATGTTTAATTCCAGTCTTCCACGATATACCTACTTATATAATCGTATTATATAACACCGTGTACATAGACCTTGTACCAATAGCCAGGGAGAAATCATTTGCGTATCTCTTGAAAGTTTATTTGTTACGCAATCTGAAAAGGTTGACTTAAGTGGGATACTTTGTAACGTTTACAGGCGTTTAGTATTGGACGAATATGATGTTGGATACTGCATTCTGTCGAGGTTCAACAATACCCCTTCACATATTATGAAATCACTTTTCACTGCAATAGCATTCAATGTTATATTTCGTAAGCCCTTGCCGTTCGCATAAGATTCAAATGTTATAAAATGTTCAGCTTGTTAAACTGGAACCAGGTTTCGATGTGCTGTGAATTATATAACCAACATTTACTGCGAATGCTTATTGTAAGTTCTTGGATTATCTTCCGTTTTTTATTTTTATCAATGGTCGCAAACGAGCGGACTGGCCTCGGGTATATTAGGTCAAATCGTCACGTCACGATGCTAATTGCGATGATCTTGAATAGTATCCTAATCCATCAACTAAAGCGGTTGTGCAAATACTGTTTTTTTTTCCAAATAAACCTGCAATACAACATCTGCCTTATCTGCCTTACAGGAAACAGGTTTTAAAATAGAATTAAAAATATATATAAGTTGCCTGTAATATTTCCACTTAGAGAAGCTAGTAACAAAACTGAACCGTAATGTAAACAATCTAAGCTCCTTTTCATCTTCATAAACAGTCATCACCATTCTCCGAAAATCTGACTGCACTAGCCTTCTCATAGGAGTCAGTTAGATTCTATGCCAGATCATAGTGGTGCTTTATTTATAACTAGCTTTTATCCGCGACTTCGTCCGCTTTAGGAAGTGGTTTTTAGAATGCATAGTTTCCCCGCGGTTAATAGTAACTGATGTGCTTTCTTAAGTCTCAAACTATGTCCTTACCAAATTTCATTTAAATCTGTTCAGTAGCTAAGGCGTAAAATAGATCGGCCATCTTGAATTTTCCCATGGGAATGCGTTATTTTCCCGCGGTAAAAAGTTGCCTATATCCTTTCTCGGGTATCAAAATATCTCCATACCAAATTTCATGCAAATTGGTTCAGTAGTTTAGGCGTGATTGAGCAACACACAGACAGACAGAGTTACTTTCGCATTTATATATATAAGGTCACCTCGAATTAAGTGTAAATATTGCTTAAGGGAAATAGTAAGACTGATAGAAATGAATGAAATGATAGAGATAGGTAGTGTAAGGGCATTCACACATTAAAGAAAGAAAATTACATATATTTTGTTAGGAAACATAAACTAAAAAACTAGAGAGTAAACACCATTTTTTGTAAAGATTATTTTTTTAACTTAATGCATAGAATCTACCCTTTAATATTTGCGCTTAACTCGAGGTGACCTTATAGTATTAGTATGAATCACAACTGAAACCTAGATGGCAGACCACACATTTCACGCGCCCGATTTAAATAGCCGGTACTCGCTACCCTTATTACCATAGGCGGGTTTGGTGTAAAAGCGTACACAATAAATCTGGCGGTAGTGTTATCATGTGAGACTCTGGATTAAGTGAGGTTGACAGATGAACATTAGACCTAAGCCAATTTAGCAAATTGCCCCTCTGCCGGCCGAGATGCGTACGAGTGGAACCCTTGCTTCAAGCTAATCAATCTTAAGCTTTTGCGTTCTAGAAACACCGCAAGTTGTTATCTATTTATCTAATTTCTACCCCTTGTTAGCAGGTAGTGACTATCTTACCATAGGAAGAAACCAATGGTCATTGTAAACATACCAAAAAGCAGGGGGCCCTTGTTTCTGCTAAGAAAGTCATGAGGGACATAATCGTAATTCGACTGCTGATTTTGATGGATCTAGTTATTAACCGCTTGACGATCACTTTGGTGTAATGGTCAAGAAATTAATTTTTAACCAAGAGGTCGGGGGTTCGATCCCCGCACTGTATGTATTGTAACATTTTTATGTATGAACATGTCTGTTTGTACTTGTCTGGGTGTTATATGTATTTGTCTAAGTTTATTTGTAATACCGCTGTTGATTCTGATATCTGTAACACAAGTGCATAAGGTAACTTCCACAGAGTCAGATGTTATATTAAGTTACTATATTTTTAGCATTAACAATGCAAAATTATTTTAGTTAAAGAACTATGTATGTATGTTTTAATTTCGGATCTAGTTATGTATGAAACGTCAAAATTGGACAATTATGATTTTCGATTTTACTTCGGCCGCGTGGACTTTAGTTTTTTGCCACCGAGTTTCATACAAACTTGTAACCTCTGTTTAAACCCTTAACCTTTGACGTTTATTTTCGAGTATTAAGATTGTTCATTCAACTGAAATTCCAAGTGTCGGAAGCAAACATAAAGATGTTACAGCGACTATAAAAAAATTATAACGTGGGTTCGTTCGAAGCGTAACAATAATATCACGTTTCAGGAGGTTTTAGTATCAACGAACGATGTAAAAAGTAGACACAAGTTGGGCCGGCAAAAACGAGTTAGGGGCACTCGAGGCGAAAAGTGTGGAAAGTTGAATGTTCCACTCGGTTCGTGATTGCAAACCGTGTAGAGAAGAACAGAAAATAAATTGTACAAATTTGTAAACTTTAAATTTGAAGCTCAATGAACTTTAAATTTGAAGTTACGGCTGTTTTTTCCTCAATACAGAAAATAAAAAAAATACATCACCCAAAGCAGTAATTATTGCCATTGTTATTCAATTTTTTTTTTCTAAGTGCAATAACTTAACTTCTCATCTAACCTAACAAAGAATTCTTGCCTTAGCTCTATTAGAAATCAGCCTACTTTCGCCTTCACTATTTTACTCCAGTAGTTTCTAGAATAGAAGGTTCTTTATTCATTGCTATTTTAAAAAAAATGTTCGCTTATTTAGGTACTACTGGACGCCCGCGACTTCGTTCTCCTACATTTGGGGCTTACATAGAAAGTTTTAACCTCAATACAACTCCATTAAATCTTCTGGAACTTAGTCTTTCTTTTATCGTTACAGCGTTATCTTCGTACCTCATATAGTTAAACTGCACTGCTAGCTTTCTACGAGTACATCCAGTACTCCAGATCTTATTTTTGTTTTAAGAAAGGAAATTGCACTTTACTTTGAACAACTTTTCCCGAGGATGTATATTTAATAATAATAGTCCTCCTGGCCGATTTCGACCACGGCGGCCAATCTCAACAGAGATCAGCCAACTACGCAGGAGATATTATAGTGCACAAATGTGAGCGCAATACTCAGGTGCAACTGTCCCATCACTCTCAAAGTTCGGTGAGACGGCAATCCGACATGACCGGAGATCAGGCGCAGGACCATCGGCTTAACGTGCTTTACGAGGCACGGGGATGTAACACCGCCAACTTCCCGACTCCGAGCTGTTTTTGAGATATTCATGACAGAAAATCTACGGTAACGGTGTTATATAATACGATTATATAAGTAGGTATATCGTGGAAGACTGGAATAAAACATCCGACGCAGCTGCCAGCTGCCGCCCGCAGCGGCCGATGAAGACCGCATTAAGGTGCGCTTACACGAGGGCAATAATTGCCCGGCAACACGAATGGACCGATCTGGAGCAATTAGTGGAGCAATATGGAGCAATATGGAGGAAAATAAATAAATTGCGGCAATTATTTCGGCGATATTGCTTCTAATTGCTCCAGATATTTCATATCGCTCAATGTCGCAGATACGAATTGACGAATATCCAATGGGCTTGGAAATTCCAGGCAATTTTTGTATGCATCTCGTTCGCAATTGTATGTTTTGCGGCTTGCCGTCTTGCTTCCGCGGGGAGAGCGAGAGGTCGGGTGGAAGTGGGATAGCGCGCGGCAAGGCGTCGTCAGGTAATCGCAGGTAATCGCCTCTGTTTATTGTCAAATGTGACACGTATTAAAATGGCGTCGTCTTTGTCTTGGAACAATGAAAAGATTATTAACTTTATTGATGCAGTTCGCTTGCATCCTTGTTTGTGGGATAACAGAAGTCCTGATTTTAAAGATCGCTTGCTAAAAAAAGATGAATGGACTGCTATTGGGCTGCAGTTTGAAATATCTCATGACGAAGCAATAAAAAAATTTAAAAATTTACGCACATATTTCAACAATGAAATAAAGAAATTGGAGAAGAAGCAAAAAAGTGGCAGTGGTGCTTTTCAAGATAGTAATTGGTTTGCTTTTAAAAGTTTGCTTTTTTTAAAAGGCACAGATGAAGCTGATTCTGGTCTAGAAACGGAAACACAATCACAAGTAAGTAATCAGTTTAATAACAGTAAGTAATCAGAACATAAGCAAAATCAAATAATTATAGTTATTCATCATATCATATCATATTACACGACACATCTTATCATATCACTGGACACATCCTATTATTTTATTAATTATTATTCAAATAAGCAGATTGCCATGGGACACTTCCACGTTGAGACATAAAATAATGCATAAATTCATCTCTGTTCAATTTAGCCATTACAGATGCATTTCTTGGCCGAATTTCTAGATTAGTTAAATCGTCACGATCATAGTTTTGTCTCCATTGTCCAGGTATTATGTTAAAATCGGTATCCTCCATATCAAACGTAGCAGGTGGTGTATATAATCGTCGCGCTCGCTTGTTTTGTTTAAGATAGCTTTCCCAAACGTTGTGTTGGCAAAAACTCCTCCGTCAGATATTCTGCCTTGGCATCCAACATTTACGTATAAAAATTTATAATGAGCATCCACGACAGCAAACAAAACAATGCTATGAAATTTTTTATAATTGAAGAAGTGACTGCCACTCTTATTAGGACACATGATACGGACATGCTTGCCGTCCATAGAACCTAAGCAGTGTGGAAAATTCCAGATATCTTCATAATCTTTCGCTATACTTTTCCATTCTTCACTGCTCGTAGGCAACTGTAAAAAAAGTTAAATAACACATTAGTTCCATATAATAGTAGTTTATGTGACTGCCACATAACGAAGGTTCTTAAAACACAAGCGAGATTTTAAAAAACGAAACTAGGCGAGTTTTTTAATACCATTCGCGTGTTTTAATACCAAGTTATGTGCAGTCTCATACACTACTTTATCTACATTCATGTTTTAATCTTCAATATAAGAAATCAAAGGGAAACACTTTTAGAAAATGGCGCTATCAAAACTCAGTGAAAGAAACACTGGTTAGAGATATTCCGAAAACACTCCTGATGTGAAAATTCACCTGACAAGAGTCCGTATCTTTTTCACTTTGAAGATTCTCAATAAGCTATCCCGCTGTCAGGGTTATTTTTCCTTTCATGGGAGTGTTTTCGAACGTAATACTATTAGTAGCAAACCTCAACACAGCAAAAAACTGGCCAAATTGCCATGCAGCAGAGGCCAGAAACAAACTTTTAACTGTAACGTAAAGTGAAAATCTGAATTATAATGAATCATTATAATTCAGTTTTTTTTAATTCACTTTTTATCAATGTATAGTATAACGCCTATTAAAACGCCAATTTACCTTTGAATTCTTAATATGAAGATTATGACATGAGTGTAGATAAAAGAATATTTTAGCTAATTTTATAACATATTTGCTCGTAAAGTGGCTGTAATTACACCAATTTCAGTATCATAATGTACCTCATTACGCACTTGTGCGTTATTGTTAAGTAACATGTACGGCTTTTCATTACGCACTTGTGCGTTATTGTAAAGTAAAACGCACGATTTTTTTTTAAATAAAGTAACATGCACGGTTTATTTCCTCGCAAATATGTTATAAAACGTCGTGACATACGTGCGCTTTGAAAATTACAGCTTTCTAATAGCAATATCGCCTCGGCTGTAATTTTCAACTTACCGCACTTATATCATAATGTACTATTAATGTCTTCTTCATAGCACTTTACTTCCCTGTATATGCGACTATTAGGACGTATTTACTTAGACCACCATTCTGCGCATTCAATTTGTTATTCGTAGCATTCAATATATTTTCTTTTAAAATATTATTTAAGAACTATTTATTTTATATTTCAGGTTGATACGAATGCTGATGACACGATCACATTTAACCCCGAACTACCACCGCCTTCGAAGTCACCAAGTGCTAAGAAGAAAAGAACCATTGAAGATGATCGTTATCGTGACGCTTGTGAAGTTATGGAAGCAGTAAAAGAGAAGATTTCCACTAAATCATTAGCTTTTGGAGAGCATGTAAACCAAAAACTGTTAACATATAGTCAGTATGTACGCAATCAAGTAGAATATAAAATTTCTTCAATCTTATATGAAGCCGATATGGGATATTATGATGAAAGAAGCAGAAGTAGTGTTTCGGGAAAGCAGTATTCTTCTCCACCCAGCGTTTCTTCCTCTTACCGCCAACGTGTATACTCACCTGCTCCTTCTCCTCTTTCCTACAATGCTATACCCACTCCTAGTCCTACGTCGGTTTATGAGGCTAGCAATTCTTCTGACTCAAACGTGACAAACGTACTAAATACTCAATCTCAATGTCAGTATTCTCCTATATCTACATACGCTTCTTCTTCAATAACTCACCACCCCAATACTCCAGCTGCAGAGGTCGAATATACAGAAGCAATTCAACAAGCAATTAGCCAAGATAATGTATTGATGGTTAGAGCAGTTCGTAATTTAGACGGAAATACTACTGCCGTGGAGTACATTACTACTGATTGATTTATTTTAATTAAAAACCTACTAAATTGTAAATTTAAATAAAAAGTTTGATTAAAACAATTATTTTTAAATTAACTACCCTCACTTATAAATTAAAATAACTTACCTTTATATATTCTCGAAGAACTTCTGCAATAGCTCTGCATACAGTAGGTACAAATAGTGCAATACAACTATCAGAAATTCTAAACAGATACATTAAACTTTTGTATGAATCTCCAGTTGCCAGAAATCGAAGGGTTAAAGCAAGTTTTGTTGATGCAGAAATTGGTTCTCTCATGTTGGTCGTCTGTTTCGTAATTAATGGGCTAACTTTACTCAAAAGTAATTCAAAGTCTGTTCGTGACATTCTAGTAAAGTTTTTGAATAATATATCATCTAATTCTTTACACAATGAAAACTGCGGTCTTTTTGCCAAAAACGATCGCACCCAGATACGCCTATTCCTTTTCTTTCTTTTTTGTTTTTGATGAATAATAAAAAAAGCGCTACAAGCCGCCGCAGCAAAGACAATGTCGTCCATAGCGAGCGAATACTGAAATGCTCGTTTAGGACAGTATTGCCTTGAAGAAGTTGCGCCACTGAAATGCTCGTGTACGACAGTATTGCCTAGTTGCTGAAGTTGCGCCATAGCGCTCAATATTGTATTGCGCAGTATTGATGCTTGTTGCCGTTGCCGTAAATTGCTTGATGTAGTCGTGACGTCATAGTTGACGAGTATTGACTGGAATTCAGCAATTTTAGTTGCCCGTGTAAGCGCACCTTTAGTTAGAGTAGCGATAGATTAAATATCGATATTCTATCGATAGAACCTAAAACCGGTAGCAGTACCTAGGGAAATACTTTTGACAAATGATTTTAAGCAATTTAAGTCTTGGCCGATTTTGACCACGGTGGCCAATCTCAACCGAGATCAGCTAACTATGTAGGAACGAGTGTAGGTACAAGTGTGAGCGCAATACACAGGTGCACTTACTGTTCCATCACTCTCAAATTTCGGTGACCCGGCAATCCGTCATGACCGGAGAGCTGTTTTTGAGAAATTCATGACAGAAAATCTAAGTAACAATTTTGGCTCGACCTGGGATTCGAACCCAGGACCTCTCGGATGTAAGGCAGAAATTTTGCCTCTACACCAACGAGGCTGTCAATACTCCTTGATATAGATTGCTGAGCTGCCGGGGTGCCACATTAGGCTATTCAGATCTTCTTTTTGATATGATAGCTTGTCACGCTGAACTTCTTTTCATGAGGCGTCATATTTATACCTTTTATTATTGAGCTGGGTTCAACATCAGATATTCAGATCTCCATTTCTGTTAAAACAGAAATTGCTCGTTACGTTGAATATTTTTTTAGGCGCCTTATTATACTTCTAACGGTCAAGATGGGCTCCTGGGTGTCACATCAGGAACTCCAAATCTTCGTTTTTGTTATGGGGACGAAAAGTGCTCGTCATGTTGAACAATTTTTCCTATGGCGTCATATTTATAACTTTCACAATTAAGCTGGGCTGCTAGGGGTCTTCATCTTCATTAGATCTTTATTTTGTTACATGTACAGAAATTGCTCATTACGTTGAACAACTCTTCCTTAGACGCAATATTTATATTTCTAACGGTTTAGCTGGGCTGCTGGGTGTAACGTCAAGTACTCCAGACCTTAATTTTTATTTTATTTGTTTATTTATTTTTTTATTTTTGTTATGGGGGCGAAAAGTGCTCGTCATGAGGAACAATATTTTCTATGGCATCATATTTATATACTATTTAGCTGGGGTTCCACCTCAGATATTCAGATCTTAAAAATAACTTGTAGCCCATAACCTGACCGGATTTTTTTGACAGTTTGATAAAGATTTTTCGTGTTCTGTAGACGACACGGTAATATTATCCATGTAGATCCTACGTACCCCTAGCCAATTTTTTAATATCGTATAAGTACAGACTTTTTGCCCTCTTCAGCTATATTTATTTATTTATTTGAGCTTTATTGCACAACAATACTTTCTACAAAAGGTGGACTTAACGCCGTAGGGCATTCTCTACCAGTCATACCTTTGGGCTAAGCAGAAATGATTAGTGGGCGGTGCGACAAAATAAATAAAAGAGAAAACAAAAAAAATAATAGAATAATATGACACATAAGATTAAATATAAAATATATTAAATATATTGCATATATATACATTATATGTATGTGAGGTTTAAGTGTACTGTTAACTAATTTCACTGTGGCATGTTTGCAGCACAACGTGAGCTCGCGGCGTGATTATGGAATAAGTAACTTCAACAATTTGTTCACGGTAACAATGTCATGAAGCAGTATTCTTTCGGAAAGTTCGTGATTAAACTCGGGTGGATTACGGCCGTGACTGTCGCTTCGGTTTTGTTTTCTAATTTAGTATGATACGGTGAATTTGGCAGTGTGAGTGGGAAAATACACAAGGTATAAGCTGAAAAAGAGGATTATTTTGCTTTAAATTTCCACTAACGAGCTTACGAGCGACGCTCGTAGTCTGTCGATGCGACAACATCGTCGAGTGTTTTGTTGGTGTCAGTGTTGTGATTCCAGGTGCATCTTCTGTGTCACGTTGTAAGGGTGTAGTTATTTTAAGTCCTGCGACTTCCAGTTCTAGCTTTTTCAGGTGATTACAATTGGATGTATTTGGTTCCTGCGCTGGCGTCGTTTTGGTGGAAATTTAAAAGCAAATATTCCTTATTTTCAGCTTAAGTCCATGACTTAAGCTGAAAATAAGGAATATTTGCTTAAAATCCATGGATTTCCGCAAAGTAACGCCGGATTCCGTCAACTTTATCAAATACACAAGATATATATTTTATTTAGATCTTATACATTTTTTGACAATTTGTTTTAACAAATAACTTGAATGGAGTATGTTTCTATAGGCCTATCGTCGAAGTTTAAGATTATTTAACTTTTATTCTTCTCTTAAGCGAATGTAATATAAGCATAATAGCTTGCATGCATTTGTTATTACTGTCATCCTTTTAAAATTATATTATGTAGTTGTTTGCTTTTCCTAATAAATTTAAAAAAAGTAATTTATAACAGTGAAGTAAGCACTTCTCAATATACTTAGTTTTCAAATATTGCTCTAAGTATTTCCCACCTTACCCAGTAAAGACTAGTGCCCTGAACCGGGCATCGATCGCGCACCCCCGGTCAAGGCCGTTCGCGGATGCCTTTAACGAAAACGGCACAAAAATCCGCCTCGACACCCTTTCGCGCGGCGCCGACGATAACACGGTCACCTCCGCTATGCCGAGCCCTTTTGAAGGGCTTTTGCGGGGAAATTGTGTTTGCACAACGTCTACGGCAAAGGGTATCTATTGAGAACGTATCTGATACAAGTGGACCCGCCAGACGCTGTTCTGTTTTCGCAATTTATTAATATTTTCTCATCGTTTACACTTTGATATAATGGTCAAGAAGTTGACTATTAACCGAGAAGTCGCGGGTTCGATCCCCGCACTGTACAAACATTTGTGTGCATGAACATGTATGTTTGTACTTGTCTGGGTGTTATATGTATTTATTTAAGTTTATTTGTAATTATTAATTAACTATTGATTCTGATATCTGTCACACAAGTGCTTAAGCTACTTACCACGGAGTCAAATCAATGTATGTGATGTTGATAAAAAAGAAAAAAAAAACTTTCTCTGGACTTCTACAAATATTTCAAGGCTTAAATTATTGAAATCGGTTCAGCCGTTCTCCGTTCCGTCCGTCCGCTGCGTTCCGTCCGTTTTCCTGCGGTAAAAAGTAGCCTATGTCCTGTTTCGGGTATGAAATGACACGCGTGCCTCGATACCCGATTAAAAAAACATTTGCTTTGCTTCCAACAAAGACCAACCTTGGACGTTACGCTTCTCTTGTAATCATGTTGCTCACTTTGTGCAATGAGTTGTGCCCTGGGAAAGTTGACATTTTCAATGACTCTTTACCAAAATTTAAAAAAGCGCTCTCTAAGCTTATGGAAAAGGATTAAATTACTTGGTCTGTACAGTGTTTCAGCTGAATATATATTTTTTATCTCTTTTTTACTATCCACATATATGTATTTAAATTGCCCATAATTTATGTGTAATTTTCAATATAATATTTACTGTTATTGTTTGTTACGAATGTTGTGTTCACCTATAATAGGTATACATATAAGACTTAAATACTAAGGTTTCAATTTAAGATGAGCAATCTATATATATTATGTATACTGTTGGTGTTCCTTTTTAAATAAATAAATAAAATATATCTATACCAAATTTCATGCAAATTGGTTCAGTAGTTTAGGCGTGATTGAGTAACAGACAGACAGACTGAGTTACTTTCGCATTAATAATGTTAGCATGGATAGTAGTAGTATATAATATAGGTTCCATTCAGTGACACTACGATGAAATTGATTTAAAATATCTCTGAAGATTAGAAGTTATCTCTGAAAACCGATTCCATAGAAAAATTGCGAAAATAGAGCTAACAGGTTATGGACGTCAAGTGGCTAGCATGAGGCTGCCATCGGGAAAGTCAAAAATAAGGAACACTTACATACTTACGGCTATTCGCCTATGTTACATACTTAGGGCTACGTAAAAACGTGAATCCCGCTGTAACCCGCGCAAAAATAGAGCTAATTTGCCGTGACGTCATTGACGCTTTTTTGATATTGATTGGACATTTTTTTTTAATGAAATTCTTTATTGGGTTACGATACGCAATCAAAACATTTTATTTAGCAACCCTGAATCGGGGTTTAGTAGCTCGAAGGCGAGTGAAGTGAAAGCTGAGCGTTTAGACACATTATTAAATCAAGGTGAGGTGACGTCACGAGTGACGACGTCATCAATAATAATCCGGCATCTGCGTGAAATGGAGTCGATCAATCTCGCCCGTCATCGCGCATAGGCTGCGCCAACTTGCGACGGTTAGCTTAATTACCGTCTATGAGACTTAATTCACATCATAATTATGCGTGTAATACTGATTGATAATAATTTAATCCCAGCCTCATGTTTTTCTTATAATCTTATATTGTATATTGTGTTGCCTGTCCCTGTATTTTGAAGCTTACCTACCCACACATGCGAGTTCACGCATGAGGTAGTATTTACCCACTAGAGATTTTTCAAGTTCAATTAGCCCCAAAACCAATATTGGAATGTATTGAGCCTTTCACTCGTTAGCCCACCCTCTCGAACGACGTGGCCCTCAGCCGTGTGCTTGTTGATAACTCTATTCAGGATCAAATAAAATAAATATTTATGGAAATATTTTTAATAAAGAATGTCTGAATACGCGTTCCGCGTAATGAAAGATTGAAAGCAATATGCTGAAAAGGTTTTCTATTAAATTCTCTTATTCATACGTTCCCGCTCTAAGCTGTTAAATTCCTTCGCGCGGCGATCGCTGGAATATTGATGTCGCTACTACCGTCGACTTCTTGTTTTCGCTCTTCTGCTCGCTTTTATAAATTCTATATTTCTTAGGTACTACCTACCGCTCGCAGTTTTCGGAAGGAAATCCTGTGCGATATCATAATAACAAAATGAATTGTCCTTTTAACTAAGATTTCTATTCACGTGAAATTTGTAAGAAGGCCTAGGCTACACCTGCGGCTTAGTGCTTGTTCAGAACGGAACGCAATGTACACAATGTACCAATATCATTAAAACTTTTATACCAACTTCCACGTGTAGTGGCGAAACGCGTCGAGTGTTTGTTGGTGTCAGAGATGTTTTTCCAGATGCATCTTCTGTGTCACGTATGTAATGTGAATGCAATAAATGATTTTGAATTTGAATTTGAACGCGCAGGCGGTGAGCACGAAGACTGCAAGAGTTCGCGCTACTAAGAACGAACGTAATTTTCGTTTCTTTTTGTTCCAGTTGTTAGGAACAGGCTAAGGTCTTAGACCATGCTGCCTAGTCATTGGTTATCTAGGTAATTGTTATTATCTAGTTCTTTAAACTACTTTATTACAACTACATACTACTTACAAACTAAGCCCTAACCTAACTCATTTGAGGAAGGTTCAAGAAATGGAGTTTTACGCGGGAATATCGATCGGATCGGTACGGAGCTATATTTCTTACATTAACTCCATTCTTTTCATTCAGTAACACATTATGATGATAATTCCACCTCACTATCACAATAATACGCCACGAAGAATCAATTTAGAAAATTAAGAAACAGAGCCCATCTTACTCCTTTCGTTTCCCGCGTTAAGCTCCATTTACGTTTCGATGTGAATACTTGGATGTCACTTCATATTGCACCACTAGGTGAAAATTACGGTAAATCAAAAAAACATTCTTTTCAGAAATGACTTAAAACTTATTTCTGAATATTAACTAAAGATGTCGAGAAAGTAATAATACATAACATAATAATTAAATGTCTTGAAACCTATATAATGTCGTATTTTCAATGCTACCTACCATATACCTACGGAATCAAACGACATAAAGGTACTTATAACTATTAGTTTATACCTTTATACAAACTATTTTCAAATACAAATTTAATCGACACGTACTAGGGCGTTTTGATAACTCCATGACTTTCAGGCTGAATATAAACTTTTTTTATTTTTAATGATATTTTCTTAAAAGTAATATTTTTGCGAACCTAAAATAATTCTATTTTCAAATATGGCGCGAAAACAATATTTAATAACAAAAGAAGTTTGGCGGCTGTGAAGGTGTTCTTCGAAAATGGAGAAATCCGAGTTTCGAGTCTTGATTAAACACTATTTTTTACGCGGGAAAACCATTAAGCAGACCGAAGACAAGTTGAAAAAATATTACGGGGATTCAGCGCCGTCTCATGGAATGGTACATAAATGGTTTACTGAGTTTCGTTGTGGACGTATTACAACCAATGATGCCGAGCACCCAGGAAGGCCGATTGAGGTAACCACTGAGGACATTGTTAACAAAATCCACGACAAGGCTGACCGTCGAGTAAAGATACGCGAGTTAGCTGAGGCTGTGCACATCTCAACTGAACGAGTTTTTCATATTTTGCACGATATTTTGGGAATGAAAAAACTTTCTGCAAGATGGGTGCCGCGCTTACTGACAGTCGACCAAAAGCGAAAACGCGTGACTACTTCTGAGGCATGTCTGGCTATGTATAATCGCAATCCAAGTGAATTTTTGCGTCGGTACGTAACCGTGGATGAAACGTGGGTCCACCATTATACGCCAGAGACTAAACAACAGTCAAAGCAGTGGACTTCTACCGGCGAACGTGCACCAAAGAAGGCAAAAACGGTATGTTCGGCTGGTAAAGTGATGGCAACAGTATTTTGGGACAGTCAAGGGGTTATTTTCATCGATTTCTTGGAGAAAGGCAAGACAATAACCGGTGCTTACTATGCTGCATTGCTGGAAAGATTTAATGAAGAGTTGATGAAGAAACGACCGCATCTAGCAAAGAAAAAAGTTCTATTTCATCAGGATAATGCTCCGGCCCACTCGTCTGCAGTCGCGACTCCAAAACTTGTCGAATTAGGATACGAATTATTGCCGCACCCTCCATATTCACCAGATTTAGCCCCCTGTGACTTCTTTCTCTTCCCAAACATGAAGAAATGGCTTGCTGGGCAAAGATTTTCATCCAATGAAGAGGTGATGGCTGCAACCGAGGCCTATTTTGCAGGCTTTGACAAAAAGTATTTTTTGGATTGGTTGAAGAGATTGGAGCATCGCTGGAAAAAGAGTGTAGAGTTGAAAGGAGAGTATGTAGAAAAATAAAATGTTTTTGTACACAAAATATATGTTTTTCTTTTCAAAGTCATGGACTTATCAAACCGCCCTCGTATCTATACCTAAGTATCCGGATTGTTTTGAATATTCAAAAGTTGAATACATCGCGAATGGAAATATTTGCACAATGTATATCAAACAAATGCGTCAGTAACACAATCAGATTTGATTTAAAAGTCACTAAAAATATAGTTTTGAAAAATGATGACCCTTAATACTTTGGCCTTAATACTTATTTAGCATTAACGTCAGTTTTTTATTTCCAATCGTTTTCAATAGTTATTGTATTTTACCTAGCGAAAAAATGATACTGTGCTGTTGATGAATTTTTCATGATATACATGCACACACGGTTTCACATCAAGCTACTCATTTTCATTACAAAATCACCCTTATTACGTAAAAATAAGATAACGCAGTGAATAACTTGAAGCGTGACCGTGCGTACAGCTTACAAACTGTAACGTAATGTATAACAGTTAAAACGTCAAAATTATCAACATTCATCCTAAATCCTAAAATTCTCTAGTGAAAATTACATCACTGAAGGTTTTTGACGTGACAACGTCTTATAATTCGATGGACTCGGCTGCACGCAACAAAAAACATGACGCATGCGGCGTTACCTCGCTCTGAGGCGTTCCATTCAAGGCTTGAAGTGCAAGCGAGAGCGCGGAACAAGCGACAATGTGGCAACGTGACAAAGACGTTGTCACGTTCAACTATCGTCAGTAAACCGACTTTACAGACAAACGATTTTTTTATTATTTCTTTCAGAGATTCATGCCCGTACGTTAACGAACGCTCTAAATAGTGAAAGGGATTGCTTTGCATATTTAACAGTTCATTCAACATATTGCGGTATTGAATGTTACATGATCCAGATTTGTGCGAACTCAAGATTGATCGGTGTACGAAATAAATAAATAAATATTCAACAATATCACATACATTGATCTGACTCCGTGGTAAGTAGCTTAAGCACTTGTGTTACAGATATCAGAATCAAAAAAAATGTTTGTACAATGCGGGGATCGAACCCGCGACCTCTTGGTTGATAGTCAACTTCTTGACCATTACACCAACGTGGTCGTCAAAATACGTTATTTCCTTTTTGTGAAATTGGAATGAGCAAGCGTTGTACTGACAACACATGTCAGAAAAAATAATATTTGGTCGTCAAGAACTTCGTTCCAAATGCACTCAAAAAAGGACCTCCTTAGAAAAGTGATGAAGTTGCTTTTGATGACACAAACAATTTGGTATAGAAGGGAAAGGGTAATAAGAGAAAAATATATAATCGAGGCCAATTTTGACAGATATATTTTGGATGAGGATTTCTTTTAATAGACCTGTTTTGATATACGACAAAGTTTTCCTGTACACCTGACTTGCGGTGTATCTAAAATAACACATAAAGTACTCAGCTTATTGTTATTTAAAAGTGAAATAAACTTACTTCCCTGAAAACAGCCTGTAACAAAAAAGTTCCTTTCCTTTAGAGGGCGCGTCATGTTAGTCTGGGCGCTCATTTGTCGGAGCACAAATAGGGCGAAGCCGGGGGAAGGTTTTTTTGCGAAATTTCCACAAGAGTGTGGCTTTCAGCGCGTCTGCGGAGTGTATTATCATTTAGTCTTTATGGCGACGCCGAGTTACTGTTAAACATTTATAATGATGGGGTTTTTTAGACCGCCAGGACGGTAAACAAGTTGTATTCCTATTTAGAGGTTTCTTTAGTCTATGTGTGTGTTTTTTTGAATATGTTGCTTTATTTTCTTCTTGTGTTAATGAAGTGTGTATTTGTCTGAGCAAAAACGTTGTTCAATTACTCTCGTAGGCTTTTTGAACATTGAACTTTACCCCCGGCTCTGAAACTAAGTAATTGTGTCATAAATTTCATTTTAACCTTTGGCAAAGGCCTTTCAGGCAATTATTCAAGTACACTTCTAGTCTAAATTTACTCTCAATAACTTTATATTTTCACTGAGGGTCGTATTAATGAAGCGAGAGAATTGTTTTTGCTCTGCAGTATAGCTCGTAATAATTCAGGCAGGCTCCAAGGCTGCCGCCCCGCGCCCCCGCGCCCGCCCCCGCGGTCTGAATAGCGCCTAGACGAGCGCACCCCAGTGACACGCTATAATATCTCTCTTTAAGCGCTGACGCCTCTTTCTTTGAGATAGAACTGCTCTGTGGTTAGAGCTTAAGGCTGTGTTTTTGTAAGTTAACTTCAAGTATGGTACAGCATTTTTACTTGTACGAGTACTTAAGTAAGACCGATAATGTCGTAAGGCGACGCCTATTTAACGTACTACAGAGATGAGATTATGAACTACCTATCTTGCTTCTACGAACGTAAACACCTTCCTTATCCAACCAGGCAATCGGCCGACAAATCCATACTTACTAATATTATTAATGCGAAAGTAACTCTGTCTGTCTGTGTGTTTTTCAATCACGCCTAAACTACTGTACCAATTTGCATGAAATTTGGTATGAAGATATTTTGATACCCGAAAAAGGACATAGGCTACTTTTTACCGAAAGAAAATGACGCATTCCCATGGGATTCAGGTGCCCGATCGCTTTTACGCCTAAACTACTGAATAGATTAAAATGAAATTTGGTAAGGAGATAGTTTGAGACTTAAGAAAGGACACGTGTTACTTTTGACCGCAGGAAAAAACGCATTTCCATGAGAAAAAATAAATTTCAAGGAATCTGATCGCTTTCACTTTTAAATTACCAAAGATTTGAATTATATTTGGATAAAATTGGTGTTATGGGAAAACAACGCATTCCAAAAAAACTACCTAACGCGGACAAAGTCGTGGGTAAAAGCTAGCTTAAAAATATTTTCGTTAATGTTCATGTTTATGATATCATGAATCACTTTGCGTAAGTATGCCACTTATTTGCGTATACGCTGCAGGATCGCTGCGGCATCGCAACTTTATGCAGCGCTTACACAGTTAATTAGCTGAAATGCAATTATAGGCTTAACGCGAGTGTACACCGGCCCACTGCAGTCACCTGCATGACAATACAATCTGTTGTAGTAGATCGAAAGCAAACTGAATAAAAGTGAGTTAGTATTTTTAACGTTGCAGCTTTGTAACTTAGTCTACGTTAAACGTCTTATGTCGCACCCCCTGTCTATGTTTCATCTCCTGTTTCTCAACAACATTGTTTTGTTGATGTGGCAAAAAGTCTTCTTAGTCTCCTGTCCACGTCTTAAGTACGTTAATTTGAACGTTTTATATGCGTGTGTAGTAATAGTCAAATATAAAGAGTTATTCTCTGATAAAAGTTACCAGTTTCTCTCAGCGGTTAGTTGGACTTTATTTATTGTGTTATTTTCACACTCGTAGTAATAAAATAAGGTATAGAAAACAAGGAATGTGGACGTCATGCGTATTAAAAAGGTTAATAGCTATCTAATTTTTCCAAGAAGGATTTATCTAACTGAGCAACTCTGAAAATGGTAAAAAATACAGCAAAAACTTTGAACGTGTTCAAATATAGCGTCATTAATAAAAAAAATATCGCACGACTAATCTGTACAGAGAAAAGATCCTCCACCCTGTTACAAATTAAGTTTATTTTTGGTGACAAAAAAAAGAAAGTCTCTTTACTTACCTGAGAAGTTATTTTTAAGCTGAGCATAATTTGTGATTAGGTCCCTAGGGACATGTATACAGAAAGAACCGTGTTTAATCACCAAGAATCCTTCTTATAAGCTCGGTAAATACACGTAAGAGTATGATAACATCTTTCAGTTATTCTTAAAGGCCCTATTGTGTTTTTTTTTTGCGAAACCGTAAAGTTCATAATTAATAACGTCTGTCAGTCTGTCTATTAGGATAAAAAGCTTTTCGCGAAGTTTTTCTTTTTCAGTTTCTTTGGAGAGTTTAAACAGAGACTTAAAAGTGTTTTCATTTTTGTAAAGTAGGTATCCAATAGGCTTGTTTCCACTATGAAAGAAATATTCAAAAACTGATTTTCTCTAAAATAATTCATAATTTCAGATGCCTTTACACTAATATTTTTCTGCAGTTCGTATTATTTGATTTTTAATTGGAATTCAAATGATAATTAGTCACTCAGTCGGCATTGCACGCGATGACGTCAAAGTGTGTTATTCCCATACAAGCTCTATGAAGAAAAGCGTTTTGACAGTTGATAAAAAGTACGTCAACGATTGGTGGTGTCAACTACCGTATTAAAGCTGTTTTTTGATGATAAATAAAATTGGTGTTCATTTAATTGTTCATCCATAAGTTATCTCAACATTATTAAACCCAAGTTTATAATATATTTTCTAATTAGGTGCACATTCGGGAGACTATACTGGAATCTGGTGTGCGCTTATTAAAGATGTTTGTTGGGAACAATAACAAGTGGAAAGTATTTACATATTGTTGGTACAAGACGCAGTCTGCACAATATTGCATCGCGGGCATGCGCGGCTTATCTCGAACTCGATACGCACTGCACTAAAGGCGAGGTAACTAATTTAAACACGATATATAGAGGTATCAAGTCCTCCGCTAGAAAATAATAGAACAGAAGATAAATAAAATACTATTTCTGTAGAGGGTTTATAAAAGTTACTTAGGAACGCAATCTAGCATGTATGTAGCCTTTTTCGTTAAAGTGATATCAAACGCATCTATAAACTATCTGTATCTCTCCAATACAACAAATTCTACTGTTTCCATACTTTTTCTTTTGTATTACGTAATCATTTCAACCCATTAGTTTTGATAAGTTGTGGAGAGTAATTAGTTTACCAATAAATAAGTTAAGTTGCTGATTCTAAGTTGTTAAATTAATTTCACACACACATACACACAAACACACACACACACACCTACACACACACACACACACACACACACACACACACACACACACACACACACACACTTTATTAATTCGACAGACATTTTAGTGTTAAGATAGAATATTTATAGTGTTAAGATAGAATATTTACACCCATACGGCCTTGCAACTGCATAGATAGATGGAAGGGCGGATCCTCCAAACACAAGCATTATTTGCTTAAATGGAGGTTCCAATGTACTATTTGTTAAGGCAAAAACATTTTGAATGAATATAGTAGATTTTACAACGAGAGCATAAAGCAAGTCATTTTTATCCGAGATCGTTATATGCCCGAGCCCGCAGGGCGAGGGCAGATGATGAAGTCGAGGATAAAAATGATTTGTGCACGAGTTGTAAACTCTGCTTTTCACTTCGATTGCGAGAAAATAAAACAATAATTTGAGAAAATTCAATACGAAAAGTTCACGGCTTCTTTCCCGCTACTTTACTTTTTTTAATTTTCCTGCATAATTTTCGGGCAAAGAAAAAAAATATACAGCCTATTCTTAAATTATTTTGGAATAATGTTTTTTTTTTTGTGGTAAACACGTTTTGATATTTAGTTTCTTTTTCGTATTATCTTATTATAAATCAAAAATGCAAATAGGGAAGGAAATATTATAAATTAGCAAGTTTTATCCATGTACAATTAATTGTTTTTGGCTGTATGGGCTAAATGGTCACTGACTTAGTGTAGACACATTTAAAAAGCTACTTTTATGCACAAGTGCATAAAATTCAACTTTATGTCGCCTAGATCCTGCATAAAGTAGTACTTTTTCGAGCATGAGAAGTGAAAAATATATTTTTTATTATTATTTAATTCTTACATGCGAGTCGTTCTTACTCGTACTTGTCGATCGTGGCATCTGTGTGTAACAGTGCCATCATCTAATATGACGATATTATGCTGATATATGAAAGGCGACAGTTGTTGAAACTTTGTTACATTTATGGTAAATTCATAACATTATCTATAAATACATCATGCAAATAACTTACGGCGGCTGCGATGTTTGCGTATGAGAAATTCAATCTTGTTATAATGAAACGGAATGGAATATTGTACTTGTTTAACATTTGCATAGTTAAATCATCTTAAGTATCTAAACAAGGGGCGTAACAATATATGGATGTAATTTTCTGGCTAATGAGAATGTTTAGATGCACAAACAAACTGAATATTTGTTCAGGGGCAATTAAACTTGATAATTTTAAACAATACCAACAAACAATCATAATTTAAATAAATTCGCATTCTCCGCTCTGATTTACAGATCACAGTCCGTGTTTAAGCTTTTCACTTTAAAGTTTACAATATCAATAGTAAACATTGCCGCAGACAACTATCGTAATTTCACAGCTGCTTGAACATTTATATATCTCTTCTTTAAATTGGTTAATTACAAGATGAGTATTGTATAAGTTTTCTTCTTATTGTCCTATAGATGCTTGACCACTTTTGACATTATAACTTTGACTAAGCCAGGGTTTAGCCATCAAAGTTGGACTTTGCTGCATTGCTTGGTGATCTTCAACTATATTAGAGATTTATTAAATCAAATTCGTGAGAAAATTAAAGGAAATAGTGTAAGCGTACTCACATAAACATAGTATTATGTTGTGAAATTAAAACACGCTTTAAGAAAGAATCCTTTTTTTAATGTGTTTCAATTTCACATTGTAAAGAAACTTGCGTTGTTAATGCAAAAAAATAAAGTAACTTAGAATTATGATGTTTTGGGTTGTAGGTACCTACTTGAAATAAGTTACTGAAATCTTGTCGAATATAAATGCTGAAGAATTTGTGTTATTCTCGGGTATTTATTCAGCTCCGTTGTGTCCGTGTAACTGCAAACTCTGATTAAAGTTCCCTTTTATTTCGTCAAATGATATGAACAGAAAGGACTGAAAACCTTTTAACTACCGATATACATTATTTTTGAGGAAGAAGCAATAATTAAATTATCCTAAATCCTGAAATTTTCTTTTAAAAAATCGTACAACCTGGTTTAAGAAACATTGTACCATCAAAAACATCCTACAACACCATAAATCGACTTGGCCATCGCATGAAAACACAATGTTTCTAACAATTCCTAAGTCACTGGCGAGATATGGGGAGTTTTCTTAAGTGACATTAACAAACTGTCTTTTATATATTTCTCAAGTATATTTTCAGGAAATGCAAACAGATACAAGCAATAAGAAGATACCGAGATAGTTTTCTCAATGTTTGCATTTCCTGAAAATATACTTGAAAAATTTTTAGGTTCCTAGTAGAGAGCATTTTATGTCACTTGAAAAAACTCCCATATCTCGCCAGTGACTATTGGACGGTACTACCTCGGTAATTAAAAAAGTTTACGGTTGAAACAATCGTAACTTTTTCGATTCAGCCGCGGACACCTGCCTGCCGAACTAAAGTTGTTGTAAATTCCGACTGCGGTCTGCCCTCGTGTAGTCGTGCTTGTTGGTCTACAGAGTTCTACAAACTGGAAAGCTACAAAACATCACGGGCAAGTAAACAAACGGGGCTTAGTTGGACGTCGCTTTTGGACAGTTTTTCTTTTCCGCCTCCGGGTTTTGGACGTTAAAATGAGTTTACCTTATGCAGTACTCAATATACTTATTTTTTCCTAGTATTAAAAACGTAAAAGATTTTTAATTTTGGACCTCACAACTTTTTACGCTAAAGAAACTGACCTGCGAGACTCAGTTGATGTAAGATCACTTTGTTGTCCGTCCGTCCGTCTGTCAAGACCGTTTTTCTCAGGAACGCGTGGAGGTATCAAACTGAACTGAAATATACTTATTTTTTCCTAGTATTAAAAACGTAAAAGATTTTTAATGGTGGACCTCACAACTTTTTACGCTAAAGAAACTGAGCTGCGAGACTTAGTTTTTTTACAGGATGTTTTTGATGGTATCTTACTTCTCTTACTTTAAGAATATCACCCCCTTTACTTTTCTATACCCTCTCCTAGTATGTCTCATATATCAAGAAGGTTTCTTCTAGATACTATATATTATATTATATATTCTATTATTTCTTCTATTATCATTATACGTATGGGAGATATAGTACGGGTGCATTGATTCATAAACTGCAAATGTAACATGCATAACAGAAATTATAAAATATTAAGATTTTCCCTTAATTTTTCCTATATATAAATTTCCCTATTATCGATATATGAAGGTTCTATGTCTGCTAAAAGTTTAACTTTTGGTGATCGGTCAGTCAGTCAGTGACAAAATTAAGAAAGTTACGCTAGTTACAATTAGCTAGTTTAAACTACTGGTTCAAAATAAATGAAATTTTAAATTTACCGTGTTTATTCAATGCTTTTTTAGCAACTGAAAATTCAGGCTTGTAGTTTTATCCACAACGAAGTTATAGAGGGGTCAAAAAGGGCCTAAATTGCTTAGAGGAAAGGTTGGTACGGCCTTGCCGCTTTTTTCTCGACTTAGTGACAGATAATCTATAAAGTAAATATTCACTCGTAAAATTCACGTGGAAATTATCAGGTTTTCAGATAATATGAGTTTTCCTTTGCTAATTTGTTACTGCCTTCACTGTAGCCCATTCATTGCTTTATTTATTTATTTTGTGTATATAAGTATATATATTATTATTATTATGTATTATTATTTTGTATTTTTGAATACGTAATCTTATATAAAGAGTTTGTATATTTTATATTTAATCTCATGTGTCTTTTATTGGTAGCATTATTGACATGACAACGTCTTATAAATTGGTTTGCCGGGTGACACTTCAAGAAACTGCGTTACGCTCCGCTCACGTTATGCGCTCACAATGAGAGCGAGTGAGAGGCACGCGTCCCTTCGACTCGGGCATGGTTAGCCCGCCTAAGAGCGAGTGAGACAGACATAAAAAGTGAAAGGCACGCGTCCCTTCCACTCGAGCACAGTTAGCCCGCCTAAGAGCGAGAGAGACAGAGCGAGAGAGAGAGAGTGAGAGAGATAGGCATACACACCGGTTCATGTTATACGAATGAATATTCACATTAAAATTATTTTACCACTCAAAGTCGTTGTCACGTAAAACTTTCGCCCGTATACCGACTTTACAGGCAACCAATTTTTTTTTGTGTTTTCTCTTTTATTTATTTTGTCGCACCGTCCACTAATCATTTCTGCTTAGCCCAAAGGAATGACTAGTAGTGAATGCCCTACGGCGTTAAGTCCACCTTTTGTACAAAGTTTTGTTGTGCAATAAAGCTTAAATAAGTAAATTGCTGATTTTATGAAAAATAATTGCGAGCTTAAACAGTAGCCAAATGAAGCAATTTTAAACTTATCCAGAATTCAAAAGGCTCGTACGATCTTATTATTCGTGCAAGACCCCTTTTTATTTCTTCTTCCTAATTTTCTCTGCTCTCTGAGCGATTTTCCGAAAATGCATTACAATATTCGAAGTGGCACAAAGCGTGTGCAAGAGCGTTGGTTGTTTGTCGAGGCGATGCCGGGCGAGGGCGCGACTACAGTATTGATATGAACTTATGCAGTAGCGAAATAAATACCAAGTACTTGGAATGATCTACGAATACTATCAGACGCGTCTCGAAAAGGCCAACTCCATGCACTGTTGAAACGTGTATGTGTGGGTCATGGTCAGGTCATGGTCTATTATCGGCCATATCGTCACTGATCATCAGGTGAGATTGTGTCCAAATCTATATATACATATAATAAGACTGTAAAAGATCGATTTCTGTACATTGAAGATTTTTATGAAAAATTGTTACAGGGGGTCTTAATTACCGTAATAGAAGCCAAAACAACAATTTTTAAAATTTTTGTCTGTCTGTCTGTCTGTCTGTCTGTCTGTTTGTCCGGGCTAATCTCAGAATCTACTGGACCGATTTTGACGGGACTTTTTTTATTTGACTCAGTATCACCTGGAGAGTAAACTGGGATATAAATAATCACGCCGATGAACTTAGGGGGCAGGCAGGAAATTGAATCTCAGAATCTACTGAACCATCCTTGAGTTGCGTACGCTGCGAAAACGGTTCAAGATACCAAAAATATAAATATGAAAGAATTATTCCTCTTGAAATGATCTAAAAAACTGTCTGCGACACATGTCTATGCCCAAAATTACAACTCCACGCGGACGAAGTCGCGGGCACAGCTAGTGTCTAATAAAAAGGTATGTAGCATGTTGACCGGTTGAAATATCTGTTATCTAATGTGAAATTAAAACACACGTAAAGAAAAATGGACTGCCACAGGCGGAAGTCGTATTTATTTTGTCGCACCGCCCACTAATCATTTCTGCTTAGCCCAAAGGTATGACTGGTAGAGAATGCCCTACGGCATTTAGTCCACCTTTTGTACAAAGCTTAAATAAATAAATAAATAAGTCAATCCCGCACTTCACGCAAGCCGAGCGATTACTGTCATTCGTTATTGAGCTACCGTGAAACTTACTCATTGGTCCTATTTCCTTTCAGTGTTCTTTAGGCTGCAGCCAGCCATGAGTAAGTGTCACGGTAGCTCAATTGGGAGAGCAATCGCCTGGCTTGCGAGAAGTACAGGTTCGAATCCCGCCTGTGGCAGTGCATTTTTCTTTAAGTGTGTTCTAATTTCACATTGTGAAGAAATATGCTTTGTTAATACTCTTTTTTTAAAATTAATAAACATGTTTCGTAACTGCCTAAACTTTTATATGTTCTGTGGCGTGGGCGTATCGCTGACACACAGGAGGGCTCTTCACGTTTCGGAGTCAGATACGAGGGGATAAAAATGTGTAGAATATTATTTTGAGTGTTGAAAACCCTTCGAAAGTGAATCCCGTTTGTGTTGTCCAGTAAAGTACCTACGCTTGTTCTATGATTTTTTTAATATAACGTTCGGGATATGGAATTTGGTATCCATATTATGAAATGGTACAGTAACTGCAGTAGGTATCAGTCTTTCAAGCAGGCCCAGGCTTATAAATAGGTTATTAATTTTATTAAAGCTTTTTCAATCAACAAAAGCATCGTGTTTCTGTCGAGAAATAAGTAAAGTTTTTTTAAAATAAAAATTAAAGCCCTCACTCTTGTAAAAACAAAAGTACCTAAGAGTATACTTAGATTTACCTTAGGTCTAGTAATTAGTATGTAATTAGTAACAAGGTCCCGTAGGTATGCTCGTACTTGTAATTCGAATAATAAGCTACTCGAGTACCTTAGCTTGTATTAATACTTAACATGTTCATCGTTAATTACAAAGAATCCCTGTTTAATACAATACAGACTGAGTATTCATAATGTGTACATATTAAAACATGCAAAACTATGCTTAATTTTATCAACATTTTGCCTTGGAAAAGGGGGGGGGGGGGGGCTGTGGTGATCCTCTTGTTTTTATCGCCAGTCAAACTTTTTTTGTCTAGTCAATGACCTCAATTTACGTTCTGTTTCATCAATTAAAAGCTTATATAAATTATCAATCGATAAGTAGCTTAAAATTAAATTAATAAGGAAATTTATGAAAACAAAACGTTAATTGAGCGCAAATCAACTGAGATATCATGGAATTAGTGTTAGATTACCTTAGATTGGACAAAAAAGATTTGATTAGCGATAAAATAAAACAAAAGGGGATAGAACTCCCTTCAAAATATAATGTCGATAAATGAAGCATAGTTTCGCATGTTTTAATACGAGTATGTACACTTTATGAAGACTCAGGCTGAATAAGACATTCTTTACAATACAACTTCATACAGTTGTTTTTAAAAATGCATCCAAAAGTGGTGGTGCTGGTTTGCACTCTAACAAGACCACTTAAGAATTAAGAATTACAAATTATAGTCATTGTAGGTTTCATATTTGTTTCTACATTTGTTTTTACATTGAAATGATACACTTTTTACGGATTATTTCGCGATTTATTTACATTTTGTTTTAACCTGACGTTTCGGACCCTTTTCAGCGTCCGTGGTCACAGGTAGACTAAGGTGTTAGTTGTCATTACATAGTTTGAATTTTTTTTAAATTATAGGTTTGTTCCATTGAAATAACACTAGATGTTTAATTGCACACATCTGTGACGCTTGCACGCAATCATTTGGCTCTTTGTCACAAAGTGACTGTTTAAATTCCCCGTATCACGTTTAGATCCAGGTAGATAAATGCAGCGACACTGTACTCGGGTATGCATGAAGTGTCAGGTTCTCTACTCTGTGTGACGTCCGTATTTACGTCATATCTGCTTATCGTGCTCAGTCAGTGTATTGTTGTCATCGTTGAGCGAGACACTGCAGCTCAGGCAGTTCCAGTCTTAGAATCCCACACATGACGTCATGTCATGAATGGAATCGCAGTCTTTTGAATTTCACATTGCACTTAATAGGCATGATGACACCTATCTTAAATATTTTCAAGACCATGGCGTTTAAAAAACATAGCCCCTATTAAGTTAATATAGCCAGTATATTTCTAATAAGCTGTAGAAACCAATTTTTAAACGCACAAAATTCAATAAATATTCGTTCATTTGACTCCGATTTCTGGTACAATACCGTGACGTCACGTTTTTGTATTCCCATACAAAATCTATAGAGGCAGACCGTTTTGATAAATTATAAAGAGTATGTGAACGAATGGTGGTGTCATCTAGCCTATTCTAGTTTAACTGTTGCTACAGTCTCTCAAAAGTAACCATGAGTCACTCAAGTAACTGTTTGCGTAAAAAACAGGATTAGTAAAAGATCACAGTTGAATAAAAACCTGCGAGTAGTTGACTAAACCTCTATTATACATACCGATCTTAGTTTTAGCGTAACAGCGAAGAGTGCACTCTTGATGGAACTTGAACCTTCGTTTATTCCTTGTTCTTCCAGAGTAGGCCCTCTGCGTCGCCTCGTAACGAATAGCCCTGCCGTAGTCCGACGGTGATGGTCGCAAATCGCGCAATAACTTACCGCTGTATCGCCGCGTCTCCACAGAAGAATTGTAACAAAGCGATGCATGTAACAGCGCGCAGGTAACATACACGTATCGTAATTTGTTCCGGAGCATTCGTGGATTTATCGGTGACATAGGACATTTATGTACGCACGGCCATACGTCAAGCTATACATTGCGGTATCTTATGCTTACGTAATAAGGGTGATTTTGCAACGAAAATGATTAGCTTGATGCGGAGCCTTGTGTACTGCAACCTACAACGCTCTGGTAGTTACATACCTATTTTATTGTTCCTTTAAAATTCCTGTTCGTGAGTTTTTGCAGTCGTTTTACATAATTTTGTCCAAAAATTACCCAATTATTTCAATTAAATCACGATATAAGTTAAACTACTTGTTTCTACCCGCATCGCTGCTTTGCATTTTATTCCGCGAAAGACGAAAAACGACAAGAAAATTGTGGATTTCTTTCTAAATATTATGTTCAGCAACATTTTGGATTCCGTTCTGATTATGTTCCTTGAGTTTGTTACTCTTTTTAAGGCTCTCTTGCACGAAGCAGATTTATCTTGAATACTACATTTAAAACGCGTTCTGTCTTAATCGTTATTAAAGCAATTGACAGTGGCAGATTGCATTTTACTCGTAAATCTACCTAAGTACCCCAGTGTCGAGATTTACCTGCTTTGGGCAAGAGGACCTTAAAGTGGGTTTAATAATATGCATGCATAAAATATACAGACTGTTACAAAAAAACGGGTAATGGCTAAAGGGTGTTGATAACTCAACAACTTTCCCAAATAAACCTAAGGCATCCCATACAAAACTGTCTATCAGCTGATCGATTTACTATGGGAGAGTCAAATTTTTTTTTTGAGAAATCTCCTTAGGTTTCTTTGGGAAAGTTGTTGAGTTATACGGGCATAACAACGCCCTTTAGCCATTACCCGTTTTTTTTGTAACACCCAGTATACTTTAAGTCCAATACCACATGTTTATGAAATGTAGTCAATACATTTATTGTGTACCAGTGTGTTCATGAAAATAAAAACAACCATCCCGCGTCAAGGGTCTCGAACACGTACACTAATCTCGTCGTTCGTCCGCAATCGCGTTATCCCACTTCGCACAATAAACACCAAAAGTTTTGCCTCAACTTCCCTGTATACCAAGCGCTAAAGGTCATCTACCTTTTGGCACACGGAGGTAGAAGCAAAACAGCCCAGGCAGTTAGTGCAGTGCCTGTCGCAGAGATTAATGCCGCCACTCCCCGCCTGCGTTTGGCGCTAGTGAGCCACTACGTGAACAAATATTACACATTTGCACAGAAAACAAATCACGGGAATAATCCTGAATAGATAAACATTGCCGTGCTCGCTTTTAAAGTTATCTTTTGCGCATTGAGGAAAAAATCTCCGGGGCTAAATTCGTCGAGAAAACCAAATGAGCCGTTTATATTTTGCTAATATTTTTTTATGCTATGCTTAACATTACAGCCCAGAGTTGCTATGAAATATGAAGCTTTTCCTGGTTCTAGTTGAACGTTGTTTTAGACAAGAACAAATGCAATTTCCGCCACAAACGTTATTAAAACACTCGTCATCCCTTTGTTGCCGCGACTGCGCCGCCACAATAGCGCGATGACCACAATGACCATAAAGTACAGTCGCGTCTAAAAACATCCATCCAGTTTTAAATTCGACCGCGTAGTGTCGTAAGCCTTTTTTTTTTTTTTTTTTTTTTTTTTTTAACGTCAGGAAATGTCAATTACGCACCGTACCCCTCCGTCGGAGACCGGAGGGGCGTGTGTGGGACTCCCCCGTCTTCGGGTATACCCACTAAAACCTGACGAAGCCCGCTGCGTGTGGCTGTGACAGCAGGGGCCGCGGTGTCTCAACAGTCCCGCGACCCTTGCCAGCAGCAACGTCCGCCCTCTAAGCAGGAGGGCGGATCTCCACGGAGTGGGGTGAGGAGATCTCATCCCACTCCAGACGGCACACTGGCGCCGTCTCTCAGGAGGGTCCGGGCGGTTAAGCTAAGACCCTCGTTTCGCCACTAGGACCAGAGTCCCAAGGACATCCCCTGCCTCCTCTGATAAGCCAGAGGGGTGCTGGGAGCCACAACCACTTCGGTGAGTCGCCGCTTGATGCGAGACAGACGCGACTCACTAGTGCCTCTGCCGCCCGATACGGGAACAGACGCAGAGGCACTCTCCACAGAGCATCTTGGCTTCACCTGTCGCTGGATTGCGACAGGCTACTGAGCCCCCTCGCCACGGCAAGGCGTGCTCTATTCGAGGGGGGTGTCGTAAGCCTCCCTTAACTCGAAATGCTTTAATTCTGTTTTAGTTTATAAAGCGACGACCACTTTGGTGTAATGGTCAAGAAGTTGACTTTTAACCAAGTGGTCGCGGGTTCGATCCCCGCACTGTACAAACATTTGTGTGCATGAACATGTCTGTTTGTACTGGTCTGGGTGTTATATGTATTTATCTAAGTTTATTTGTACCACCACTGTTGATTCTGATATCTGTAAAACAAGCGCTTAAGCTACTTACCACGGAGTCAGATCAATGTATGTGATGTTGTTGTATATTTATTTTATTTTATTTTAAAGATGGCTCATTTTGTTGTTACCACAAATCAAATTTAATTTATTTCTAATCACGTAGCTTAAAAGATTCACATACTCGTAATACCATTATTCTGGTCAAGCTATAGATGTCAAGCGCAATGCTAAATGAAAATGAAAAAATGCTAGTCCAAATGGCTAATTTACTTGCACAACATCGTTTGAAGGGCGAGAAACTTAATGGCATGTAGATCCCTTTTTTGTTCCTGGATGTACCTTTGTAATTGAATGTAATGAGACGCCTGAGGAGGTTGTATCAAATTCTTTCCTTATTAAAAGCGGCTTCCCGCAACCCGCGCATTTCAGGATCATGCGCGGTATGCGATGTTATTAGATCGTTTAGATAGCCTTCAGGCTCATTATACTGATTAAATAGCTTCAATATTATTTGTTTAATACACATATCAGTTTCACATCTCATGTGCTAACTTAAGGTAAACATGTCATGAACGAAGGATCGATGGGAAATTTATATATTTTCTGTCCACTAGCTTTGCTTTTTATGAGCATTAAATTATAAAGTAAGAAAAATATTTGTTGCGGTAATAATAGTTATTTAATTAACAATCAATGTTAAAAATAGCGCTGTTGTACATGCTTTACAAGCCTGCCACATTTTCCTATAAATATGTATTTGTTTCCTAAACTCCAATGCTAATAAGGTGTCTTAAATTCGTTCGAAGTTAGTCGCTACATAAACTTGCAATAGAACACATATTTTTTACTAAAACATCCAGTGCCAAGTGAAAATCACCTTTACTACACTAACAATATTCATTTGTGATAAGTAACAAAATTTGTTTTTAAATAAAAAAAAAATTACAACAAATCGAAAGCAATTATATGCCTTCTAAAGATAAAGATCACACATAGCGCTACACTAACAATTCAATAACAGAGCAATTAACTATTCCGGCGATAGCATCTAGTCAAATGCGCGCGCGCAAGCATGCAGCGAGCCGTTTGATAAATCGTCTAATTGCGGCGCACGCGATCTTTTGATCTTGCCGCGCACGTCTCTTGTGTACTGCTCCGGTTAAAACATAAGTAGGTTTGATTTTCATGGAAATTTCTCTGACATAAGGTTTAGGATAAAAAAAAAACATTTATTTTTCAGACAACACGGTCCAGAGTGTTAGTAACAATATATTATCTCCTGTGTTAGTACAATTTAGAAAATGGAGTATTTCGCAACAGACTTAACACGTGGAATTAGTTTGCCAAGTTTAGTGGACAGTCCCCACGATTGGCTATAGCGTTCAGAACACTATTGCGGCTGCCGCGAACCCGTTTGAGCAAAAAAAACAGCTTTTTTGCGCAGTACTGTCGACCTGCGCATCCGCGAACATGCCCGATGCACTACACCATCGCAGCAGCCACAGCAGTGCCCGCCCTGAAAGCATTATTTTGAAAAAAAAGTACTATTCCTGTCATTCGAAATCATGATTAAATTGCTCGATTTTGTCATTATGACTATTTTAGAATTGTCATTTAATGTGCTCATCATCTGAGACGCTACAAATAGTGTTTTTTTTTATTTATTTGGGATAGGTTTGCTCTTGACCCAAGACTAAGCCCAACGAGGCAAAGACTGAGTCTACTGTCATTAAGAGGTTAATGTTTGTTGTAAACATATAATCAAAATTGATTACCCTTGCCTTTGTTTTGCTACGCAGGTGACTGTACGAGTTGACAATGCATTAGTACATGTAGGTACTCGTCTTGTGAACGCACGTGTGAACTTATTATTTTTAAGAGCGGTTACTGTATTCGTTTGTATTATCGAGCGTGCTCTCGTGACAACCACATGGAATGCGTTGCTTTCATATCCGCCGATTGGCCTTAGATTTATGAAATTCATTTAGATTTACAGTCTGAGCACAGATTACATAATAGTTACTACGTCTGAGTGGTTAATGAAACATGTGGCATCGTTAGGTTAGAAGAGTTTGAATTCACGTTTAATTTGTGGTTATTTTCGGTCTCGGTAGTCAGTAAGTTACTTAGTAACAGTCCATTCTAGTAAATCGGAATAACAAATGTTTTCATGAGTATAGGTACTTAACTTCATTGATTTTTTTTAGTAGCTTTGTCTGCTTTCAAATATAATTCATCCATAGTCTATTTGAATAGGATTAAAAGCTTGAAGAAAGACCGAAATCTTATCTCGAAATTTAATTCATAAATCTCGGATTTTCACTAGCAGAATCTTTTACAATGAGTATATTTCAAATCAGCGCCGGGCGTTAGTTTAATACTGTCTCAATTACAGCCAATCAGACTTCAAACGCTTCGGCGGTCTTCAAAGGCAAAACCGAACTAAACATTTAGCTAATTTGGGAGACCTAATCTGACAGTTTCTTTTGATGAACGAGAACGAAAGCAGCTCTTTAAAAGAAACACTTAGCCGCAGACACCTGAATAGGCGAGAGCTATTGAAGCGCGCGTAAATAACACGGAGGGCAACTGTTCATTAAGGAGGACTTTTGTCCGCGGCGGCCCCGCGAAAACAAACAGTGCCAATGGCACGTCGCCTCACCACCCCAGCTATTTTAACCTCTAACTTTAAGTGCATACAGTCTCTGACACGTGCACAGATAACTTTGTCGCGGTCAGTAGTAAGAATATAAAACGCTGAAGTGTTAATCGCGATAATTGCCCGTCCCGGTAACGAGCCGCCGCGAATGTCGTCAAATCGGAATCCTTATTAATGGCAGGTGCTTAAGAATTAACTTGCCGCGACGACGCTTAATTAACGGCCTCAAAGCCTATTCATTTGAATGAGAAAAGTCTTTGGGACACATTTTTCTTCGCCAAATTTCCGAGACTTTGTAAGTTGGATAAATAGCCCGGCAAGTTTCATAGCAATGAGCGCGCTCCGGATTGCAGTTTGAGGAAACGGGAATTTCGTGCTTTGAAACAACAAATGTGTCACAGCGGCGAATATTGCACGCTGCGACGGCTTCATTTTTGCGAGTTTTAATAACAAAGCGTACCTGCTCAGTATGTAAATAGAATCGGCCAACTGAAACACATTAGCATTTTTTCAACTGCTCGTTGTTGAATTTTTGATTATATTACGTATATGTAGTGCAACATTTGTTTGAAACAGTGTACAATTGTCAACTACTATTACGCATTTGATGATTAATCTAACATTGACTCAAGTTTGTCATTTGGATTTGTTAACAATCAGTTTGAGTCCTATTATTGACAGGCATAAGACTTATGATATGTAAAGTTTAGCTTAATAGATTGAATTCGAACACTCTCAGAGCTAAAGTACTTTCCTAATGACGAACGAAAAGATTGACACCTAAGCCATGAGCTATAAATATTCAAGGAGTGATCGTAGCATATATTTAACAATTAAACCTGATTGCTGCTCCGTAATCCGTTAATAATTCGGTAAATGTCCACCGTCCCAGAGGCCGGTGCAGCCACATTTCGGCTCATTTGAATGCGGGGCGGAGGCGGAGGGCCAGGTAACAGGCGCCTCGGAAACACCCTGCCCTGCGGGTAATTCCCCTTTCCCGAATATTTCCTGATCATTATTTCGACGATGACACCCAGAGATAAACAAAATTGAGTCGTCGGAAATTATACATTTTTTGTTCTGTTTCAAAATTGGACGGCAAATGATTAAAGGACGGTTCCTAATCAATGCGATGGTATACCTACTTATTTCATTTGACGACAACATCGACTTATAATAGATTGGTAAGCTGCTAAAGTTTATGCTTACGTAATAATTAGTGCTTTCTTGGACAATATATAATATATATGTACAAGTATAATTATACATACCATATAGTGTAAGTCTTCATAAAGTGTACATATTAAAATATGAAAAACTATGCTTGATTTTTTCAACAAAAAACCTGAAAATCCCCTTTTGTTTTTTTTATCGCCAGTCAAACTTTTATGTCACTGGTATGTGTACTTGTGGGTGGTAAGGTAACTGTAACAATAATTTCGTCAAATTTCCGATAACATGTGCTCAGTTTGCGTTTGTTTTCGTCAATATAAAGCTTATTGAATTATCTATCAAATAGTTGCTTAAAATTTAAATACAACTAATTAATTTCAAAAATACGACTACTTGTAGCAAAAATTTTCAGAAAAATTGAGTATTTTTTTCGATGAATGCAATTTTTATCAAAAAACTGCCTTATTGAATCCTTTTTTTTAATTATTTACTAATCGTCTCGCATTGTGTTACAAAATAAGCATAAAATATATGTAAAAACCGCATTGTTTTTTTTTATTTCATACCGCCAAACTTACCGCCAACATGAAAAAAAATCTACATTTAGCGAAACGACATAAATTGTCTACAGTAGAAGCTTATCGTTGTAACGGATATAGACAACTGTTTGTCAGTGTTAGTATACTTTGAAAAACAAATGAATTCAGATCACAGACTTGAATTTTTTACCCAAATTTGTCGTCTCTACTTGTGGCTTCAGCAGTCAGCCGACTAGCCTCCATTCAGCGATAAGCCTCATCCATCACCGCGTCCGGGACAAAGCCTTCGCTAATGTTCAGCCAACACCGACACTTAAAATATTTCTTTGTTAAACGGTAATGTTTAACGTGAATTTGTTTGTCCCGTAATTTGTTTCGCGCACCAATTTCTTTGATTGCACGCGGAAATAGGTTTTACTTGGAGATAAATGTAACTTGTGTACGGAAAACAGTACCGTCTTAAATGAGGCCAGATAATCAGTTTAGCAGAATTACACGTTCTGTTTTTGGAAGTTAGTTTATGTCTTACTGAAGAATGTTGGGCTACATCTCTTGGACTAATTATGGTAAATAAATAAAAAAAATAAAAAAATCTTTATTCATCAACTTGATTGCAAAAATATGTTCAGTGGCTGGGACCAACCTAGTAATTGAAAAACATACTTGTGGCAGGAGGCCCCGCTCTTTGGACACAGATGCCTTAAGATATTCAGAAGTTACAAAAAAAAGTTATTACTTAACTATTTGTGGAGTGTGTGTGTGTGTGTGTGTGTGTGCGTGCGCGCACGCGTAAGCGTTTAGTAGCCATACGATGTTAAATCTTAAGATCGTTGAGATATAGCTGTATATGGTTCGAATTTTCATGTCTGTTACGAAGAATAAATTAAACAAATGACCCAGATTTAAAAAGATTTCCTATTTTTCCTCTTGATTCTCAAAGTTTAAGCCATATATCATAGTCAGAAGTTTGAGGGCCAGGACGCCGCTCACTCGAGCCTTGCGCACTATGAACGCGGTAGCCGAACAACTCGACATATTTTCGTGTTCTCTGAGTGAGTTCGCAAGAACGGCATTTTATATTACATATAAGGTATAAGTAAATAGATTCAGTATAGATTAGTTTTACACTATTGAATTAGGTTAAGACTACCTGTAATAATAGTGTAATGTAAAGAAATAAATAATTAAATAAATATATAACTTTCCAGTAAAACAACCCCGGATGAGGCAGTGAAACAGCTGGGTAAGGTTTAACGGCTGGTTGAATTTTGGCTAGACATAGCTAAAAACCATCATTAAATTATCTTTGAAATAAAAAAGACCGCACTCAAATCGGTCCATCGGTTTAGGAGCTAAGATGCCACATACAGTCACACACAAAAGCATCATTGGCCACTGCATCTGTATCAGATGATTGTTGCAGCGCTAGTGGGTTCCTCCCTGATTACGGCAGCGCCGCTGATGGCTAAAGAGCCCTATGGCTGCACGGCATTTCCTGCCACACCGATCGCACACATATCTCGAGTCCGCAGGAGGTGGCAAAGCACGACGAAGTCTTTTCTGCCTCATGTTCTCCAGCCAGTCATCGTCGTGCCTCGAAGCACCGACTTTGGTATCGTGGCGCCATTCAGGTCTCATTTCAGCGCGTTTTTCCCAACCATCAGGCTGAATACCAAAGCTCTTCATATCCCTTTTGCAGGAGTCCTTGAATCTTAGAAATGGGCGTCCAACATGTCTCCTACCGTTTGCCAATTGACCCAACATTACTTGTCGTGGCAGTCTCTCGGGGTTCATTCGTTGTACATGACCAAGCCAGCGAAGTCTTCTTTGCTTCAACATAGCAGTCATGCTGCAGCAACGCGTTTTCGAGAGAACTACCTCATTACTCATTTTATCCTCCCATGTAACTCCAAGAATAGTCCTCAGGCAGCGCATGTGGAAAGCATTGAGTTTGCGTTCTTGTTTTGCATATGTAGTCCACGTTTCTGAAGCATACAGCAACACACTCAGAACGCAGGTCTGGTAGACTAAGACTTTAGTGAAAGTATTGAGCTTACAGTTCCTCCACACGCGTGCAAAAAGCTTCCCAAAAACAGTTGATGCCCTGCCGATCCGAGTATCTATCTCTTTGTCATTCGATAACGTAGAGGTGGTGGTAGAGCCAAGATAACAAAAATCCTCCACGACATTAAGTGCAGCTCCATCAAGTGTGATCCTTGGAGGCTGGATTACGCCTTGCACCATAATGACAGTCTTCTTGGTGTTCACACTCATAGAAAACATCCGACAGGCGTGACCAAAACGCGACACCAACTCCTGGAGTTCGCCTTCAGTGTTTGCGACTAGTGCAGCATCATCTGCATACAGAAGTTCTCTAGCAATTAAGTCCAGACGCTTGTTTTTTGACTTAAGAAGACTAATGTTATACAGCCTTCCATCCTTTCTGGTATGCAAATGTACCCCGACATCACAGGACTCGAAAGCAGTCAGAAGCAGCGCTGAGAAAAAGATTCCAAAGAGGGTTGGCGCTAGCACGCAGCCCTGTCGGACTCCTCGGTTTACGCAGAATGGCGCCGATTTTTCGCCGTCGAATATTACAGAGCCGTTCATGCCATCATGGAATGATCTAATAAGAGATAATAGTTTATGAGGGCATCCAATTCTCCTCAGTACCTCATACAGCCCCTCTCTACTCACAGTATCAAATGCCTTGTTAAGATCGACAAAGGCCATATATAGCGGTGCACGGTGTTCGCGGCATTTCTCTTGGAGCTGACGAAGAGTGAATATCATGTCGGCAGTCGAACGGCCAGCTCTGAACCCACACTGCGATTCGGGGTAAATCCGAGAAGCTAAAGTGTCAAGTCTTTTTAGAATAACCTTCGCGAATGCTTTTCCTGCGATACTTAGCAAAGATATGCCCCTGTAGTTGTTACAGTCACCTCTATCTCCTTTGCCCTTGTACAAGGTGATGATATCGGCGTCTCTCATATCTTGAGGAATTGTACCCTCTTCCCAACAACGCAACAAAAGAGTGTACAAAGGAGCAGAAACACAGCTCAGCTTTACGAGTTCAGCAGGTAAGTTGTCAAGACCTGTACTTTTTCCCAGTTTCAGACTATGAAGGGCCTCTTCAAATTCATCGCCTGTAGGAGGTTCATCAAGCTCTGTCACCGCAGGGAGAGACCTGAAACTAACTAGTGCGTTGGGGTGTATAGAAACCTCTCTAGAGTACAAGTTGGCGTAATGCTGGGCCCATCTGTCGAGCTCCTTATTTCTGTCAGTAATCGGGTTTCCGTCTAGGTCCTTGCAGATTTTATTCCCTGATACATGCCCCGAAAGTCACCCACAGACTTTGTTGTATCGACTGGCAAAGTTTAACCCAGTACTCATTAGCACAACTGCGACCGGTGCGTTGCACGTTTGCTTTAGCTACCTTGTATGCAGCTTCTTTTGTTGGATCCCTGTGGTTGTTCAAGAGATTTATGTGAGCTGTTCGTTTCTTCTCAATTAGTGGTAGCATAATATGCTCGTACTCAGCGAACCAGTCACTAGCCGTCTTTCTTCCCATGCCAAACACTTTAACAGATGCTTGAGTTAACTCCTTCTTTATTAGTTGCCACATTTTTTCAGCACTTGAGGATGCTTCTAAGATTTCCCTGCTAAGCTTAGGACCAATCAGTGTCTCAAGATCCTTATGTAAGATGTTATCCAGCATAGCTGCGGTGTTCAGTGCAAGTTTGCGAGGTGCTTTTCTAGCAGAGTGAATTTTCTTTGGAATGTGGCGTGATTTGACCATAACTAAGGAGTGATCAGTGTTGCAGTTGGCGCTGTGATAAGAACGAGAATTGAGAATGTCGCGCAAGTCCCTCCTCCTTGTGATAATGAAATCAATCTGATGCCAGTGGCCCGAGCGTGGGTGTTTCCATGAAACCTTGTGAGCATACCTGTTCTTAAAGTAGGTGTTCGTCACACAAAGTGACAGCGTGGCGCAGAGTTCTAGCAATCTTTGTCCGTTCTCATTGATCTTGCCAATTCCATGGTTACCAATACACCCCGGCCAGTCCTCAGATCTATCACCAATTCTTGCATTAAAGTCACCAAGCAACAGGAGTCTATCTGATGTATTAACATTTTCTAAACATTTGCGTAAATCCTCATAGAATATGTCTTTAACGTCAGCTGAGGCTTTTAGAGTTGGTGCATACGCAGAGACAATGGTAACAGGACCCGAGGATGACATTAGTCTCAGAGCCATAATGCGTTCAGACACACATGAAGGCGTCTCTATACATCTAAGCAGGCAGTTACGAATAGCGAATCCGACACCGTGCTCCCGCCTTTCGCCGTCATTTTTTCCTTTCCAGAAGAAGGTGTAATTCTCCTCACGAATACTGCCCTCGTCTAGGAGACGAGTTTCCTGTAATGCGGCTACATCAATACGGAGACGAAGAAGTTCTCTATCAATGATGGTAGTTTTTCTGAGTTCTGGAATACCGTCGGTAGTTGATCTTAAATGATCGATTCCTGGGAGCATAGTTCTCACATTCCATGTGGCGAATCTTGTGATGCTTAGGATGTCTGTGTTTTTCTTCTTATTTCTTGTTTTGCCAGGTGCAATTGGGTACCCAACTTGCTTCAGACACTGTGACATGCCTGCTGCTCCATACACCTATAGAAGCGCAAGATGGGGGACGGACCAGTACCTTATTGGCCGGGGGCTGCCCAGCTGAGGCAGGCGGTAACTGGTCAGTTAGCCACGATGGACTATCCTACCATCAGGAGTCACCCCTGGCGCCCGCACACACGCCCATTAGCGCAGAGCTTATCACCGGTGACTGTGACTCCCCGTGTTGTTTTCCGTACCTTTTCAGGCACGTGTGGAGTGGCCTCTCCACAGGCGCTGCATGCCTGGGACGCATTTTAAGGGATCACGAACTTGCCCAGCATCCGTGATCCCCTCTCGACCTCTTCGACTGTACCCCCAGGAATGACAAGTCATTACGTGTGGAGCCGATTTGGTTGCAGAGGTTGCCGACTTATTCAGGTAAGACCCTAATGTCAACTACGGTACCCCAAATCCGTTGCCTCCTCCGCTGACATACACCGTACCGAATCCCATCTTCTCCGCTGTAGTCACCGTTGAGGTCTTCACCCGTTACCCAGGGCAGGGGGCCGCGTTATACCCCGCGGTACTGGGTCCCTGACCGAACTCCGCCACCCTCTCGCCTCGGCCTACTGAAACGAGTGGTGCCCAGCCCCCGCGACGCGGACGCGCCGGCCAGGATTAGCTCCAGTGGAGGGCAGGGAAGGTGACCCTATCCTCCCTGCAGCCGAGGGCACAAAAGCACACCTACACAAACAAATATACACACACAAACAGACATAGAGTCAAATTTATGGCAACCCTCTGTTTCGTTGGTGGTTTAAAATATACTTAAATCAATTTCCACCGGTGCTGTGCTATTAAGTAAGATTACTATTGAGCCAATGAATATGATTTTAATTTATTAAACGTATCTATAGCACATGTCTGGCAGAAAACCACCTGTACTCTCATTAGGAATCTCTGCGAAAGCTTATCTCTTGACATCTAGTCTTCTGTGCACAGAAAAAATATTTTTAGCGCGGCAAATATACGCACAGATTTTTCTCTAATGGCGATGGAATATCGTTTGACAGTTGCATAATTTAAGCGTCGCCTGTACGACGTCATAAATTCATTGCTATCAGGGTTCCGTATCAGAGGGTACCGTCTATTATTTTATCTACATACGTGACTTAACATACCCATGGGCGGTCTTGTTCACCCCGATTCAGTGTTGTATTTTTTATAATAGCCAATGGTGTCTGAAGTATTGTTGTATAAGATCTTCTTCTTCTTCTTAGTGTGTCGATGGAACATGAGGAATTACACCGTGGCAGCCCAGAATTCAGCCACTTGTAATGCGGATCGGCTGCAGTTCATTAGATCCTCTGGCGTGCAGGTGTTGGGGCACGCCGGGCACGATGTTAACTGTGCCATAGTATAAGATCAATGATATAAATAATTATGGGGTGTCATATCGTATCACATACGATTCCCTAAGACATAAGAAGAAGGAAACATAAGATTTCCAATATTTTAATACTATTTGTGCCCTGCGGTTTCAGCCGCATAGAACCCGTTTTCTACATATCCCACAGGAGAGGTGAAGTTTTACGGGATAAAATAAAAAATAAATTGTTTTAACGAACACACCAATTACCTAGTCCCAAACTAAGCGTTAGCTTGTGCTATGGTAGCCAAAATAACGGATAGAAATACTTAAATACATTTATAAACACCCATGACTCAGGTTCAAATGCTCGTGCTCATCACACAAACATTTGCCCCTAGCAGGATTCGAACCCGCGACAGCCGGTTTTGTAGTCTGGACCTCAGACCACTAGACCAAAGCTGTCGTCAAATAAAAAGTTATGTGTTATTCCAGGTTAAACCTAAATTTCAGCTAAATCAGTAAAGTCGTTTTGGCGTGAAAGAGTATCAAACATTTGTACAAACTTTCGCGTTTTTAATATTTATAGGATCTTCTTCTTCTTCAGCCTGTGGTCACCCATAGTCGGGTATAGGCCTCTTCATGAGCACGGAACCGCAACATTTATAGGATAAGACGGCTCAATTAATACTTGTTCTAAATGCCTAGTCGGTAACCATGTTGGAGACCAAATGAATCGAAGTAGGTTATAAGAATATTGTCGTATCATAGCGTATGCGCTAAGCCATCACGGGAACCTAAACAAACAAGGTAAATTATTTTCTTCATATACGTGCTTTTTTTAAACTTGTTGCGGATCCAAATAGATGGTACGGGCTCTTTAATCAGCGGCAATGTGTTACCTCGGAGTAGTGAGCAAGATCTAATTTGCGCCAAAGTGCAAGTCAGCCGCTGCAAGTTACTCTGACTCGTCGGTTGTCGAGAGCGCACACATTTGATTAAATTAAAAAACGCTAGATGACATCACCAATCGTTGACATACTCTTTATCATCTGTCAAAACGATCTGCCTCCATAGATTTTGTATGGGAATACTATATTTTGACGTCATAATATAGTATCAGAAATCGAAGTCAATTGCCTGAATATTTATTAAATTCTAAAAATTGGTTTACTAGCTTCTTCGAGGTTATGTTGTTAACACATCATGGTCTTGAAAATATTTACGATAGGTGTCATCATGCCTATTGTAAGATATACCCAAGTGAACTGGCTGCGAGTAGCGAAGTTTCGTCTTGCTCACGCGTCAGCATTTTGTCTATAGTTTCAAAAAAGATTTTTTCCTTTGAATAGTTCGAAAACAATTTGTATTATAGGAAATATTTTTTCTGTAGAAAAAAAAAATCGATTTTCTCAGACAGGAATCGAACCTGGCTCCATCGGTGCATGGTTTATCACGACAGAACATAAAACAATTTGTATTTTTAATCTATTTGCAACTGATTTCTCTTTCGTTGTTTGCGATCACGATTTGGATATCTATTTATTTATTTATTATGTAGATACAAAACAGGTTACAATCAGGTAAGGTTATTAAATACATTGAGACAAGTAAATGTATTCGCTAGATTACACCCCGAAATATGTATCTGAGTTTGAAGTAAGATCATATTTTGTGTTTAACAGTGAAGGTATTAGTAAAACATTTTTTTTCAATAAAAGTCCTAATTAAAATTTAAGATAAGCTTAATGATTATTATCACGGAGAACAGTTTTTATTTTTTTTGTTTTATTGTAAGATAGAACGTAATCTAATTATCTTCTGTATATTATCTTAATCAAAGGCGTGCGCGAGATTTTTGCTCGCGACTGCTCGAGACCGAGATAGACCGCGCATCAAACGTAATGGCTTCATCCTGAGGAAACTATTTGTGGAAAGTGTTGCAGATATTTCTTTCAATGTTGCGGTTATTTAAAAATGATCTTGAACCGTAAACTTTTATTTTAATAACGCTCTTTCAATAAAATAAACTTTAGGATATAAGCGATTTGAGCACTAAATTAAACAAGAAACATTATACAGGGTGTTTCTTTTAGGGTGTCAAGCGGCGGCAGGGTGATACCTGGCTACTACGAGTATACCTATCGATTAAACCCCTATGTAAGTTTCGCTATTTTTTTCTAGTTTTCGTTACAATAATTATTTTTCATATTTTTTTAGTTTTAGTTATATAAGTAAAATAATCTCCTTCCTTACATTGGAATTAGATACAAAAAAAGCATCGAGACCGAAAAATTTGGGAACGATCAGAACAGAATGGAATCTTTAACTAAAAAAAATATTTAAAAAAATACTTTTAATGTAAAGACATTCAATAACTGCGATATACCCTAAGCTTTTATTTTAATACAAAAAAATGCACTAACCTAATGGGATTTTATTTGCTGAAACCGGTCTTTGAAAGTGGTAAGTCGGAAATTTTGTAATTTTCATACTATACATTTCCATACAGAAAGCCAATGGAGCCGCTTAGAACTCTAGAACTAGCAATCGGGAGGAGAGAAAAATTAAATCTTGAAAAATATGAAATGTATTATAAAGTAGGCTTGACAACCTTAAGTAAACACTTGTATAGTTTCATAATGAAAGATGTCATTAATTTATTAAACACGAATTTATGCACTTTACCTAGGTGAGGAAGCTTTCTTGTCAAAATTTCCCCGTGCAGTTTGGAGGGTTTAACTCCTAACCTTTTGAGAACGACGACATCGTCGCGTACAGTTAAACATTGAGATAATATTACTTAGTAACTAATCTCATCTCATCAGCCTATATACGTCCCACTGCTGGGCACAAGCCTCACCTCAACTAAGAGGTGGTCCGAGCCATACTCCACCACGCGGGCTCAGTGCTGATTGGTGGAGGGGTGTTTGTAAGGTAAGTGACCAACCTTACTGTCAGATTTTATTAAGCCGCCCGAGGGCCTCTGACCAGGCTTAACGACTAATATCTATCGATATCAACCGGGACCAACAGCTTCACGAAGCACGGATATGCTTGTAAATAGACGTCACGTAAATGGTCAGAATGGTCACCCATCCCAAACATGACCGCGCCGTAGGTTGCTTAACTTTAAGTATCACTACCAAAGCACTGCAACCACTGCGCCACAAGCACCTCTAACTAATATTATTACTAATATTTTATTGTAATTTTTGTAATTAATTCGGACATTCCTAAAATACAAATGTATCACAAATAAACACACACACACACACACACACACACACACACACACACACACACACTAAATAAAGAAACCAAATTACTTTATTAAGCGTTTCTAGAGGAGCCTGACTCTCGTAGCACATGGAAACCTTATACGATGCAGATCTTATTTTGTATACATATAATATGTGTGTTTTTAAAGAAATAACTATTCTAACATATCTATTCCGCACTGCCGTCTTAATGTAGCTTAATAGTTCAAAAATTACAGAAATATGTTCTCCTAACCAAGTCAAAATTTAATCTGAACTTTTGGAAACTTCTCACGAAATTCGAACGTGTATCTTATTTCATTATAGGCTTAGACCTGTATTGGCAGCACATGGCGCTGATTCGGCAACGTTTCATGCCGGGGGCCACGGGCTGCTCCCTGCCATGTGCCCCCGGCTAATTGAACATGTGCACTCTTTGTGCGGTACGAATTATTCAGGCCCGACGCTGGCCGGGCGCCAGTCGGGTCGGGTGCGAGCAATTTTGTTTAGGCTCGGCCAAGGTGTAGCCATGATAATGTCTTGTATCGAGATTAAATATCTTATACACACACACACACACACACACACACACACACACACACACACACACACACACACACACACACACACACACACACACACACACACACACACACACACACACACACACACACACACATACACAACACACACACATACATACATCATTATTTTACAGTTTTACAGTGCATACTTCTTTTTCCTTTTTTAGTATGCATTCTGAGTATTTTTGTTAAATAGATCGTAATATTAGGTTATTGCTTTTTGTAATTTTTAAACTGTAATGGAGAGCGAGGATTTTCTGACACAATTAATCATTTACTTAAAAGAAATCCTCAATCGTATCCCAGATGTAACAACCCTGATACTAAATAAAGGATTTGTATTTGTATTATTTAAATTTGTATATTAATATGGTATTGTAATGTAATCGTCGTGCAACAATCCTGTGCTACCATGTCAATCTTCACCTGTCAAATCTACTCAGCCACTGCAATACAAGCAATTAAGCTTAGTGCAAAGACCACTGCAAAATGTAATACAATTAAGGGTTGGCAATAAACACGTATTATTATTATTATTTCAAAACTATGTAATGACAACTAACAAGTTAGTGTACCTGTGATCACGGACGCTGAAAAGTTTCTGAAACGTCAGGTTAAAATAAAATGTAAATAAATCGTGAAATAATCCGTAAACAGTATCTCATTTCAATGTCTAGGTACTGTTTGCGTAAACCAAAGAAATAAATATCTCGTAATAAGTCTATATTTCCGTAATTATAAATAGTTCACCTTCAAATTAGATCAAGCAATCTTCAAGTAGGTAAATCTACTCAATTTAACGTGTAATTAATAAGGTGCCAAACAATTTACTAAAGCTAAAATTTTTGTCGCGCTTATTATAAATTAATCTATAATAAACTACCGTCATACGAAGGTAGTATTCATAGCTATCTTAACGTTCACTGTCAAAAAAATGGCTTCATTTGTTTTACGTACAGACGTCAAGTTAAATCACCGCGGCATCTTAATCTTACGTAATAATGGTGATTTTGCAACGATAATCAGTAGCATGATGTGAGGTCGTCTGTACCTACTAGCTTTCGTAAGATCATAGTTAGGTCTACGATTTGGTTATTATTTTGTTAGGGCGGTAATAGGTCTAGGCCGCCTCGCCGGCGGGTCTGATATATTTCAAAGGTCTTCCGCAGGTCGGCGGGCAAATCTGTCGATAAATTTCAGCAAATAACCTCTCAGTTAATATACTGAGGCTATTTAGATAGCTAACTGTACATTCAATTTGGTTTTTAGAACATATCTTAACAGAGGAGAGCTGCATTATCGTAAGTTGATGTTACTCTTGTTTTGTATTTCTCCTTCATAACCATCTTTAGTGACGTCAATGTACAAGCATCTCCGTGCTTCGGAAGGCACGTTAAGCTGTTGGTCCCGGTCAATATCGATAGATATTAGTTGTTAAGCCTGGAGGCCCTCGGGCGGCTTAATAACATCTGACACTAAGGTTGGTCACTTAGCTTACACACACCCCGCACTGAGCCCGCGTGGTGGAGTATGGCTCGCACCACCTCATAGTTGAGGTGAGGCCTGTGCCCAGCGGTGGGACGTATATAGGCTGATGATGTTGATGATGATAACCATCTTTAGAGAAACACATTAAATATTTTCTTAGATAAAACCAAGAATTGTTTACGAAAAATACTGAGCTGATAGATCAATAGTGCCTAATAGAGATCATCTTATCTTTATTGCATCGCGCCCGTTGTCACTCATCAATCATACCGAGTCGTTTGTCGCCGCCATCTTTGCCTAATTGTCCCGGAGGCCTCGATAAATAGCTCACTGTGCACCGGCACCAGGCCATTGCCACCACAGAATACATTTACGCAGTACGGAAAACCAATATCCCTTTAAATTCGAAAAGACATAACACTTTAAAAAATCTTTTCGGCTCCAGCTATCAGGGAGGATGACCTTTGGATGTCCGGTCCAATGCTCTAACCAACTGAGCTACCGAGAACCCTAATGGAGTCGTTGAATTTTGTAAGTGCTTTCTAGCGCTTTGAGCCAGCGTATGATTCATAAATTATTATGGGAGACACTCTCAAATCACCCGAGATAAATATTTTTACAAATATTTAACAATGGGTTAAGACGAAACAGGCTAAATATTATTTACTAAGTATTTTTTAAGTATTTAAAAAACAAATTAAAGTATTATGTCTTTTCGAATCCAAAAATAGCGGTATGAACGCAACAAAAAAAAACTTAATAAATACAATATCCCTTTAGATAGAATTTGCTCTCGTTTCTATATCTACCAATTAAATATATAAAGCGATTCGAGAATCAAGTTCAAAATTGAATATTGCGTTCTCTTGACTCTACCGACAACATAATAACACATTGAATTTAAAAAACCAACATTAATTAATAAATAATAAGCCAAAACAATCCCCGCTCAGTTTACGTCGTGGCAGCAGATGGGTAGCATGCCACGACATTGACTTTAACCAATATCATTATATATATGCTGGTGCAAGGTTCGATTTCCACTCAAACAAGTACAAAAAATTAAAAATTATTCTTATTCTTATTCTAACTAAACATTATTTGACTAGATAGATAGATAGATTAACACTTTATTGTACATCACAAAAAAAAATTACAGACAAGTTTAACATAGAAAGATGTACAATTTAGGTGGTCTTATCGCTTGTAGCGATCTCTTCCAGACAACCTAGATAAGGTTATTTTTAGGCACATAAAACTACTCGCCAGTTCTTTCTTGACACGCGACCGCGTGTCTCGTTGTCTCATTTAAGACGTGCGTCTATCTGTGTGCGCGTTCGCCACTCCCAGCATTTTCGTTTTTACTTTGCTACTGCTTACGCTAATAACTATACTGTGCTAATGTCCACTGGGCCACCACCACAGATATACGATAAGACTAGATACCTCATATCGACCATCCATGCGTGTCCCCGATATGCGCCGATCACTCATCGCGCGCATTTACTTCTCCGTCACGTTTCAACCGCGCTTGCGACAAGTCGTGTGCCCAAAAGTGTTCGAAATGCCAAATTGTTCGATAATTAATTGCAAAAGCTGTTCAAAACTAGTGAGTCGTGTTCATGGAGGTATTTCATTTCATCGGTAAGTATTTTTATTGCACAAGAGTCGGTAATTTAATTTAAAATCATTTAAAACGATAGCATGTATTACTCTTGATACCTTACTTCGATAATTCCATATTTAAATATCTTTGTTTTATACGTGTTACATTAACGTTGTTACTAGGTAAGATCACTACTCAGTATTTAGCTAGCAAGCAATGAATTGCAAACGATAGAAACGTTTAGAATCTAGCAATGTTCATGATAGCGGCATTTTTATCATTTTCCTGTCAATGAAGCAAATAGTGATGTATATTTTGTTTAAATAAGTCTAACTTACGATTAATCGATATTCCATTCAATTGTCAGGAAAATGAGAAAGGAAAATGAGAGATAATTAACCGCACATTTTAAGGATGAGGACTTTATAGTAACAAAAAGCGCAGGCGCAAAAAGGTTACATGAAATAGCATATCCGACAGTCCAGGTGCTGTGTGGTATAGAAAATGAAGAGGTATGTAAATAAATAGTAGTATATCGATACCAGAAGTATGAATTAAGGTAAGGGACAAAACATGACTTTACAGGAGAGCGAAAAAACGTTTTTGCTTTTTGTAATCTGTGTATAACTTTTTTGTTTACAGGCCGATTAAGATGAGGTCTATGGCAAAGTTTCTTAGAATTTAATGTTATTTTATGCTATAAAAGCTAAATACAATAAAATCTTATAGTTTAGAAAATAGCCTGTCCCTTACCTTAAAAAATGTGAATCACTTATCCATTACGTTAGTCGAATTTGAGTTCAAGGCAAAGACAAAATAATGTAAGTAACACAAAGATACGAGAACTTGCATAATAAAATAAGGTAAATAACATCTACTTAAAAAAAAATTATGTAAGTACAAATGTATAACATAAAGATTGCACTTCAGGACCTTAACTGTATAGCAATACAGCTTATATTGGGTTATTTAATAAAGCTTTAATTTCAAAAGAAGTGTTTTCTGTAGACAGGGTGATGTGTTTATTTTTAAAAAGTGCCATAAATTACAAATTTGTTTTTAAAATTATGTCATAATCAACAATAAAAACAAATATTATCATAATCAACTTTCGTATTTTCCAAAGAATAATGAATAATAATCTCTAATTTCTAGAGTTAAAACAAAAAGTAAGAAAGAAAATAACCCCGTAATCACGGGGTCAGTTCCTACATTGACGATTGCTGCTTCAGACTCCATGTACCCCTCTTCCATTGAGTCGTGAGATGCGGTCCTGCTGCTGGAATCAAAAGCTATGTCTCAGCCTGGAGATCTCGGTAGACGTCAAAACTTTTTTGCCGTCTCTCTACTCGAAGTTTCTCTCTCTGCTTCTCAACCTTTGAATCTACGTATTCTGCAATGGCTCTTTTCTGCATGTCTTCTTGGGAGTCGAGGAGTTTAAGAATGAACTCTTCGTCTGCCAGGATTGTCTCCACGAAATCTGTAAGCTCAAAAACTGCATGCATGGGATCCTCCATGGGGGCAGTTCTTAATATCTGCTCTTCTAAATCTCGAATCACGTTCCGGGCAAGAGAAGCAAGTTTGGTGGCCTTTTCCTTCTTTTTTGACATCTCTACTGGGTTCTCTTACTAGTGTTTTTCTCAACTTCTGATTGAAATGCTAATTTGAGAAAGTAGTTAAAAACAATGTCTTTTGTCGTTTGTTTTGATTACAGTCCAATTCGGGTTTTTCTATACTAATAGGGATGAGAAAGCTTAGGCGTTCCCCTTCGGGGGGCTGATGAGGCTCAGGATCCTCTTTGCTTCTTCGTAGAGGTCAGGTGGCTCTGTCCCCGACTAGGGTTTGGAGGGTCTGCCATGACGACTCGTCGATTTTAAGACCGACTTGCTGCGACTGGGTGAGGAGGAATTGCTTCAGTTGTCTTTTGTTGATTGTAGCAGTTGATATTTTGGCTTTGTATTGCTCTAAGGTAGAGTCTTTGTGTGTCTCCACCTCCTCCATAACCTGTGCTGTAACCACAAGATCAGCATTTCTGATTTTCTTCCATTGAAGAAAGCTAATATCACGCCGGCAGCTGCGGATCTGTTAAGAGGAACCATAACTGGCTCCTTCTTGTCTCAAAGAAAGGGAAGCTCTTTCCCTGCCCTTGCGTATTGGCGAATGATGCCTGGGAGGGCCGGAAGGCGATCACTGGTGATGTCCATGATGTGGTCATCCCGGTCCATGACGCTGACCGTTACCGGCAATTACCTTAATGTAGCCGTGCTAGTTTATGACTTTAACTAACACAACCATGACTTTAATGATCATAACTTCCTATTACAACATGTATTATCATATCTTATGTCTACACATATGTTACTTAATTATTAAAATCATATCAATAATTAAGTAATTGGAATCATCAATCATTTTATATTGTGAAATATAGCTTTATGCAAGGAATCACTGAACTAGTAAATCGAGGAGTGACAGTGATTATTGAGGGCAAAATCAAAAGTGTTTTAAGGATCATGAGGGAGCAATCATTCATGATCAGAACTATTGGTATCAGAGGATTCATCATGGGAAGAAGGTGATTGAGTGACTGAGAGCCATGGGAAGATTTTGTCTACTGCTATAATAGCTTCATACCGTTTGCCCTTTCGAGTGATTGGGGTGTCCTCAACAACATACCGATCATTAGGGAGAACCTTTTTAATGCGATATGGCCCTCGACATTTAGGTTCAAGTTTCTTTGACTGACCCTCTATTCCAGTAGGTGCGCGTATAACCCTAACTAAATCGCCTCCTTTGAATCTAACATCTTTATTTCGTCGGGCATCATACGAGGATTTGTCTTTAATTTGTTGAGATTTGATTAATTCGCTAGCTTCGGATCTTATTTCTGGAAGCGATACTGGTGTAGAGGAGGCAGTTGCCGTAATAACATCATTAAAAATACTTTGAGATGGGTTTGTAATAGTTCTTCCAAAAAGAAGTTCGGTTGGTGTCTTTTTTTTTGTAGAGTGAGCAGTCGTATTAATTCCTTATTGTATGTCCGGTAAATGATCATCCCAAATTCCGTTTGGTGTATCATGATTCATGGCTCCAAGAGCTGCCAAGATGGTGCGATTGTACCGCTCCACCTGACCATTAGCTCGAGGAGTTGAAACGGCATTAAGTATTGTGTTTGATGCCCGTAGTACTGATAAACTTTTTAAAAGCACCGCTAGTGAAACTAGTTCCCTGATCAGTGATGAGTTGGTTTGGTGTACCAAAATAACTAAAATGTTCGCGGAAAACTTTAATAATTGTAGCAGATTTTGTATTGCGCACGGCTGTAAGATTAACAAATTTTGTAAATGCATCAACTATAACAAGAATATACGAGTATGTGTTACCACGTCTAGTTTTAATAAATGGTCCCAAATGATCTGCATGAATAGTGTCAAATGGGATTTCCACTTTAGGAATTGGGTGTAACTCACCTGCCTTTTTCCCACTAGGCAATTTACGATGGGCACATTCTAAACATGCAGCTGCATATATATTTCTTATCGAACCGCCTCATTTTTGGGAACCAGTAATGAGCCTTAATACGTCCCAACGTTTTGTCATAGCCAAAGTGGCCTATGTCATCATGGTTTGCTTTTAATAATTGCCACCGCGCACCACGAGGAACTAACCAACGTACGCTAGAGTCATCAAGTATTCTATAAACCCGACCGTTAACTAATTTGTAATTTTTGAAGACTTCTGCAGTTTCCTTAGTCTTTAGGTCATTCAAGATATCAGCAATACGTTTTATTATGGTCAAACAATGTAAGCACCAAATTTGCAGACGCCAGCGTAATGTAAAGGACACAAGAGACGATAATAAACTTTAAACATATTAGCGTAAGTCCATTCTGTGAATGTTTTTGTACGACATTTTAATGTAAGGGACTTGCAATATAAAAACTCCATTTTGCAAAAAGGCGTAATGGTCATGATTTATGAATTTATAAATATGAGTATAAGGTAAAGTTCGACAAATTTTTATAAGGTAAGTTACTTTATTTGTTTGTAAGGGGTAACAATTTCAAGCCCCTTAAAGCATTTTTTTAGTGAAGTATCAGTCTAGACTATCAAAAAATATGTACTGTAAGGGACATTTTTTGCTCGATATTGAAATTCTAAGTACGCCAGTTGATAAAGCGCAAAATTCTGAATCCAACGGTATATATAACTCATTTTGGCCAAACTGTCCCTTACCTTAATTCATACTTCTGGTATCGATATCATCTCTCTTTGTACGACTTAAAATGAAATTTATAATGTTGCTTTTATAGAAAATTTTTCATCAACATTTTTTAGCTCGACAATGAGAAGAAAATGATTATACTCTGTCTGGACAGCGTATAATTTTTTTATGCAAATTATCGTTGTTGTACACATAAATGTGATGTACACATAAATAAATATTGTATAAAACATCATAATCTACACTAATATTATAAAGCGGAAGAGTTTGTTTGTTTGTTTGTTTGTTTGTTTGTTTGTTTGAACGCGCTAATCTCAGGAACTGCTGGTTCGAATTGAAAAATTCTTTTTGTGTTGAATAGACCATTTATCTAGGAAGGCTATAGGCTATATAACATCACGCTGCATTTATTAGGAGCGAAGAAATCATGGAAAATGTGGAAAAAACGGGGAAAATTATTCATCCTTGAGGGCTTCCGTTGCGAACGCTGCGAAAACGGTTCAAGATACCAAAAATATTTGTATGAAAGAATTATTCCTCTTAAAATGATCTAAAAAAATGTCTGCGACAGTATATGTCTATCTTTTAAGATCAAGTCACTAGAACCGTTTTTGTGGTTATCAAATTTGACCAAAATTAATGCATTATTTGTTAAGAGTTGTATCAACGTAATAATATTAATCTTTATCCAAATAAATGTGTTGTTGATTAAGAGTATTTAATTGTGAACAAAATTGTCCTTAACATCACTTAATTTCAATGAATATCTTAGAAGATATTACAATTTTAAAATAACACCAATATAAAATTCACCCGCGCCGCATGATATGCAAAACATGACGCTGCAAGGAAGAGAGGCGTTACTTGCGAGCGACGCGGAGAGGGGGGTGTAGCTCTACGAGGTACCATGATGAACCAAAATTAGATTTAATTAATGACCAGGTGCGTCATATCTTCACGTCAACCCTGCCGCAGTGCCTAAAACGCCGGTTGTTTAACCAATGCGTCTTAACCCACGGAGCTGAAACGTGGAACATGACAGTCAAGCTGGCTCACCGACTACACGTCACTCAGCGTGCCATGGAATGGTCTAGGTTGGGGATCTCATTAAGGGATAAAATCCGGAACGAGGTCATACGACATAAGACTAAGGTAACATATGTTGTCCAAAAATGTACGAGTAGCAAGCTAAAGTGGCAGTGCGCTGGCCATGTCTGTCGCAGAACCGACGAGAGGTGGAGCAGGAAGGTTCTTGAATGGAGACCACTCTTAGGTAAACGTAGTGTGGGACGCCCCCCGGCTAGATGGACAGACGACCTGAAGAAGGCAGCTGGTAGTGACTGGATGCAAAGAGCGGGAGATCGGGCGCTGTGGCGGTCCTTGGGGAAGGCCTACGTCCAGCAGTGGACTATAACAGGCTGATACGATGAATGACCAGGTGACCGCGTTTAATAATCTGGGACGAATGTTTCATGATCCATAGAGCTCATGTAGAGGGTCTAGATAGGACTCTTAGAGATATAAGAAGCTGTGATAAAATCATCATCATAAAATTACTGTTATGTTTGCGGGGGACTTTCGAAAAACTGTACCAGTAATAGTAAGGGGAACAAGGGCAGACATTGTAAAGTCTTGCCTTAAAAATACCCCAATATGGAAGTTTGTAAACATCTTAAAATTAAATACAAATATGAGAGCACATTTGGGGGGAGGTAGAAATAATCCTCCAGGCCGATTATATACCACGGCGGCCAATCTCAACAGAAATCAGCCAACTACGCAGGAGATATTATAGTGCACAAGTGTGAGCACAATACACAAGTGCACTCTCAAACTGCACTGTTCCATCACTCTCAAAGTTCGGTGAGACGGCAATCCGACATGAACGGAGAGAGATCAGGCGCATGACCAACGGCTTAACGTGCGAACCGAGGCACGGGGGTGTAACACCGCCAACTTCTCGACTCCGAGCTGTTTTTGAGAGATTCATGACAGAAAATCTCAGAAACAATATCAGCTCGACCTGGAATTCGAACCCTGGACCTCTTGGATGTTAGGCAGAAACTTTGCCACTACACCAACGAGGCAGTGATAGGTAGGGAGGTAGTATCACTTTTCCTTCAAAGTTACTTTTAATAGGAGACGGGAAAGTACCTCACTTTGAAAATAAAATTGCAATTGAACGAGATAAAGGATTAAGAGTGAGTAACATTAAGGACTTTATATCGAGAGTTCACCCTAAAATATGCAAAATAGAAAAAAAAAGATCATCAATGGATGTGTCAAAGTGCAATATTGGGAGTGAGAAACTGTAGCGTAGACGAAATTAAAAAATAATTATTTGAACACAAGTGGCCTTCCCCCATTATTCACGCAAGTTAAAAATAGGTGCACCAATAATTTTACTTAGAAATCTTAAACCACCGGGACCCGACTTCCAATCTAATTTCTTCGCAATATGTAAGGTGATGGCATTAGCAGTTGGTCAAACAGTGCTTATACCTCGCACCTCAATGATTCCAAATTATTTACCTTTTAATTTTAAAAGAATTCTATTTCCTTTTATGCTATCTTTCACACACACAACACATAGGAATTAATTAACGTCAAGACTGCTTTTCACACATATGTCGCGTTGTCAAGATCAGACCTACAAACGCGTTGCGGACTAAACTGATATGTTCTTCTGACAAAAGAAAATGAAACTAGAAAAATAATTAACGCAAAAGTACTTTAAGCTAATTGTGTTCTTTTAAAAACTTAAAAAATAAATTGTCTAAAATAATAACAAAAAAATAATTTGCAAAAAGAAAATGATTCCCAAAATAAATATTCCACGCGGACGAAGTCGCGGGCACAGCTAGTAATTATAATAATAGGCACAAAATACACTACATGTTTTGACGAGTTTGATGTACCAATATTAGGTGATTAATATTATCTGTCTCATCTGCAGATATAAGATGTTTGTAGTCAATGATTTTTGCCATGTAAAAACAAAGTTACACAAAGCTTTAATGCTATCCTACATTAAAATATTTCACAGACTGCACGCACGTCATCTCTCGTCGAAGTGTGTAGGTTTACTAAAGATGCGCGATTGTGTGTGAATGACATTATTCGAATTATTCGATTGTAGAAGTCATTTATAACCTTGCAAATCATTCGAATTTGAGAAAAAGCGAAAACCATATAAGAAAGTTTATTTTACGACATAAATTACCGACAATAAATTTAATTTATTACAAAAAATAGTAGTATCAAACCATTCGATTGTTGGATAACAATTGCCCATCTTTAAGGTTTACTGACTGACTCGATCGATCAAAACGATTAATGCGATTCTGTTGGCTCTATGTACATCACTAAATTGCTAGTGTGACGTCATAGTAGGTATTTAAAAAATGGCACGCTCGGTTCCCATACTATTTAGTGAATATGTGGTATCTAGTCTTATCGTATATCTGTGACCACCACTCAACGTATTTATTTACACCAGCTTCTACTCAATGATGGTAGATGTAAATGATGTGTTGAGCAAAACACAAGAGGTGATCAATCATGACGCAGCATTAGTTCTATTGTCTTTTGGTCACTATTAGCGACCAAATGCCCATTAAGGCACTACAATATCATCCACTTACTTTATTTCCTGAAATATTTGTCGTTCAGTAGCTATGAACCAACAGAAAATGGACACTTATGGGAATAAAGAGCAGAAACTCCTTTCAAGTTTAATTTTGCGAATAATAGATCAATCTTCTGATTATTCGTTTCCTGTACTACATACCTTCAGTTCATGGATTTTAACCAATTCTTGTTATAAGTATTGCTGTAATATAGTCTGTTACTTACCACAGAAAAAATTGTACTTCCTCGTCACTTATTTGTAGTTAATACAAAAATATTTAATATGCGTATTTTCAATCGAATCGTTTTAATCGTCATTTGATTTACACCGCTAATAAACTGATATTTTTTGAACAACCACTCAATTTACATGGTAATTAGTTCGCTGAATCAACATGAAATCTCTCTAAATTATTGAAAATATAATTAATATCTGGTTAGCGATTATTTGCGATGTAATTTATTGGCCAGTTTGTAGAATTATTGGAAACATTACAAGTACGACTTTCGGAAACCAACTAAAAGTAATAAAATCTAATAGCCTTTCTCCTAAAGTTCTAAGCGACTTGCGTGTAAGTTTATTGACTATGACACAATGACCTTCACACCGAATGACCTCGGAAAACTTTCATCTTCGAGTGAGAATCGATACGTTTGTATTGATCTCGAGTCGAGAAAAAGAATAGACATCGCATAAGCGCGAAGCGTCGAGATAAAACCGCGGCAACATTTGCTAACCGAAGACGAAGCGAGGTCATACCCCGCCAAAAGCGTGCTCAGTTTAAAAACTTGCTTTATCAGCCCCCACGCCATAAAAATATTTATAAAAATATTTATAATATGTCAATCTATATATGTAATAAATTGCCAGAAAGACTGAAAGTACTCCAAGGAATTATATTTAAGAAAAATTTGATTGAAAGGCTGCAAAATAAATGTTTTTATAGCTTAAGTGAATATTTTAATTGTACTGACTATGATATTTAATTTAATAACATAATAATATAATCAAAATGTAGCTACTATTAATATTTACATGCCTGTACGCAGGCTGAATACATAAGACTTTAATTTCTAAGACCTTTGTAGAATTTATTGTATTCTTGCAAATAAACGATATCTTTTCTATTTCTATTTCTATTTCTAAATCAAAAGAATTTCTCGCCTTCGGGCCAAGGGCGTTTGTCCACCACCGCCGTCATCGTCACGATGTAAATACCGTTTCGTTACTTCGGATACATACATTTACAGTTTCCCGTTGACGGTGACGGTGACGGCGGTGGTGGACAAGCGCCCCTATAGGTGAATCAAACCCTTATCTGCAGTTTGATACAGCAAAAGTGTCAATACGATGCTGTTGAAATAAAGGCAGGTTTTTCTCTTAGGATTGCCATCGGGATACATGTAGCGTTATTTAACATTGTTTTATAGGAGTAAACTATATCAGAACGAATTTAAAAAAAATGTTATTATCGCTTATACCTAAATCCTACTAGGCGGCTCCCAACCACTGTATTTTAACATGGTAAACTGTACTGAAATAAATATTTTTGAATTTAAATTTTTGAAAGTCTAAGTTTAAATTGACTCTCTTAGTTTCACTCACGTATTATTATAACGAACTATTTCTGTAGCATTGAAATATTTTTTATTCCGAATCATACTGTATTTGTTCATTGGGTTAGGAGTAGAAAGTAAAGACAGACTCACGTTAAGTTTAGAATTTTTTCCTTTTCTTAATTTGCGCAGGGATTACGTTCTTATGGTCTCTTTTCTTCAAATATCGACATTTTACTCTTCACCCTAAAAGAAAGAAGGAGAGAACAATAATTAGCTGTAAAAACTAGAGCCCAGCAAGTTGGGAGTCTAATCGCCTCTTAGTGGTAGTTCCACAATGCTTTATAAACTCCAGCATGAAGTCTCCACCACTCTGATTAATCACTTCGGCCATTGTAATAGTAATAGCAATTATTATCACAGCTCCCAACTTCGGTCACTGTGACCAACGTTTGTCCTCATTAATGTAAGACTTACTTAAATCTTTCTATTCATGCGAAATGATTAAGATTTTGTCTTTCGTCAACTCAGTTGACAAAATTCTTACTTAAGTCGATGACGGCTTTTCCACTTGTATTTTCGTGCTTTTTTAAGTTGTGCTGAGAAAAATTAATTTTTATCTATACAAGTGGGCTTAAATCAACTAATTTACAGTTCACACAGAAATTATGAATTCACAAATGTTAATGAAATTTCTTTATTAAGAATCTAAGAATTTCCAGGAAATACTTGGTTCGGCTCGGGTTTAATTAGTATTGTAATTTACATGATCAAAATATTTAAAGAATATTTTATCAATGGTGTATACAGTAGCTTGGTATTCTCGTAGATTTTTGAAAACATAATATTAAACTTTTACTCTTTTATTTTGGAACAACAACAGTTTTATCAATTATCAAAAAACCGGTAAAGTGCGAGTTGGACTCGCGCACCGAGGGTTCCGTACAAACCTGTAGATAAGGAGTAGTAACTTTGAAATTTTCAAAATTATCAAAAATATTTTTCAAAAATATTTTATCTTATATGATGAAACTGAAAATTTACGGTTTTCGTAATTTTTCCTATATCTGTACTATAACACGTGACTTCGTACTAAACGTACGTACGGGAAGTATCCTGTAGATTCCCGTGCGAGTTTCGAAAATTTGCGGAAATTTGCGGCCTAAATGGCTATATCTTTTGATTGCGTTGGCTTAGAAGGTTGATTTTTCTACAGCTTCCAGGGACAGTAGACCTTAGTATCATATAGAAATTTCAGTTAGATACCTCCACGCGTTCCTGAGAAAAACGGTCTTGACAGACGGACGGACGGACGGACAACAAAGTGATCTTATAAGGGTTCCGTCTTTTTCTTTTGAGGTACGGAACCCTAAAAACAGCTTCAAAAAGTAATATCAACATGCAAAATCGACACAAAACAAAAAAAAAAACTTATTTTGCACCTCTATCTTTTATGAGAGCTTAAATCAAAGTCATAAATAAAATGTTATTCATAAATAGCTTGTAATAATTAATTTTCCTCAATATAATTTCGGTTTTAATTAGCACGAGCTAATAAGGAACCTTATAAATCCATCAATCAGTAATCTTACAATTTTGTAACACCACCTGTAAATATAGGATTCAAGTAATTACTTTATAATTAATGAGCTTTCATTGAATGATGGGAACTGTCGGGAAGTGAGTATGATGATACTCGTAATAATACTAGTAACTTATTTTGGATTACTCGTGACTGAAATTGGACCCTGATTCTACGTTAATTAAGGTGTTTCATGAAATTATGTATCTCTAATTATTGTTTTTTTCCTTTCTTCCAGGTTCGGTTTGGCGTTTCGTTGAGTCTTTTGATTTTTATATTGATTTCATTTTGTGTGTACTTCCAGGTTGATTTTTCTTTAACGTTATAAATTCGACAGGGGTCGGTGTGTCAAAAAATTTAAAGTCAGTTAGTTTTTATTTTAGTTAGTTAGCTATGCTGAATTAGTTATGTAGAGTAAGGTTTTCAGGTGTCATTGGGATTACGAGTATTAGGTAGAAAATTTTACGTGCTGCGCTGTAGAGTATGAAGTTTTGTAATAGTGACTGGAAGTAAATGCTACAAACTGTTGAGATGTAACGAAATTAATCGTCTTGAAGACTTAATTGACGGTACAGTTACTTCAGTCCTACATACAGTTTGAAGACATTGTTTAGACGCACAAATGATGCACGATGCACGTCACGAATGTAAACAGACTTTAATAGGATAACAGAGTATGCAATCGTAGCACAAACAAAAGCTCTACGGAATAATATAATTTATTAACGTTTTTTTGTATTCTATACTTATCTGTACATTGTCTACATATTATGGGGCTCTTTTTTAACTTAAATAGCAAAAATAAACCTGTACAAAATAGGTTATAAGCATCTAAGTATAATACTTTTCTTTTGAAAACTCGTTTTAGCCTCCGCAAAGTGTAGCCTGCTATTCGGCTGGTACAAAAATTATGTTATGTAAAAATATCTGTAAAATGAAAGTATCTGTAAAAATAGAAATAGCAATCTCATGCGGTGAGTTTTTTCAGCCTGCTGTTAACTGCCTCAGATTTGTGTTATTGTTGATTGGACTGGCTGTTACTCGCAGGTTGAGAGCAAGTTAACTAAGTTTCCCGAAATCAGTGGAGCGCGCCGAATTAATTACTCTTTGAGCATGTTGCGTCGGTGGTGGAGAAACTGTGCCGGTACATGTTTCTTATGCTTTGTGACATGACTAATTAATTGAAACAAGACCTAAAAGTAGTGATGTGCTTTCTAGCATTCTTTGTCAACTAGGGGTTATTCAGCCTACAATTAGAAAGATGCACTAGCACCTTGTTTAGTGACGGTAATACCTCTTATCCCTTTAAGAACTTTATACCTGTAAAGCTTTGGTCATAAAACATTTCTCAGAGTCTTAGCATACTTAAGTTTTGGGTTACCACGAGTGGTTCATCCACATACGTTTTATATGTTTCAAACAATAGTTGTACTTAAACATTTCTTTCAAGTACCTCCCCTTGAATGTAAGCGTTTCTTTGAACACTAAGCTATAAAATATAATAGGTAAACTCACTAGCGGTACCTCGATTCACGATTTCGGCCGCGTAAAACGTGTCATCCCCAATACATTCGTAACCCTATGTTTAAGCAGGACCTTTTACTATCTTACAGTATCAGAACGTTCTCGCCACGTTTTTTTTCCTTACGCTTTACTCATCACATTAACCATTAACACGCCCTCGGGGGTCTAATTTGGCAAAATCCCGTTTTGGGTAGTACCTAACGTACTTAAAGTCTTGTAATTACCACAAGTGACTTGTAAGCTCGCACCACAAGCTATGTAATTTCGGCAATTGTCAAATATAATGGCAAGCTACTGCCGTTCCCATGTAAAATGTGTCACGTACTACCAATGAAGTTTTCTATTTGAGCCGACTAGACCCACTATGCGAACATTAATATTAATTTGTGCGTAACGACGCAGGCGGAATATTTGCTGCCGGTGGGACAGTAATCCCAGGGTAATGACTGCCTCTTTGGTGTAGTGGCAAAGTTTCTGCCTTATATCCGACAGGCCCTGGATTCGAATCCCAGGTCGAGTCAAAATTGTTTCTGAGATTTTCTGTCATGAATTTCTCAAAAACAGCTCGGAGTCGGGAAGTTGGCGGTGTTACATCCCCGTGCCTCGGAAAGCACGTTAAGCCGTTGGTCCTGCGCCTGATCTCTCTCCGGTCATGTCGGATTGCCGTCTCACCGAACTTTGAGAATGATGGAACAGTGAGTGCACCTGTGTATTCCGCTCACACTTGTGCACTATAATATCTCCTGCGCAGTTGGCTGATCTCTGTTGAGATTGGCCGCCGTGGTCGAAATCGGCCAGGAAGAGAGAATATTAATAATCCCAGGGAGGCAAAGCGGATCGCTTAAAGACCTGCCCCGCCTGGGCACTCTGGGTAGCAATAAAATGGAAAATAGTTGGTCAAAAAGTTCGACAACTTATAATAGGTTTTTTTTTCGTCAGTCTCTCTGGGCTTAAATAACCCAATATTTTGAAATTGACCAAATCAGCCTAAGGACTATGTAGGTAAACCACGTTAAAAGATGTTCAATGACCTTCAATTAAAGTTATTCTACCAGAACAGATTCTTGGGCTTAGTAAAATTAAAATGGCAATTGACAAGATTCTGAGTAAAGTTAAGCTATGAAATATTGGTATATAAATCACCCCAGCATAATAATTTGCTCAAGCACTTATGAAATATTACTATGTATGCTTGTGTCAAATATTGAAAGAGTTATAGCAATAAATGAGTTCTTAGAGTACCTTCCGTTAATTTTGAAAACCAGAATTATTTAACAACAACAATGAACTCTAGAGACCATTTAATCACCCACACTGTCAACTTTCTGTAGTCTTTCATTTTCCGCTCACTGCAGCCCGGTCGCCATTAGATTAAAATTCGATTATTTTCATAATATTCAGGAGCTGTAAACCGTTCAGGGCAGGTGTCGCCTTCGGATTCGGGCCGATAAACAGCGCGTAATATTCCGCCGACGGCCAGGACCGACCCCCGGATATTGCGCGATAAACAATAACTCCGAGGATGGACATGAATTTTGTTTCAGAAATACGAAATATATTTACGATGCTACGGTTTGAGTTCGTGGTCAGTTGATACGGATATCTTGGATTTTATGTAGCTCGTAGAACTCTCTTGGATCTCGTAAACTTTCTTAGAACGAGCTTTATACTTTTCAGTCTTGTGCGTCGTGTACAACACATCCGGTGGTTATCCTTGTTAACTTTCAAGTTTTAGCAAGGCATTTAATTTGTACACTAATACACGGAACGTTATGCATAATATTTAAGTATTATACAACAACATCACATACATTGATCTGACTCCGTGGTAAGTAGCTTAAGCACTTGTGTTACAGATATCGGAATCAACAGTGGTATTACAAATAAACTTAAATAAATACATATAACACCCAGACCAGTACAAACAGACATGTTCAAGCACACAAATGTTTGTACAGTACGGGGATCGAACCCGCGACCCCTTGATGCATTAATATACATTTTCATAATGCAACGTAAAACTTTATGAGACTAACATCTTACAAGGCAGTAGGTTAACATCACTCCAGCCTTCTTCATAAATGCAAAACCTGATAAAGTTACTTAACCAAACAATAACTAATCCTGACTTCAACTCAAGCAATTAAACTATAAATAATAATCTCCTCTTCTTTACCGGCAGGTTCTCACCAACAAAGTGCCAAGTTGCCCAACTCTAAGTCAACAGGATCATTATTCGAAAACTTTTCGATCTATCGACTCCGATCAGGCGAAATTTGGCCCAATTATCGTCATATTCCTGGCGCCGCGATAGTTTTCCATCGATATGCGTACGATTGTTCGTAATTTAGACATTTCGTGTCAAAGTAATTCCATTTATTAAAATAAACACGATTAACGAAATTTCTAGCCTTATAAATTAATCTAAGCTTAAAATTGCACGTACATCTTACATAAAACCTTGTCTAACATCCATATATCAAAGAAAGTGGTGTTAGTGACACTATTTATAACTCAAGAACGGATGAACTGATTTAGATGAAAATTGGTGGAGAGGTAGCTTAGAACCAGGAAACGGACATAGGACACTTTCTTTCTCGTTCGACCGCAATTGTAAAAACAAACGGATTCCACGCGGACGAAGTAGTGGGGGCTACTACTACCTATATTTATGTGACTAACACATAAACATTGATCGTTCGCGAGAAATGAATCGGCAACCAACGGCGTTGGTAAAATAAAACATTTACACATCTCAATCCCTTAAAATTATCTTAAGTTTAAGATAAATGAGAGGTGCTTGTGGCGCAGTGGTTGCAGCGCTTTGGTAGTGATACCAAAAGTTAAGCAACCTACGGCGCGTTTGGGATGGGTGACCATTCTGACCATAAAAGCTACGTCTATTTACAAGCATCTTCGTGCTTCGGAAGGCACCTTAAACTGTTGGTCCCGGTTAGTATCGATAGATATTAGTCGTTAAGCCTGGTCGGAGGCCCTCGGGCGGCTTAATAACATCTGACAGTAAGGTTGGTCAATTGCCTTACACACACCCCTCCACCAATCCGCACTGAGCCCGCGTGGTGGAGTATGGCTCGCACCACCTCATAGTGAGTTGCGACCTGATGATGAAAGATAACTAATCTGTCCAAGTCATAGAAAACTAAGGCCAATTACAAGTTGCTTCGTTCGAGAATCTACCAGCGGCAGAACACGATTATTCTCGTAGTTTACTTTGGACCCCTATAACGAACCAATACAAACATAATCATGCCGAACAGAATCAAACCTTTGTGCGTCGATCTAGTGCTGAAGTTCCTGAATTTTGGGTGATATATCAATCGTTCATTGAGTAGAAATGGATATGCAAGCGTGGGTGTAGGCGCTCGAAAGTTTGTCGAAATAGGTTTGCGGAATATGCCGTGTTTATATAAAATATCGAAATCGGGCTAGTTGTTTGGCTAATAAGGAACCTGAATAATTACAATACACATCGGTTTCTCCTAGTTATGTAGATTTCGAAAAATAACATATTCTGTTAATTTACTTGACAAGACATACTTGTGTTCCAGTGTAAAAAGCCTAAGATAAAAAAAAAAACTAAACGCAACCGGTAATGAAAATAAACACTTACCTTTAGCTTCCTCCTTTAAGTTACTCGAACTTGGTTTTATCTTTTTTATTTTTATATCCACATGTTAGTAAGAAATGTTATATGGACATTAACGGTACACGTTTTATATATGCTTACAAATGTTGTTCATCTTCTTCTTATTTTCTTTTTGTGACAAATTAGCGTACAGATGGATAGATGGATGTACTAAATTTCGCCAATGACATGTGAGTAGTTTAAAAACGGTTTTTTTTGTAATGTAGAATATTTTTAAATGATAATGATATCATTTGCGCCAGCATTTTCACCTCCGCGATATAGTAGATTGTATCATGAGGAAGCAAAATAATATTTTTACGGCGAGGGCGCTTTTTTGAATCCAGAGCGAAGTGAGGGATTCTAGAGTAGAATCCCGAGCGTAGCGAGGGATCCTAAAGTAGAATCCTGAACGAAGCGAGGGATTCAAAGTATGTCGCCCGAGCCAAAAATATATTTGCGTCCAAACCATATACTCTACTTTTCATCACCCTCTATGAGAAAATAAAAAGCGGCTCAGTTTTAATAAAATTTAATTATTGAAAATTTATGAAAACGCGGGCCGTAGTTCGCGCGTTTTTTTTTTTTACTCAGTTGCCAGCGGCGGCGGCGGGGCGATGGTCGACGGACGTGCCGTCTAACCAGCCAGTCTCTTGCGTTCGGCGGGAAACTCTAAGATGTTCCAAATTCAATAAGTGCGAGCAAAATAATTTTTGGTCGCACTTATTTCAATTAAGAGGACTAAAATCTCATTTCTGCCCGCTGGACAGTCTGTGGCAAAGAGTAGAGTAATAGTACCTATGTCGCTTAGAAGCATCACCTTTGGGCGCACTTAAAGGCGACCAAAATCGTCTTTTTCGAATAGATGGGATGAAAAATTTATGGCACTCTGCTAAAGGTAATAACGACGGCATTGTCTGAGCCGTTAGCAAGTAAAGTTGACGCGACAAAGTTGTAGTGATAGCGTGACGGCGTGACATTGCGACCGCTCCTTTGTCACGCTGCGGTCACAGGCGGTTAATAAAACAATACTGTGTTGTGCTTTTACACTGAAAACTACGAAGCTGTACTTAAATAAATTATTATCTGTATCCACCAATGAAAATATACTAAAGAACATAGGTACAAGTACAACGAATATATAATTTGAAACAATTTTTATAATAGACGTTAATAAGTTTTTAAAATACTGGACGATAAAGATTTTTTTAAAATGTGCACTCCATTTTTGCTTTTATTTCTATCATTGACTTTGAAAATTAATAAGAATTCTGGTTGCTGTACAAACATAGAAAATAAAATACTCTGATTGATTAACCTTACAAAAGCTATGCGAGACCAAACTTCTTCTAGTAATGACAAGTTCTTACATCCTAATCAATCATGTTATAGGAAGTAGATGGGAAAAATATAAGATATTAAGTTGTAAGTCTTGTTTGTGTGCATAACGAAGGTAATGAACGCATGATGCAACTGCAATACGAATCAAACCACTCGTGTTCTGCATTCTAAATGATTGATGCTTATTGGGAGGATAGTTTGGATCAAACACAAACATCATCGTGCTGATTTATGCTTATTTACGTGGTAAATATGTAAAGCAAATATTATAATAATAATGGGAAACGTTATCTACTTTTGGGTATTATATTATGAAATAACAAAAGTCTACCTACTATAACAAATAGTTTTAGCTCATGTCCTCATACTAATGACTGTTCTAACATTACGGAGTTGTAGCTAATCTATACTATTATTATAAATGTGAAAGTAGTTCTGTTTGTCTGTCTGTTACTCAATTACGCCTAATTTACTGAACCAATTTGCATGAAATTTGGAAAATTCAGGTGGGCCGATCGCTTTTTATGTATAAAAAAACCGTGCGAGTTGGACTCGCGCACCGAGGGTTCCGTACAAACCTGTAGGTATATGTATACCTAAGTAAAAGTTCACCCATCACGGGTATTATAGACTTAAGTATTTAATATAAATTTTATTTTAATATCTCAACGCGTTTCTGAGATAAGGAGTAGTAACTTTGAAATTTTCAAAATTGTCAAAAGTATTTTTCAAAAATATTTTTTTTAATATGATGAAACTGAAAATTTACGGTGTTACGTAATTTTTCCTATATCTGTACTATAAGACGTGACTTCGTACTAAATTTCAAAATTCTAAGTTTACGGGAAGTACCCTGTGGGTTTTGATTCCCGTGCGAGTTTCGAAAATTTGCGGAAATTAGCGGCCTAAATGGCTGTATCTTTTGATTGCGTCGGCTTAGAAGGTTAATTTTTCTACAGCTTCCAGGGACAGTAGACCTAAGTATCATACAGAAATTTCAGTTTGATAACGGTCAGAAAAACGGTCTTGACAGACGGACGGACGGACGGACGGACGGACAACAAAGTGATCTTATAAGGGTTCAGTTTTTTTCTTTTGAGTTACGGAACCCTAAAAATGAATTGCTATTTGTAAGTCTCACTAAAATTCGAGAACCTTAACCGATCTCAATAATTATAGCCTTGAAATATTTGTGGAAGTCCAGGGAAGGTTACTTAAACAACAAATTGCGGAAACAGCGGGCAGGACAGCGTCTGCCGAGTCCACTAGTAATATTGTAACATAAGCTGAAATCTCAAGTAATGTAGCTACTTTATAACCTTGCAACGTGAAAGGCTGCGGCAAGTCTCTTTTGTACGTTGATAAAGCTCCGCAAGTTTAGAGCATTTGTCACTCACTTAGCTATGAAATGGTTTTTATCTGCATAACATTACTTCTCGCAGCAAAAAGCGCCTTATCAGTTCAGTAATCTCTCGAGGGCTTCTCCGGGGGAGTTTTTGCGGGGTATGAAATGTGAAACACTAAAGGCGGAATAATGGCCGCTGGCCAGGGCGGCCCGCCTCTGGAGTTCGGGACCTGAAACGATTTACGTGAGATAATAAGCTCGATACTAGCCCCTGAATAACTGAGTGGTTTAGTGCCCATTTTATACCGCCTCTAGATATTAAAGATTTATCTGCAATTTTAGGTTTTATTCTTTGTTTTGAGCTGTGTTACCTTTATTATTTAACATCAATTATGCCTGTGTCAACCATTTCAAATCTGATTTTTATTTGAAACTGTTAAAATATCTACTTTAATGGCTTACTACAAGTATTTTTCACCTGCAGAATACTTTTTATTTACATAATAATCCCATATTTTGATATTCAAAGCTTACTCAATATTAACTACTCTTTTAAAAACGAACATTTGAAATAAGACTCAATAAATAACTGCTATTTTCGTTTCAGCAATAATTCAAATTACTGGAGCGTTATGAAAATCTTTGCTTATTTACCGTAAAAGAACCAATTTATCGCGAAAGCACCTTATTTCATTTCTACCTTTCGTTTTCGAACGTTGTGAAGAAAAACGTGGAGTAAATTATCATAGACCTTGAGTAGCATAGAAAGATATTTGTATCATAACGTAATGAAATGAGAAACTCGCGAAAATTCAAGTGAAGCAAATATAAATTCTTCGTTGTACTGCGAACTGTACTAAGCTTTTTTGTATCCTTTTAAAGTAATTTCGTTCCAAAAACGGAGTTAGGCTCCATCGCGTATTTACAACCAATTCTTAGATATCAAGGTTAATTTTGCAGTACTAATTTTACAGTTTTTATTTTCCTATTCACGTGTATTAAAAGTGGGTTTGCAACTAAAATAAGAAGCTTCAAGTGCAGTTTTCGGAACATAAATTTCGTCTCCGACAAAAACCGGAGGTAAACAGAGTTTGATGGCAGACGCATTTGTCTTTGACTTCTAACTGCGCGTTTCATCCACTCTCTGATCTACGAGTATCTTCAGTGGCTTAAGGTGAACAAAGTTTAAAGATTTTGCAAACATTTAAAGCAACTCTAACTTTTTTTGCTTCATGATGCTCAGACTCTATACAAATTTACATAAATCTACTCTACTCAATTTTATCTAATAACATTTTATTTCTATACAAACCCTTTAAATTGGCTTTTTAAAAAGCTTTTGTATTGATTCGTTTAGATTTTAGTTGCTAATAATATTCAAAAACTTGTTAAATATAGTATTCATAATTAAGTTATGATATCCATCGCACATTCATACAATATTAAAAAATTACTAGCTGTCCCGGCAAACGTTGTTTTGCCATATAAATGTTTAAGGTGGACAACCCTTATCACTAAGGGGTATGAAAAATATATGTTGGCCGATTCTCAGACCTACTCAATATGCTCACAAAATTTCATGAGAATCGGTCAAGCCGTTTCGGAGGAGTATGGGAACAAACATTGTGACACGAGAATTTTATATACATAGAGATTATGAAGAATAACATTCGTAGCAGTAGGATGTAGATATAGCAGGCCTTTCGAAGTTGTAGCAAAAGGTTTCGTAGTCAGCGTAGCGATCGCCTTAACGATTTCGTATTATATATGTATAGATAGATAGTACTTACGTTACGATGAGTAGGGTATGTATGTATGTAACACTTTCAAATGAAAATTGTTCGCATGCACTTCAACACACGCGGAGATTTTAGCAAGCGGGATTGCGCGCGACATGCAAATGATGTTCGCCTTAAAGGTGTATTATGCGGCGCGGACCGCCATAGTAATATCTCTATATATATAAAATTCTCGTGTCACAATGTTTGTTCCCTTACTCCTCCGAAACGGCTTGACCGATTCTCATGAAATTTTGTGAGCATATTGAGTAGGTCTGAGAATCGGCCAACATCTATTTTTCATACCCCTTAGTGATAAGGGTTGTCCACCTTAAACATTTATATGGCAAAACAACGTTTGCCGTGACAGCTAGTAAGTTAATAAAATCCAAGTAGGTAGTATATAGTACTCACGTTACGACGAGTAGGGTATGTACATACTATAAGGTAGTCAAATCCAAGTAGTATAAAATTGTCAGATCAGCCAGTTTATCGGCTTCTGGTAATCAGTTTTATATTATTCTTTACTCGTCTCGTATGCATCTGTAATGGCATTTTTCTAAGTTTTTTTAGGCCCTGGGTAGGCATTATTAGTGTAGTTATTTTTGCCACGTAATTAACTTTGATACTTACGAGAAATAAACAAGGCAGTCATCCATCAACTAGGTGAATATCTAACATAATGAATATTTATTGGGGTGCTAAAGTGAATAGGTCCCGGATTTCAAAAGAAAACAGTGAAAATTTACTGAATAAAACGGGGTCACATCCGCGGGGCTTTTATGTAACTCTGATGAAGACTGATTACATTACGACTGAAAAAGAGGAATTTAATAAATCTCTATCACATGAGAGGCGATTGAGTATTGGTCGCAATAAACTAAGTTATCAATTAATACCAACAAACATCAAATAGACTTATATTCTAACGAGCTCGTCATTTTATTGCATGTTTTTGTTTATATAAATTAATCTTACTAATGACTAGTAAAAATTAGTAATTATTTTAAATTAGCTTGTAAGGTATGTAAGCTATAGCATACTATTTGAAGTAGTCTCATGTGTTTTTTTCATGATTACCTATCAACGTATCTTAGCTTATTAATTAGTAATTATGTTTAAATAAAAGTTTATCCCATGACATCAAATATAAATGAATAATATCTAATATATAAAATTCTCGTGTCACAGTTTTCGTTGCCATACTCCTCCGAAACGGCTTGACCGATTCTCATGAAATTTTGTGAGCATATTGAGTAGGTCTGAGAATAGGCCAACATCTATTTTTCATTACTCTAAGTGATAAAAAAAAATTAAATGGGAAAACAACGGTTGCCGGGTCAGCTAGTAATCAATAAATATCTAGACCTCTAATAAGCAAGTTTAAACAATTTTTTTCTTATTTTGATTTCTAGTGATTAAATTTATTTATAATGTCCTATTTATTAAGATCGAAATTAAGTTAAACTTATCAGTTAATTAAAAAAAAGAATTACAACAAGCAGCATATTCAAGTGTTGTATAAATATGTTAATATGTTATATATAATATAGGTTTAAATCAGATATTCTACTTTATAAGCTGACAATGGCCAATATGGGGACCTAAAGTTTATTGATGACAATTCTCAATAGCCATACGGAATCGGGCCGGTATCGACTTTCGACGCATTGGAGCGTGCGACCGGCACTCGCTGACTCAGCACAAACTTCCCAGCGACACTTCAATAGCGAACACCCCTTTAATAGAAACATTGACGGTCTATTTACGGAATGGTAAATAGGCTCGGGAAAAATCAATTTAAAAACAAGCAGGTTGAGTTAAATTTCGTAAAGGTTGGTAGTATACAAAGTTTTAGGTAATGGCTGATATGCTTTTGCTAGCGGCTGGTTATCGCTACTTTAAAAAGGTTATAGGAGAAACCATTTGCGGTGAATTAGTCTTGTCGTTTTTCAGTAATTCGTTTCACAAATCCTATGAGGCGAATCATTTTTAAATATTAGAATAAATTAGTTTTGTCTAAAAGCTGGCGCTTGTTAGGGCTTTTCAGCTTTCGATAAGGTCCAAAAGTGGCTAAGTTGTAACAAGTTAACTTTAAATGCAGAGAAAACAAAGTATATGGCTTTTTCTATTAGAAATGTAACATAATCATTTTATAAGTTATAAACTGTTTGCTCACAGTTGTCTCTGGCTATTCTGATTCATGCGAGTGTCCGGCTTTGGAAAGAGTCAAAATTGTAAGGTATTCAGGAGTTCTTCTTGACAAAAAATTAACGTTGAAACAGTATATTCAGCATTTATGTATAAATTTAAAAACTTAAGACATATTATGTCGTTGAACCAAACTTGGTAAAACAGGAGTATCGGGCATTGTGTGAATCTTTGTTAAACTACTGTATTTCTTGTGGGGCTCACAAAACACACATTCTTTCTTTGGTACGGGCACAAAGAGCTGTCTTGATGGTCTCCACTTTTAAACCTTTTTCTTATCCAACAGCATTACTCTACTCAAACTGCCAGGTGCTCAGTTTGGCAACCTATCGTTTTTAATGTTATCAAGAACAACAAATTATAATCAAGAACAGCTTAATTCTAAACGTCGTAAGTAATCAAGTCAGGTTTTAAACCTAAGACAAAATTTGTTCTGAAGTTTTTTAGCTTTCTCGGGCCATATTTCATGTTAAGCAGTAATGCAACCGTGCCTTATATAATAATGTCCTATAGTAAAACCACAGCTTACTAAATAGTTACTACGTAACAGATAAATCACTCCATAGAAAAATTTCGATACCTACAGCGTCAATAGACAACTTTTTCTACCGCGTACAATAATGCACCTGCAGCTCTGAGTATAAAGTCACTATTGCTTTGCAGCTGCGCGAGACCACGTGACGTGAGACCGAGTGACAATCGAACTAGGGTTGACACTTTCGGTAAAAATATTTCAACCACATTTTTCTAAAATGGTATTTGATTGACTGTTGTTGAAATAATATAACATTATTGAATAACAAATGTGAAATAAGAAATTCAGCCTGTATAAGGTATAACAAGCGAATTATACGTTAGCTTTATTTAAGAAAAATGACTTCTGGTGGTGGAAATTTATGTGCTGTTGATGGGTGTAGGTCGAATACTAAGAGAAATAAAACGCTTTCTTTTTTTAGTCTACCAGCTAATGAAGAAAATGTAATTATTACCCGGTAAGTTAGTAATTTATTTACAAAGTATAAAAATAAACAAATTAGTAGGTGGTACCTACGTAGGTAAATTGGATAAATTCAGGTAAATTTGGGTTCGGCTTTATTGAATTAAAATGTAATACCTACAGTGAAACATAGGTCAGTTACTTTATCGAAATAATACCTAAGTACCTATTAGTCTACTTTTTATGGGCTGCGCACCACCTACGAACTGTGTGTACCTACCTACCTACCTACTCGACGTGGTGGTTTAGTCGACTAATGACTAATTAATTAGCGAAATGACTAGGTAGGTAGGTACTTACGTAGTTGACAATAAAATTGACCGATTCTCGAAATATACCTACCTACTAATAATCTACAAATGACAGATTCCACAAATGACAGATTCGTTTTAGAAAGAGATAGCAAGAGTCACAATTAAGTAGCTCTTAACAAGCACAAATTATTATTTGGTTCGTATGAAAACCTAAAACTAAAAAAAAAAAACTATGACCGTATGAAAAACTAAATTGATCGTAAGCGTAACACGAATAATTATAGTGCGTCGTGAGCGCGTCCGACGGTTGTTGGCAGCCCACTGAATTCGCACCGACGTCGGGGCGGGCGAGAGTAGGCTATTACCGCGCGCAAGTACATCGAGTGAGAGAGGCCTGGTAAAACGGAAGACCTGCTATCAGTACTTGTCTAGTTGATGGTTAATTTCTTTATATTTTTTCCTATTTGTACACATTTAATTCGGTTAAACCATCAAATCTTTGATATGTATTCCGTCTGTTTTTCATTGCAGCTTCTACCAAAACTTCATTATTGCTGTATTTTTTTTTATTTGTGCTGTATCTTGTATCTTATGAATTGTATTTATAGTGTGGCAGGAGCTGTTGCTTAACCTTAAATACGGGGTCTACCCTAACTTAGGAAGCAAGTACGTGTCACAATGTTCGTTCCCGTACTCCTCCGAAACGATTTGACCGATTCTTATGAAATTTTGTGAGCATATTGAGTAGGTCTAAGAAAAATATTTTTTCATACCTTCTAAGTAATGATAGAAATAATTTATATAACAAAACAACGTTTTCCGGGACAGCTAGTAGTCTATAAGATACTTCAAGTTACTGTGTAATTATTTGACGTGACAACGTCTTATAAATTGGTTTGCCGGGTGAAACCTCAAGAAACTGCGTTACGGTGCTCCGCTCACGTTTCGCGCGAGAGAGACAGAGCGAGAGAGAGAGAGAGATAGGCATACACACCGGTTCATGTTATACGAATGAATATTCACATTAAAATTATTTTACCACTCAGAGTCGTTGTCACGTAAAACTTTCGCGCGTATACCGACTTTACAGGCAACCAATTTTTAACATAAAAATAAAAAATAACAAGGGCAACTATCGTAAAGGCATTTTTTGTTCCTTGTACAAATAACTAGCTTACATTCAAATAACATTTATTTCATGTGCCTATTCAAGCTAATGTTATACGCCATCCCGTTGTTATGAAAACGTATGTTTTTGACGTGACAACGTCTTATAAATTGGTTTGCCGGGTGACACTTCAAGAAACTGCGTTACGCTCCGCTCACGTTCCGCGGTCACAATGAGAGCGAGTGAGAGGCACGCGTCCCTTCGACTCGGGCATGGTTAGCCCGCCTAAGAGCGAGTGAGACAGACATAAAAAGTGAAAGGCACGCGTCCCTTCCACTCGAGCACAGTTAACCCGCCTAAGACCGAGAGAGACAGAGCGAGAGAGAGAGAGTGAGAGAGATAGGCATACACACCGGTTCATGTTATACGAATGAATATTCACATTAAAATTATTTTACCACTCAAAGTCGTTGTCACGTAAAACTTTCGCCCGTATACCGACTTTACAGGCAACCAATTTTTTTCTCAACCTATTTCTACTTCAACTAGTCTCAACTATCAATATTAGGACAAAAAACTTTGCGTAGGTTAATGTGCTGACCACGTACATTCGCATTAGGGCATAAGCTGGTACAACATCCCGCTAGAATCTCGACATTATCGTGTATTATGCAACGGCTTAATTTAATTATCCGCTCGCATTTCGCATTCAAAAGCGCGAGCGATGAGCTAGCGAACATTGTAACTCGCAGCCGTACAAATAACCGAGTGAATATTAAAATATGTTACACGGGTAGTACTTATCGTGGGTAAGGATTACGTCCTCTTTTCTACGTAAGCTCTTCCATAGTTGTTAAGTTTGTCCTCTTTTAGAAGTTACAACATCCATACTAGTATTATGACGACCGTTTGGTGCAGTGGTCCACATGTCGGACTTCAAAAACCAAGGGTCGCAGGTTCGATCCCCGCACAGTACAAGCATAAATGTGCATGAACATGTGTGTTTGTACTGGTCTGGGTGTTTTCTATGTATAATATGTATTTGTTTACAAAAAAAAGTATTTAAGTATGTTTATTCGTTGTCTAGTACCCATAACACAAGCCTCGCAGCTTAATTTGGGACTAGAGAATTGGTGTGATTGTTTGTGAAATATTTATTTATTTATTCACAATTTGTTGTGACCCAAACTAATTATTAGGTATAATTTTAATGCCTATGGTAGTAATGCCTATGAAATTAGTTTCAAGTTGTAGAAACGTGAACTAGAAAAGATTTATTACAATTAAGACGAGGACCAAAAGTCGAATTACATTCTAAGGCCTCATTTCAGTTCATACTTTGCTTTTGTATTTTCCGTCATTTCATGAAAGGGTTTATATAATTTTTAATTTTTTTTTTAAATAGTTTCCAATGACAATTTCTTCTCTAAAATTAAAATTTTCAACACTTCTTAGCTCCCATCTCAATAACTTGAACATAGTCTCAAAAGCGAATCATAATCGAATATAAATTAATATAGCGAAACGCGAGAGCAGCCCAGAACCCTTTTAGGGGGTGTCGGCTCAATTTAAGTTAGGGGCAGGAACAAGTTTTAACGATCACTTGTCGCCACCGTCACGCGACGGTCAAGTTTGGCCAAGAATTTGAAAGCGATTATGGCTGCAGGTCCTGGGAGTAGATCAATGTTTGGTAGTTTATCTTTTGAAAAGGATATAATAATCAGAGCAGGGACCTCTCACTTTTAGGGTTAAATTGTTTAAATAAAAATCAGAATATCTTCACAAAAAACAGATTCAAAATACAGAAGTAAGTTTTTTTATAAGATGCATAATTATTCCACTTTTAAAAGTTTTATTTCCTTGTAGTTAGGGTAGGGTAGGGTATGGTCATCACTGATGCCCGTGGCCGCCCGTCAAGGCGATGACGGGGTACCGCGGGGTTTAATGGGTAAACCCTTGGGTTCACATTCCCAGGAGCAGTGTCTCATAGGACACCGGGAGCCCCACACACGGTCTTGTTCAACCACTAGGACAGGGTTAAGGTGCGTAACGCATTCCCCGCGAGAAAAAAAAGGGTAGGATATGGTAGTTAGTGACTTGGGCTTAGGGTAATGTTTAAGGGTAAAAAAATAATTCTTTAACGATTTATCTCATTATTTTAATGAATTTACGAGTAACTACAAATTAGAGCGCACTCACAAGGGTTACGGCCATTGACGATTCGTCAAAAATTACGATTACGTGTAAATGCGCCCTTGGAGTTAATTTTTCGTGTCATTATTACATGAAATGCTTATTCTGAAGCTAGCCTAGCAAATTCTTTAAACAAGAATAAAAATTAGAATAAATCTATATAGGTAGCTCCTGGCTATTTTCTTAGGGTTTCATGCTGAAAGGTTTATTGTGTTTCAAAAAATGTCTTATTTCAATCGAAAACTCGTCGTTCCGATTTTGTCAGTTTTCTTAGGGCGAATTTGTATAACCAAGCAAATCGTTTTCAGGCAAAGGTATTATCCCATTTTTTGCAAGGTGTTCATATCTTTCCAAAACTTCTTTTCCAATTTTAAACTTTATCAATAATTTTCGAGTTATGCATGTAATTTCGGTCTGTCCCTGATACCCGAAGATATATTACGCATATTTTACAAGTTCGACCGAGTCGTGGTTTTTTCTTTTATTATGTCGTTGTAATAAATGGCGGTTTAGAGGACCATTCTAGGGATAAGCATTGGGGCAAAACTTGCCCTATAAAGGCGCGGCTTTCTCAAGTTTTTAATATCGGTAGTTGGGCCCTCTCGAACTCCCGGAGGGTAGCGACAAACAGACGGCTATTGACTATTCTGGGAAAGTTCTTCGATTATATCTGTGAAGAGTTGAATTATAGGGTTATATATATCCTTTTATATTGGGGTTTGAGTTTGCAGAAAACGCGGTGTGGTACCTATGAAATAGGTTATTCGGCGTCACCAAACTGTTCAAATTTTTCGACTGTCATATAATATTAACGTTTCACTCAACGCAAAGCACTTTTTACCAATGAGTATTAAAGGAAGCTGCATAAAGCCAGACTACATAGTTTTTATAGTTATTTCGTCGCAATTGTATTGATTCTTATTCCAACACAGAGAACCTACTGTGTCACCCATTGATTTCACGCTACAGTATCTTTTTTTTATCATATAAGGCTTAAATATTATATTCTAGCTTCTCTTTAACCATGTAACCCTTTGTAAAAGGGTTCGGCTATCAATATGTGAGTCTAATGTGGGTATTAAAAATGCCGGCCGCGACCGGCGGACGTCGATGAAATAAGGGAGGCTAATGCGCGAGTGATTGATTGGCTGAGCCGTCATATATTCGCAGGGCTGGCTGAGGTATGACAAGCTTGTAATCGTTATTTGGTCGCGAAAACAGGATGCAAAAATATACCGGGCGAAGGTAAAAGTTGTGTTTATAGTCTGGTTTTTAGAACGAAGTATAAAAATGAAAATTAACACGGCGGCTTACTACATGGTTATTGTTTTGTTTTTTTTGTATATACAAAAACATCACATACATTAATCTGACTCCGTGGTAAGTAGCTTAAGCACTTGTGTTAAAGATATAAGAATCAACAGTGGTATTACAAAAAAACTTAAATAAATACATATGTATAACACCCAGACCAGTACAAACAGACATGTTCAGACACACAAATGTATGTACAGTGCGGGGGTCGAACCCACGACCTCTTGGTGTAATGACTTACTATAGATTTCATTAATCGTGCGTCCGGTAAATCTTCAATTTCTCGTAGATAACCATCGAGAAATTGACTGTTGTGAATGTTTACATTTGGGACTTAGTCTTAAAAAAAACTTTTCCTTGACAGACGTTTCGATTCGGTTGCACAAATTTTGATGGTGGACATTTTTTGTATGCTTGTACCGTAAAGTGTTTCTATCTGTCATAGTATCTCGTTATTTTTCCGTTACGAACGTTTGTATTTTTATTGAGTACTTGGCTTGTGCTTTTATAAAGAGAGAAAAAGGTAGTAATAAGTGGCGGGATAAGTGTGCAACATTTGTGCTTTTCAAATACTACACTAGGATCGAACTTAAGTACTCAACCTACATTACCTAATAAGTAACAACCGATTGGTTTATATACTGTTGTCCTAGTGTTATTAATACTCGAGTCATAAGCTTATAATGGGGCACAATATTATTAAACTCTACGTGTTAGGTATTTGAATACCTACTCATTGAATTTCCAAAATATTTGTACCATTTTTTTTTTTAAGTTGACAGCCCTGAAACGAACTAAAGGCAGCTGCATGACATTGCTCGTGAAACACATTCATGGCGGAATGTTTCACGACGCTGTTATGTGATGGTGGTGTTACGCGTGGTCCCGAATGAGCGTTCGAGACGGGTGACAGCCTACGACTAAGTGTTGCTCGAAGGCTTTGGAGATTATGACGTGATAGACGTATGATATTTCAATGCAATGATTATGCGTTCTTAATCCGGGTTTATGTGATAACTAAGGCCCTTCGTACAAAAGGCTACGCAAAACTTCGATACTCGTCAATTTTAGTCTCTAACTACTGCCATATAAATTTATTGAGGCTTGTACACTAGTGCGAAACAAGAATTAAAAATAGAATAAACGTATATAGCTCCTAGCTATGTTCTTAGGGATTTATGTTCAATGGTTTATGGTATTTCAAAAACTGTCTTATTTCAATAGAAGAGTCGTCGTTCCAATTTTGTTTTACATTAGCAGCCAGTTTTTTTGGGGCGATTTTTTATAACCAAGCTCGTAAGTCGTTTTCAGGCAAATGTATTATCCCATTTTTTTCCAAGGCGTTCATATCTTTCCAAACCTTTTTTTCCATTTTTAAACTTCGGCAATAATTTTCGAGTGCGTCGCCGACAATCAAAATTTATAGGGCGGTAGGCGCTTAGAAACTAAAATTGTCGAGTAGGCATCGAAGATTTGCGTTGCGTTTTGTACGAAGGCGTAAACGCATACATACAGTGTTTCTGCGCTCATGTCATAAATGCAAATAATTTTATATTTTAATAACAATCATTTCAAATGATGTAGGCTACTCGTTAATGTATTGAAAATCAGGCTCATCCTACTAGAGTATATGGTAATTACAATTATTTTCATCCTGGTTGAGCAAAGTACTTCGGTACTACTTTTCATTAACATCCATTTATTAAATGTACCGGTAAATGTTTAGGAATGTTTTCAAAATAAAACGAGAAAGTATTTGTCATTTTCAGTGTAGATTTTATTTATGCAAGGCTCGTAATAATTTGCCCTTGTATTGCGCTGCTAAGTTAGTGATCGAGAAAATGTCATGTCATAATTGAACCACGGCGTCAGCTCGAGCACGTTCTAGTTACTAGAATAAGCACAAAGGCAAAATTTAAGCTTTCCAGCAGTATTTTTTATTCAAATGTAATTTGGTGGTTTCCGCAAACAAAGCTAAGCCCGTCGAAATGTAAGGAACCGCCGGGCGCTAATGCTAACTGGCGGCGCCGCGACCAGAATAGCGTCTTTCTGCTTCTATTTAATTCCTAAACCGGGTTACCAGAGACTTATGTTAAAGCAAAGCCGGGCTCTGTAGAGGTTTTGGTCGAATAGACTGTTGAAGCGCTGGGAATGCCCTCGCTTGTAATGATATTTTTATGTTTAATTTTATTTTATCAGGTACAACCAACAAAGCATACACCACACATTGATAAAAAAGAAAAATTAAGAAAAAGAAGCCTACGAGCCGCAACCTATGCGGAACTGCACTCTCCGGACCGAACATGCTGCTGCGTGCTGCAATTCCGACGACGCAGCTCTATGTATCTCGCCTACACTACACTACGAAGGCTGAGCACGTGACGGAGTATGTGCAGAAGAAGACCAACCTGACCCTGCGAGTCGTTCAGTTGGAGCCTAGTCGCAACGTGAATTTTAGATATACACAACTTAAAACTAAGCAAATTCAAGAGTGAGATTGTTTCAATTCTGAACTCATTAACTTAACTTCTCTTATGCATTCTTAATACCATTTACACATTTTGTATTGTTTGCTCTTAACATCGTTAATTTTATAATATTAATATGTGGACAATGTTGTTGGTCCTACAATAAAATTACATTCTGTTACTTACCGTATTAATAATAAAACATTGTAAGACTGTTTTTTGTCCTAAATAAATAGAAAAAAAAAAAAAAATTAATTCATTTGTGATTAGAGTTCCAAACGAGAAAATGGCGACATTCATGAATGCAGATTTTTGGCCGAAGGGTGTCGTCTTTCGGCGTTTCCGCGGAAGGCTACGTGACACACCGAACAACACGTCAACGACCTTGCGTGTAACATAAACATTTTTAAATAAGTTCTATTATATTTTTATATATGTTAGTTTATAAGGTATATATTCTATGGGCCTGTATTTAATTAATAAATAATAAATATTTCACAACAATCACACCACTTCTCTAGTCCCAAAGTAAGCTACGAGGCTTGTGTTATGGGTACTAGACAACGGATAAACATACTTAAATACTTTTTTTTTGTAAATAAATACATATTATAAATAGAAAACACCCAGACCAGTACAAACACACATGTTCATGCACACATATGCTTGTACTGTGCGGGGATCGAACCCGCGACCCTTGGTTTTAGAAGTCCGACATGTAGACCACTGCACCAAACGGTCGTCAAAATTGTAAATCTGTTGCCTGATGCAAATAAATAAATAAAATAAAAATAAATAAATTGATATACACTGATCATTAGGGGTCATTTTAGAGTGTTGCCTTACTTACAGGCTGCCACGGCATGCACAGATAACATTGTTGACAACAGACTATGGGCTGATTGTTCAATAGACAGATAAATAGTTATACGAGTAGGACTGGTTAATATGAAACGGCATAGTTTAATTTTACTTTAGTTTCGACTTTTACAAGCAATGGCGACTTTTAAAATCAACCATCTTGCAAAATTTGTTTGATAATTAGCATTAACTGACTATTGAAAAATATACTACGATATTCGTTAGTTGGACAATGAGTGTTGAACTGATTTCGGAATATATATACTTTAAAGTTATAATAACCAAGTAACCAATTATTTACAAGTAATTATTTATAAGTAATTGTGCTAATTCTATTGATGCACATTTCCTGTTTTCTTATGTTCGTTTCGTAACGTACCCAGGTAAGCACATAATTTCGATGTAATCAAAAAGTGTGCCTTTTCATGTTTATGTCATACAAAAACGTCCCAGTATCTTTCAATAAAATAAATTAAAATTAAAACATTTATTATGACGACCGCTTGGTGCAGTGGTCCGCATGTCGGACTTCTAAACCAAGGGTCGCGGATTCGATTCCCGCACAGTACAAGCATAAGTGTGCATGAACATGTGTGTTGGTACTGGTCTGGGTGTTTTCTATTTATAATATGTATTTATTTACAAAAAAAAAAGTATTTAAGTATGTATATCCGTTATCTAGTACCCATAACACAAGCCTCGTAGCTTACTTTGGGACTAGAGAATTGGTGTGATTGTTGAGAAATATTTATTTATTTATTTTATTTTATTTATTATCGGACAACATAAATCCATTTGGGATTTAGTACATGTATCAAAAAGCTTATAACTAGTATCAGCACTTAATAACTAACTTTACCCACTAATATCATTCTAAGTTGAATTGCGTAACGCAAAAAAAAATCCTTTTTTTCTTTATCCTTAACATCAGCATTTACGCGTAAAAGCGGAAGCTGAAAAATGTGTGTTTAGATCTTAATGAGGTAGAATTCAGAAGTAAATGTAAAAGAAATACGATATTACTTTCCAAAAGCGCGCTTTGATACTAATATCGCAGCGTTTCCGCGGACGCGGCGGAAGTGAACCGTTTAAAAGTCCTAATTTTGATGTTAATTCACCGGTTACGCTATTTGGTCCGTGCAACGGCGATGAAAGAATGTGGAAGCTAAATTTATAGATCATACAAAATGGGTACTACTTTTTTATCTTTTTTATACGAGAAAATGTATATTTAATTAATTTCTACTCGATCAACAGCCTGAAATACACGGCAAATATTTTTTCTTGATTTGATGGGGTAGGACACAAACCATTATCTTAATAAGAGTTGTAATAACAACCTACTTAAACACCGTTAGGTTAACTACAAAAGAACTTTGCAGTGTTGAACGCTTGTTTAAATATAATACGGCCAATTCACTATTCATTAAAGGAGACATGTTTCAAGTTTGTCGCATATTCTTTAAGCAAGCGTATACAACACTGCCGCGTTTTTCACTTTAAAGAGACAATATTAATAGACTCAACATTAATTATAATCATAATGATAATTTATTTCTCACCAAAAGATGTAGATATTAAGAACATAAAATAAATTAGTTTAAAAATACTTTATGATGGGCTGACACCTGAACTTAGATGGTGCGCCCCTTCACCCCTACATTCTCCTGGTAGCATTAGATATCCTCACAGTCATATTCGTATAACTTTAACATCTCAACAACCGACCCATTCGAACTCAAATCGAACGGTTCCGATCCGCTTTTTACGAGCGATATTTTTCCATAACCAACAGCGTTGACAAATTGTGTGTTTGCTCAGCCGCCGGTGACAAACAGCAGTAGATGAAAGAATAATGTTTTCTTGTACATCCTCCGCAAATATTTGAGGGCCCCCCAATAACTTCACATGATGGCGTCTGACGGCTTGTCGGGGCAGTAATACGCGCTGAAAGTCGCGTTAGCCGCATGTCAATATGTGCACTTGTTGGCTATCAAATATTGAAAACAGACGCTTTCAGGTGAAAGGGATGAATATCCATCTTATGTTTTGTCGGGGTCAAATATTGAATTTCTTACCTCATCCATATCTTCATTTATTTCGTAATCTCGGCTTGTTTTTTACCTGTCCTCCTGATTTCCTTCAAAGTATAGCGTAAAATTTGACAACCGAATTCGTTAGTCGAGAACCGAAACCTACTAACTTTAATATAACGCGCAGTAAAATCCTCTTTTACTTTATCTTTTTAAGGTAAAATGATCGCAAAATCGTGGAGGTAACAATAATTACTTGTTAAGTATCGAGTCTAAACGCGATATATTTGTAATGAGTATTAGGTACTCACTGCTCGACGTTTCGGCTGGATTGCACACAGCTGTGGTCATGAGCTGACTGATACTCATTAAAATATATCGCGTTTAGACTCGATACTTAACAAGTAATTCGTGAAGGTAATTTTTCTACTGCTTTTTAATTTTCAGTGATATAGTGCCCAATTTTTGAGTTTTTAGGTTTAAACTAAGTGCACAATTTGAGTGTAGAATCACTCGATAATTTATGTCTTAACGTAATCTGCGACGTAACTGTAACGTAGGTAAACACTAGCAGAGGAAAAATCAATTACAGCGGGTTGCATTATGAATTCTCTCTGCGCCGTCAAGATGTTTTGCGCACACAGCGCGGCGCGTGTTTGTCTTTAATTTGCTTTCAGTTTTCAGCTGAGGAATAAATAATACTACAACAATGTATTACAAAATGTTATGATAAGGTTTTTATTAAAAGGTCTGCGAACTTTTGGTATTAAACTATTTTGGTCTCGGCGATTTATCGCAACGTTTTTGCTGAGCCTTAATCACATGCTCGACTCTTTGAAGTATAAAGAAAAGCACCCCAAATCAGTATCTCCATCATGTTTGGTTGGTTTTGCGTTTAGTGGAATGTTTGAAGTAGCAATTTCTTTTTTTATTGTTTCTTACAGCTATTTCATAAAAAAAAAGTTATAATAGTAGAAGGTATTACAGTAATATGTAAAATATTGTGTATCTTACATATTACTGTTATGCCTTGCAATAAATTCTGTCAAATAATACAAGGTCTTTACCTAAGCGCTTAATTACATTTTATGTAAATAGTAAGTACTTTTGAAATTCAGTACATATTTTTCTTCAACTTATTATTCTACAACTTAGCGTTGAGGGTAGTGTTGTTGTAATTTTGAATATTACATAAAGCTCGGATCGAATCCATCAGATCTAACAAAAATAATAGACACATTTGATCGATGACACTAGCGGGTTCTTACGAATAGCATCCCATTAACGCTAACACATTTTTGATGACAACTTATTAATTCTGTCTTTACTATAGCATCGTGGATACAATCTACTATGATTACCTATCTATTATACTAGCTGTGCCCGCGACTTCGTCCGCGTGGAATATTTATTTTGGGCATCATTTTATCTTTGTAAATTTATTTTTTTGTTATATTATTTAAGTTTTTAAAAGAACATAATTAGCTTAAAGTACTTCTGCGTTAATTATTTTTCTAGTTTTATTTTCTTGTGTCAGAAGAACATATTAGTTTTGTCCGCAACGCGTTTGTAGGTCAGATTTTGGCAACGCGACATATGCGTGAAAAGCAGTCTTCACGTTAGTTAATTCCTATGTGTTTAAATGTTTGCCCCTGTAATTTATTAATTGTAACGGTGAAAGATAGCTTAACAGGAAATTGAATTCTTTAAAAATTAAAAGGTAAACAATTTAAAATCATTGAGGTGCGAAGTATAAGCACTGTTTGACCAACTGCTAAACCAGTCTATTGCAATCATCACGTTACATATTGCGTAGAAATTAGATTTGAAGTCGGGTCCCGGGGGTTTAAGATTTCTAAGTAAAATTATTGGGGCACCTATTTTTAACTTGAGGGAATATGGGGAAAGGCCACTTGTGTTCAAATAATTATTTTATTAATTTCGTCTACGCTACAGTTTCTCACTCCCAATATTGCACTTTGACACATCCATTAATGATCTTTTTTTTTTCTATTTCGCTTATTTCAGAGTGAACTTTCGATATAAAGTCCTCAATGTAACTCACTCTTAATCCATAATCTCGTTCAATTGCAATTTTATTTTCAAAGTGAGGTACTTTCCCGTCTCCTATTAAAAGTAACTTTGAAGGAAAAGTTATACTACCTCCCTACCACTGCCTCGTTGGTGTAGTGGCAAAGTTTCTGCCTAACATCCAAGAGGTCCTGGGTTCGAATACCAGGTCGAGCCAAAATTGTTTCTGAGATTTTCTGTCATGAATCTCTCAAAAACAGCTCGGAGTCGAGAAGTTGGCGGTGTTACACCCCCGTGCCTCGGTTCGCACGTTAAGCCGTTGGTCATGCGCCTGATCTCTCTTTGAGAGTGATGGAACAGTGCAGTTTGAGAGTGCACTTGTTAATTGTGCTCACACTTGTGAACTATAATATCTCCTGCGTAGTTGGCTGATCTCTGTTGAGATTGGCCGCCGTGGTCAAAATCGGCCTGGAGGACTATTTCTACCTCCCCCCAAATGTGCTCTCATATTTGTAGTTAATTTTAAGATGTTCACAAACTTCCATATTGGGGTATTTTTAAGGCAAGACTTTACAATGTCTGCCCTTGTTCCCCTTACTATTATTACTGGTATAGTTTGTCGAAAGTCCCCCGCAAACATAACAGTAATTTTATGATGATGATTTTATCACAGCTTCTTATATCTCTAAGAGTCCTATCTAGACCCTCTACATGAGCTCTATGGATCACGGAACATTCGTCCCAGATTATTATACGCGGTCACCTGGTCATTCATCGTATCAGCCTGTTACAGTCCACTGCTGGACATAGGCCTTCCCCAAGGCGGTCCACAGCGCACGATCTCCCGCCCTTTGCATCCAGTCACTACCAGCTGCCTTCTTCAAGTCATCTGTCCATCTAGCCGGGGGGCGTCCCACACTACGTTTACCTAATAGTGGTCTCCATTCAAGAATCTTCCTGCTCCACCTCTAGTCGGTTCTGCGACAGATATGGCCAGCCCACTGCCACTTTAGCTTTCTACATTTTTTGACAACATCAGTTACCTTAGTCTTATGTCGTAAGACCTCGTTCCGGATCTTATCCCTTAATGAGATCCCCAACATAGTCCTTTCCATAGCACGCTGAGTGACGTGTAGTCGGTGAGCCAGCTTGACTGTCATGTTTCACGTTTCGGCTCTGTAGGTTAATAAGACTGGTAAGACGCATTGGTTAAACAACCGGCTTTTTAGGCACTGCGGTAGGGTCGACGTGAAGATATGACGCTACTGGTCATTAATTAAATCTAATTTTGGTTCTTCATGGTAACTCGTAGAGCTACACCCCCGCTCCGCGTCGCTCGCATGTAACGCCTCTCTTCCTTGCAGCGTCATGTTTTGCACATCATGCGGCGCGGGTGAATTTTACATTGGTGTTATTTTAAAATTGTAATATCTTCTAAGATATTCATGGAAATTAAGTGATGTCAAGGACAATTTTGTTCACAATTAAATACTCTTAATCAACAACACATTTATTTGGATAAAGATTAATATTATTACGTTGATACAACTCTTAACAAATAATGCATTAATTTCGGCCAAATTTGATTACCATAAAAACGGTTCTAGTGACTTGATCTTCAAAGATAGACATATACTGTCGCAGACATTTTTTTAGATCATTTTAAGAGGAATAATTCTTCTATACAAATATTGTTGGTATCTTGAACCGTTTTCGCAGCGTACGCAACGGAAGCCCTCAAGGATGAATAATTTTCCTCGTTTTTTTCACATTTTCCATGATTTCTTCGCTCCTAATAGTTGCAGCGTGATTGTATAATATAGCCTATAGCCTCCCTCGATAAATAGTCTATTCAACACAAAAATAATTTTTCAATTCGAACCAGCAGTTCCTGAGATTAGCGCGTTCAAACAAACAAACAAACAAAAAAACAAACAAACTCTTCAGCTTTATAATATTAGTGTAGATTACACTTAAGCCCCGTAACACCTAATTACACCTGTAAACAGGATTTTATACACTTTAAGTGCCAGCAAGGCTAGCAAGCCTTTCTCCCTACTTTCATAAAATCTGACAGTTTATTTGTAAAGATTAATTAGACCTATGACAGACTATAGACCGTATTACGAGTACTACTTCTCCACACAAATCATAATTCAACCACCAGTTTGAATTATGATCTATCAAATTAGATCTACTATCAATAATAATTTTGATTAAATTCTACATAATTTTTCTATTCAGTTTTTAATAGAATAAAAAATGATCTTAATAAAGCATCACACGGGCCTGTATTATTTAGTTTGGCGATGTTGACAGTTAAACTTTTTATCACCAAAATTCACTATTTAATGCTTTTTTTACCATTTTAATGACAGCAATTCATATCACTATCTGACAGATAATACAGATTGATCAGGCATTCAGGTCAATTTGACATACCTTCTATACTCAAATTTCCCACACCAATCAAAATTTTAACACCAATTTTAGAATTTTTAGACCCTTCAAAGTAGATCCAACATTCAAATGTTAATTGAATTCTAAAGAATTTTTTTATTCAGCTCCTAATAATACATCACACGGGCCTGTAGTATTTGGGTCGGCGATGTTGACAGTTAATTAAGATCCACTTAATGCCCCGCGAATAAACTTTAATGAAGTGTCCGGCTGAGATTAATACGAGCTCGAAAAGTGTAATCCGTGTGTTTGATTTTGGGGATCCTTTCATAAATAAATCCAGATTCTGAAATCTCTATTTATTTCCAATTGAGTTTTTTTTTAGTCAAACATAACATAAAAAATACTTTATTTTTCAGCATTAACAATTAAAATTTTTTTACAATGTGAAATTAAAACACACGTACTTTTCTTTACTGCCAGCTGAAAAGGTGTTTCTTTCAGATGTTGTAGGTATCTTACCATAACATTGATGAATCATGGCTAACTGCAGCCTAAAAAGCACTTAAAGAAATTCGGACCGATGAGTAAGTGTCACAGTAGATCAATTGGGAGAGCAATCGGCTTGCGAGAGGTGCGGGTTCGAATCCCGTCTGTTGCAGTCCATTTTTCTTTAAGTGTGTTTTAAATTAACATTTAAACGTGTTACAATTTTTCGTGTTATCAGTTACAAAATGTATGCGGAACCAAATCACAGTTTCTAATTTTCACTCGTTTTAAGTACTGTAGGATTTCACAGGACGGATGGACAGATACGCGGATTATTATGTGAAAAATGTAGCGGGTTCGGGGTCAGCGGACGTTTTCGTGCGAGCGGCCGTGTCACAGAATTTCCCCGCGATTAATGCAGAACGCATGAATGTTTTAGATATCGCTGAAATTAAAAAGTATGCCTCGCAGGCTTTAAAAAATGAATTCACTGCGTGAGTTGGAAAAATACGCCTAAAATTTTCAAGTGAAACATGTTTAGAGGTTCAATAAGTTCGTTTTTAAGCATTATAATTACTAATGTAACAAGACCATTTTTTAAAACTACCAACGCCACCTATCGGGAGCGTCGGTACTACTGTTAGTATAGGTAATCTTTACAACCATGTATTGAAACGTCATTTAGTTAGGAACATTGCCACTACTCACACTAGATGGCGCTGATCTCCCTTAAACCGCAGTCTGTTTGGGATTTTTCGGAGAATGACTACCCGGCATTATTGTAGATTTTGTGGAGTCACCTCGAAGTGTGAGCAGCGTCTTGGGTGAGCTAATTCCACCAGAGAACACTCTAACTTCGTTGTGAAGCCTAACGTCAACCTAGCACCTGCCATTGCGTCCTCGGAACTGTGTGCGGGACTAGTTTTCTTCGATCCCGCCCCGACCGGTGACTGTAGCCACGTGGTCAACCCTACCTGCAAAAAAAACCTGAAGAGGATAGATAACACCACCCTTTTTACACTAATAAAATACTACTAAATATAAATATAATAAATACTTAATAAAATAAAATAAAGGTTCATTTTTTGATTAAATTACTTATTGTAAAGTTAACACAAATTTACAATGAAAATGTAATACCAGTACAGACGGCTATAGTTCAAGTTGAACACTGCGGCACCTTATGCTTATGGATGCGTGATGTTGCAAAAAAACGTCATAAGATTGTGCCTCTTTGTCGCTCGTTGCGCGCTCTCGCTTGCACTGCAAACCTTAAATGGAACGCCTCAGAGCGAGGTAACGCCGCATGAGTCATGTTTTTTGGTGCGTGCAGCCGGCTCCATCGAATTATAAGACGTTGTCACGTCAAAAATGTGTGGCTTGATGTGGCGTCGTATGTACAAGCGTAAGTGTTAATAAACATAAACTAAACCACAGTACCTTATTAAGCACCTTCCATTAATCATGTCCTAATAACATCCCCTAAAACTTGGAGCTATCCATAAAGCCCAGGAGATTTATTCTAAACAACTTAACTAAGACAACTTCGGGATCACGGGGCTTGGGAATCTCTAAATATTGTTAAATTAACGGCAGAAATATCTAAGGAAAATAATATTATAATTCTAGATTACATAATAATAGAAATCATATTCAATGACTGCCTCGTTGGTGTGGCAAATTTTCTGCATTACATCCGAGAGGTCCTGGGTTCGAATCCCAGGTCGAGCCAAAAAAGTTTCTGAGATTTTCTGTCATGAATTCTTAAAAAAAGCTCGGAGTCGGGAAGTTGGTGGGTTGGCGGTGGTCATGTCGGATTTCCGTCTCACCGAACTTGAGAGTGGTTGAACAGTGAGTGCACGTGTGTATTGCGCTCACACTTGTGCACTATAATATTTCCTGCGTAGTTGGCTGATCTCTGTTGAAATTGGCCGCCGAGGTCAAAATCGGCCAGGAGGAATGAATCGGCATGATGACAGCTATCTGAAATACCTCTATTTTCAAGACCATGGCGTTTTAAAAACATAGCCCCTATGAAGTTAATACAACCAGTATATTTCCAAAAAGCTGTAGAAACCAATTTCTAAACACACGGAAATAAATATTCGGTCAATTGACTCCGATTTTCGATTCATAACCGTGACGTCACGTTTTTGTATTACCATACAAAATCTTAGGAGGCATAATAAAAGTATGTCGACGATTGCTGGTGTCATCGAGTCTATTGCTTTATACCACGGTATGATGAACAATTGTATGATCGTAATAATAAATTAAATTATCTTTAGATTATTGATTGTTCGGAAGGCACGTTAAGCTGTTGGTCCCGGTTAATATCGACAGATATTAGTCGTTAAGCCTGGTCAGAGGCCCTCGGGCGGCTAAATAACATCTGACAGTAAGGTTGGTCACTTACCTTACAGACACTCCTTCACCAATCCGCACTGAGCCCGCGTGGTGGAGTATGGCTCGGACCACCTCATAGTTGTGGTGAGGCCTGTGCCCAGAAGTGGGACGTATATAGGCTGATGAGAGATTTTTATTGATTCACAGGGCTTCACCCTGGGTCACTTTAGGTCGACTGGAGGACCTAACTGCCTAGACCACTTCATTTTGAAACAGAGTCATGCTTTTGGGAATGCTACAGTTGCGATGCTAGACGCTACAATTCATACATATTCATATTCATACAAAAGATTTCATGCCCTACAAAACCCAATCTAAATAAAAAAAAACCTTATTACAACTAATTATGACAAAGCACTAGACTCTACAGAGAAGACCGTACAGACCCTAACACTGTAACCGAAACATATATGTATTAGCAAACTACAAGAAAGCTTAAACACAAATACTACAACTACATTCATTCTAAGGAACAACAGAATTTTAAAACCTTGGATTGCTCCCGGCATGCTACGTTGCATCAGAAACAGAAATAACATGCAAAAAAAAACTGAAACAAGATCCGTATACTGTAACTCCATTCTAAAGAAACTAAAAAGTAACTTCGACTGAGGTTATTTATTCAAAGCTCCTAAAAACCCAAAAAAGATTTGGAATATAATTAATGAAATATCCCTTCGTAAGCCTCTCAAATCGAGAAACGAGTTACTCCAACAATCTTTGTTCGCGTGTGTCAATAAATAGTCATTGTTACCAAATACCTAGGGATTCTTGTTTTTCAGCAACACTCTTCTCTCAACTTAACGTCAGGGAAATGCTATTACGCATACCCACCAGACGCGGGGGCAGCTGGGGGTTATGTGGGACTCTAGGCCTCAGAGAGAGAACCCGCCTACCGACTAAAAACCTGACGGTGCCCTCCGGTGCCGTGTGAGTCTGGGATGTACCGGGTTCACCGTAAACCGAGAGGCCACAGGTATTCACCGCAATTCCCCGGACTCGGCCGCCTCACTTTGCAGCGAGCCCCTATCCATTAGAATTAGAATCCAGGTAACTACGAGTATTATCAACGTTTACTTCATTCATTTAGCCATGTGTGTGGTCACTTTCATTATCATTAGCAATAATATCCTAAACAAACTATTCAGTTATGTCTCGTTAAGCAGAAATATTTCTTACGTAATATGGGAAGTACATTGACACAGCGAATATAAAGGGACGTTACAAATATCCGCGGACGGGACAGGTATTGCGGCCTCCGAGATTGTCCCAAAGACAAATTGCTCGCTCTGTTATTTTTCCACCGCTTTTCTCATTGAGTTTCAAAGGCCCTACTATGGATTCGATATATGGAATTTTACACCTGACATCACCACACTTATTTTAAACTTGTTTCAATCGCTTAAGGTAGCTAACCTTTTGTGAACTTAATTTTAAAATTACACATAAAAAATATTTTTATCGTTTTATGACTTTTTGTAAGTGCTTAATCTTCTTCAGACTTTTTTATGGCCAGTCCCAATATCCTATCCACCGTCATACTGAATAAATGAATGAACGAACGAATGAATGAATGAATATTTATTTGCTCATAAATAGGGTTACACTGAAGATCTTAATTGTAAAATTGTTCGTCCTATTTAACTATTAAAAATAGCATGCAATCATTAATAAAATATAAATCATTATTAATATTATTAATATAATTATTAAAATATAAATCATTATTAAATTTAATCTACTCGTATAATGAAAAAATTCCTTTAAAAAAAATTATAAAATTATAACCTAAAAAAAAATATACTTTTCCAAAAGCAAATAAATATTCATTTATTCATTTAATGAAATGAGTATGATTTAAGAATAATTTCAACGTCAATACCTATTCTATTAAATCCAGCAATGTCAAATTAAACTAATTTGTTGTTCAAAATATTTCCTAGCTGTTCAACAACTCTTGAAACGAACAAAATGCACGGTCTACCAGCCTTTCGTACAAACTTTTTTTAAACTGACTAAGAGATTTATCTTTAATATATTCAGGAACCTTATTAAATATTACTACACACATACAAAAGCAGTTTTTTTGGATCCGCGCATTTTTTGGTATAAAATCAAGAACCAGCCGAAAACCACCAACCAGACTGAAAACTATACATATCAGTCAACGCTAGATGGGATATTGAAATCGCCGTTAATCGATAACTTTGCACAAAACTACCATTTCCAATTTGCATTGATGAAACTAGGGAACAAAATTGTTCAGAAGTATTGTAAGTATCCGGAAACTTATAATTTTATTGGTTAATATTAAAAATTACAATACGGTCAATATCAAAGTAGGTACTCGGCAGGTTCTTGACCTATAAGACTATAGGGCCCATTCTTCCAAAAATATTATCTTCAATCAAACATCATAAGTACACAATGTTCATAATTTTGAAGCGCGTTGCACTCATTAAACTCACAAGTCATCGGATTTAGTGTTCATGCACTAAACTAAGTTACTCGCTCTTAACATTTACTGTTTTGTCGTTATTATATGACGGAAATGACACTGCGAATGTTACCGCCATTACATTTTAAGGGGTCGTTGGCACGGCAGTATAGTTTTCGGTTAATGGCTTGTGAATTTAGTCACTATTTACACACTTAGTTGAGTTACACTTATTGAGTATTTTCAGTAAACACCGGTTATTATTTAATCTAAACCCTAACCTTTGACCAAAAAGGCTTCTTAATATTCGCTCTATCATCAAATCTGGAAAGCTTTTTTTTTCGTTGTCGCTGTATTTTATATCTCCGTAGATATAATAATAATAATAAATCATTTGTTTCAAGAATTCAACTCATAGAATAATACTCAAATACACAGACACAAAAACACAAAAAACATTGTCACAGTCATGAGTTCTTCAATTCATAAATTCACTAGCATAAAGGTAGTTTTAAAATTAAATTTACATCGCCAATATTGCCTACTCAAATAATTTTTTTTTGGTTTAGAATGAAATTCGAATTGTTTAAAAGTTAATTATAAATAATCATTTGTTTAACATCAGGCGAAAATTTGTAATTGCCATAATAATTGTAGTTTGTAATTTTGTAGTTATTTTCTTTTGGAATGAATGATTGAATGACATATTTATTTGCACAAAACAACACTTTAACGGTTTTGTGTCGTCGGCAGATATTTCTACGGGATGGGAAGAACAACTTATTTAAAAAAATTAACATTCAAAACTGTTCAGTGCATGGAGTTAGGACTGTAGTACGGCCTCTGTTCTCATTACGTCATATATCAGTATGATATATCGCCACCACTGTCGCTTCCCGGCAACTAATGACCTCCGTCGAGTGCTTACTATGACCCTTAACACAGGGTGTGAAGGTTTGAAATTGAAAACAAGTGAACCGAAGTTTCGGTGACATTGCCTTTTGACTAAAAACCTTTGTTATTGAAAGAGTGTCGGCCGCTGACGCCGGAGTCATCGCTTGTAATGTGTGCCAGCTCGTCCGGGGGCTAATTGAAATGTAATAATAATAATAGTCCCCCTGGCCGATGTCGACCACGGCGGCCAATCTTAACAGAGATCGGCCAACTACGCAGGAGATATTATAGTGCACAAGTGTGAGCGCAATAGACAGGAGCACTCACTGTTCCATCACTTTCAAAGTTCGGTGAGACGGCAATCCGACATGACCGGAGAGAGATCAGGCGCAGGACCAACGGCTTAACGTGCTTTCCGAGGCACGGATGTGTAGCACCGCCAACTTCCCGACTCCAAACTGTTGAGAAATACATGACAGAAATTTTTCGGAAACAATTTTGGCGACCTGGGATTCGAACCCAGGAACTCTTGGATGCAAGGCATTGAAAGGTAATACCGCGGTGTTATCGTAATATTTCGGAAATAGGTAGGTGCAATTCCTTCCTATTGTCGTAAAAAATTAGATGTTCATTTCTTGAGTCACACAATTACTGTCACAATCATGAGCCCGTCGGTAAAAAACTCAAGTATCTAACAAGGTTTTCTATTTCAGTCTACATTAATCCAAGTGTCGTTTGTGATAAACATTAGACGAACACTTAAATTACGTCTTACGCGGGTAGAGAACTCAAGAGCTGCTTGTATTCATGAAAAGGAAATTAGGTAAGATTGAAAGTATTAGGTCCTTACCTATGAAATTGGCGTTTTGTATGGGAGGAACAAAAAGTCGAAATTTTTTTTATATAGCATATTTATTTAATCAAAGTATGAGCCATTGTAATCTATGCACTTTTGCCATCTCATAGGTAGTTCATTGATCCCTTTACTAAAAAAACCATTCGAACGGGAATCAATAAAATCTTTGAAGGCGACTTGGACTGCCCCATCTGAGTTGAACTTTTTCCCTTGCAAGAAGTTATCCAAATTTCGAAAAAAATGGTAATCTGTTGGAGCAAGGTCCGGGGAGTACGGTGGATGCCTTAGAGATTCCAATTGAAGTTCTTCTAATTTGCTAGCCGTCTGTTGTGCAGTGTGTGGTCTAGCGTTGTCGTGAAGCAGCAGTGGCGTAGAGCGATTGACCAGCCTTGGTTGTTTAGCAACTAGCTTTTCCATCATGGTTTGCAATTGCTGACAATAGATATCTGCCGTAATCGTCTGGCCAGATTTGAGAAAACTGTAATGAACGACACCGGCGCTAGTCCACCAAACGCTTACAAGTAACTTTTTATTGGTCAATTTTCGCTTGGAGCAGGCTTTGGCTGGCTTGCCAGGGTCCAGCCATTGCGATGAGCGCTTCCGATTATCGTAGAGAATCCACTTTTCATCACAGGTAATGATTCGATTTAAAATCCCTTCGTTATTGTGCCGGTCAAGTAATGTAACGCAGCAGTTGACGCGCGTTTGCCGGTTTGCTTCACTCAATTCGTTAAACGTTAAGATAGAAAAAATATATGCAACAGTTGAAGAAATCAAAAGCCAAAGTACTGACATCCAGTCTTCGATTACATTCCTCTCAGAGAATTATGAGACCCTTAAAAGGCAAATTGATCAACTGGAAACAGAGCGTAAAAATAATATATCATATATTCAGTCGTTGGAAGACAGATTGGAGAAGTTTGAGCGTGAAACTAGAACCAGCTGTATCGAGATTAGGAATATTCCGATGAGTAAAGAGGAAACAAAACAGCACCTTTTGGATACCGTTATAAGGGCCGGGGCTGCAATTAATGTGCCTGTGATGCCCCATGAAGTGAAAGATGTTTTCCGCATCGGAAGTAGGGATACTTCTAACAGAACGATAATTGTTAATTTTACATCAAACCTAATGAAAGAAAATTTATTGGGATGTATAAAAAATGCAACAGAGATCACAACCAACTGACTACAGAAAAACTGAAAATTAATGGACCATGTAAACCTGTTTTTATTTCTGAAAATCTGTCTCCAAAAATGAAGAGACTGTTCTTCCTTGTCAGAGATTTCGCCAAAAATAACCAGTATCGCTACAGTTGGATAAAAAATGGCAAGATATTTCTTCGCAAATCAGAGGGAACACCTCAATTCCAAATCAATGAAGAATCTGAGCTTACAAAACTACTAACATCAAGCAAATGACTACGAACCGATGGCCTGAGCCTGTTTTTTATGAAAATTTTCGATATGTTGTGTCAGAAGCTTACCTTTTACATTCGGAAATTCAATTTCTTTAGATGCAAATACTTGAGTACAGTTTTGTGTCGATTCTTTTTAATTAAAAGCACACTTTGTAATCTGCCGGTTCACACTTACACTTACATTGCCACATTTTCACGGTTTTTTGCCACCCTGTGTAAAAATAAACATAGCCTCATTTTTATATGCATATGTACACTACTTATTGATTTTAAAATTGGCGCATTTGTTTGTCCTTGCTTTTTATATGAATAAAGTCGCTGCCACATCTGAAGATATTGATCACTTAATAGTTTCCAAAGCTTTCACTTGTGCTCCCGAAGATTGTGGAACATATCTACACAATACGAACAAATCTCTTAAAATATTTCACATTAATATTAGGAGCATTGGTAACGTCACAAATTTTAATAATCTTTTATTATTATTACATAGAACACGAATGTGCTTTGACATAATTGTACTTACCGAATGCTGGCTTAGTAAGTGCCCTAACATTCCGTCTATTCCAAACTTTGAATCATTTGAATCTGACTTCCACAATCAGAATGAGGGAGTAGTAGTTTATATGCGCAATAACATTAAGTCTGTAGTAGAATTTCCTAAAGTTGATGATGCAAACTGTATTTTAGTTAAAATTGAAAATGAACTGGCTCTACTAGCCATCTATCGTTCCCCATCACATGTAAATGCCAATCGATTCATCACCAGTATTGAGCAAACCCTTTTTACATTAAAATCTTTCAAGTCAGTCATGATAATTGGTGACTTAAACATAGACATTTCATCTGGTAGCAGTGATGCGTGGTCGGAACTGTATCTTGAGACACTAGCAACATTTTCAATGCTACCTGCACATCTGTTTATAACGCGAGGAGCCAAGTGTCTTGATCACGTAATGTTAAAAACCACTAAGCCGGCTGTTACTCTTATGTTGGAAGCATTTATTACTGATCATGCACCAGTTGTTGCCTTTTGTAATTTAAATCTTGATAAATCTGACAAGCCGCTAAAAAAGATCCATCATGACATTGCTTCCAGTGTAACAGATCTTGAAAACACAGATTTTTCACCAGTCTTCAACTCACATGACGCTGAAGCTTCTGCAGTCAAACTGGTAGATATTCTATCCCAAGTTATTGATAAAAACTCACGTGAGATCAAAATATCGTGTCGAAAAAAAATCCTCAAACCATGGGTTACACCAGGTTTGCTGCGATGTATACGTAATCGTGATCGTCTGTACCGAAAAAGTAAGAAAGATCCTAGCAACTTGGTTTTGAAAGTTACCTTTTCCCGCTACCGCAACTTCTGTAATAATCTGCTTAAAAAAACAAAGCGTGATTATGAACGCGCCGAATTCGAAAAACACGCTAAAAACCCTAAAGCAACCTGGAATCTTATTAAAAAAGTCTCTAATCTCCAAACTAATCAAAATTCTGCTGACAAGCTTCTTTCAGATAATGACCCACTTCGCTCGGTTAATGCAGTAAATTATTATTTTGCAAATGTAGGTAGTAAATTGGCATCTGACATTATTGACAGTCTTTGTGGCAATCAATATCCTACTGGTATTATTCCAGATTCTGTTTCCCATTGCTCGAAAGCAAATTCAATGATGGTTTTGGAAACGGATAACAGGGAGATTGAGTTGCTTATCATCTCACTTAAAACCGACTGTGCTGTGGGATGGGATGGCGTCTCCTCCGCTCTGATTAAAGCCGCGTCGCATGTTTTAGTACCCATACTATGCCATGTCTTTAACTTGTGTCTTTCGACAGGTATCTTTCCTTCCGTGTTTAAAATAGCCGTTGTACATCCAATTCATAAGGGCGGCGACAGGTCAAACTTTAATAACTACAGACCTATCTCGGTTTTATCCACCATATCTAAATTATTAGAAAAAATTGTTAATAAAAGGCTTTTAAATTTTCTAGACTCACAAAATATTCTGGCCAATAATCAATACGGTTTTAGATCTGGAAAAAGTACTGAAGACGCAGTCATAGAATTAACTAGTACAATAGCATTAAATCTAAAGGATAATATGAAGTCACTTGCAATTTTCATAGACCTGTCCAAAGCGTTTGACACCGTCTCTATTCCAATCTTACTAAGTAAGTTGCATTCTGTTGGTATTAGGGGTATTGCCTTCGATTTATTCAAATCTTATTTATCCAATAGACTCCAAAAAGTAAAAATTGATCGCTACGTTAGCAATGTAGAATGCATAAACTTTGGAGTCCCTCAAGGTAGTGTCCTTGGACCTACCTTGTTTCTTATTTACATTAATGGGCTCTGTAATCTGCCAATAGCACATTCAAAAATTATAACATATGCAGACGATACGGTTATCCTGGTCCATGGTAATGATTGGTCGACTACTAGAAAACGAGCAGAGGCGGTGTTACGCAATGTGACGGCGTGTCTTTCTATCAACCTTCTCACTCTTAATACAGAGAAAACTAAATTTATTACCTTTGCACCCAGAATCTCGTCGCAACCCAATGCTTCCTTCATACTAAAGGCCCACAAGTGTAATGACCGGAATCAGCGCGAATGTGACTGCCCTACTATTACTCGTTCACAAAGTATAAAATATTTAGGAGTAATGATGGATAGTACCCTGTCTTGGGAGTGCCAAATTGATATTCTTGTTTCTCGAGTCCGGAAATTAATATTTGTTTTTAAGTGTCTTCGTGCATCTGCCGATTTCAACATAATGAAAACTGTTTATCATGCTCTTGCTCACTCAATCATAACATATTGTATAGCGGCATGGGGTAGTGCTGGGAAGTCGGCTTTTATTCGTCTTGAAAGAGCGCAAAGAGCGGTACTAAAAGTAATGTCACACAAGAAAATTATCTTTCCAACTGATGAACTTTACCAACTATGTAAATTGCCTAGAGTAAGACACTCTTATGTACTCAGCTCTATCCTTCGAAAACATTCTGAAATAGTTTTTGATCCAAATTTTGAAAAAAGAAAACGCAGAAATGACATTGTATGTAATATTGAGTCATCTCGCCTAGCCGTAGCAGGACGGCAGTATTACTTTATAAGTTCAAAGCTGTACAATAAAATCAATAAGGAATTACATATTTACAAACTGAATCATCATAACTGTAAAAAAGTCCTTGATCAATGGCTCTATACCCTTAACTACGATGAAATTGAAAATCTTTTAAATTGTATCTAATTGTTTGGCTGTATCTGATTGAGTAATATAAAAGCTACACTACGCACACTAATTTTAGACTCACACGCAAACACATACAAACACACACAAAAACACACACACACACACACACACACACACACACACACATTCACACACACTCACCTTCATCCGCAATGTTAAGTTATGTACCATAGATAAATTCTGATTGTTATAGTAGCACTTATATAAAATCCTCTAATAGTGGAATACTGTTTATCTGTATCTGGAGTGTGGGCGTTAATAGCTGCAACACAGTTTTATAAACTATAGCGGTTATTTTCGTGCACAATATTTAATGTTCATTTGTTTTATTCCCAAATAAACTTTATTATTATATTATTATTATTAATTCGTGAGGAACCCACCTTTCAAGTTTTTTAATCTTCCCAATTTGCTTCAAGTGGATTAAAACAGTTTTATCACTAACGCCAAAGCCTGCAGCTAACTCGGACGTGTTTTGCGATGGATCCGCTTCCACAATAGCCTTCAATTCTTCATTATCAACTTGGGTCTCCGGCCGTCCACGGGGCTTGTTTTGCAGGTCGAAATTTCCAGAACGAAAACGTTGGAACCAAAAACGCACTGTGTTTTCTTTTGCGACACCACCGCCATACACATCATTAACCCTTCGAGCCGTTTCCGCAGCACTGGTGCCACGGTGGAACTCGTACTCGTAAATAACGCGATATTTCAAATTTTCCATTTTGTAAATTGAGCGATGCAAACAGAAAAAAGATAAGTAAAAAAACAAATGAATGACGGTTTACGAAACACAACTACATGTGGAAATAGCTGTATAAATTTGAATTTCGAATTCCTAACCAAATAGGAAAAATTTGTGATCAAAGTGGCCAGTACGACAAAACGCCAATTTCATATGTAAGGACCTAATAGTAGCTAACACTTGGGTTCTTGAACAAGCGATATTTATTACTTGATAAATAATGCTTATTAGACTTGCGTGCGTATCTCAATTATTGCGTTATGTTTTCTTGCAAAGCTGAATATCTTTTTCCGGAAAGGTCCTTTCACAGTTATATGAACTTGAGTGGTCTACTGAACGCGTAACCCATAATTATCGCCCACTAATTATATCAATCTATTTCCGTATATCTAAAAGCGTTTCCATGTTAACTTCCGTCACGTCACGTTCATTCGCTCGCGAACCCATTGACAACCTGACACCGAGAGGTACAGTTGATGAAATCAGGCGTTACTTTGCGGAAATCCATGACTAAAGCTGAAAAAGAGTATTATTTTGCTTTAAATTTCCACTAAACGACACCAGCGCAGGAACCCAAATACATCCAACTGTAATCACCTGAAAAAGCTAGAGCTGAAAGTCGCAGGACTTACAATACCTACAACTAATAATACAATCCAATAAAATCCATTTATTTCTGTAAGTAGGCTAACAACTAGCACTTTTACATGCCCCAACATATAAAACTACCCTACCACCGCTTCGGGACAATTTGGGCCGGTGCTGACAAGAAGCGGCGCAAGAAACTCAGTCACTATTGTCATTGCCTCTTTTCAAAATTGATTTACAATAATTTTAATTGTTTGCATTTAAACATTTCCACTCCATTTCCATATTTAAAACTCACAACGTGACACAGAAGATGCACCTGGAATCACAACACTGACACCAACAAAACATTCGACGCGTTTCGCCACTACACTACAGCGTTTAGTGTACATTCAAAGCAAAATAATACTCTTTTTCAATTTTACTGAGAGGTAGTAATAAAGAGCAACAGGGGATGAATCGCCGATGGATCGTCCGGCGGCCGCTCGCCGAATAAACCATATTTAATCACGCCTGTTTTTGCATTCATTTATTCCACATTGTCACAGCGGCTAAGAGAACCATGAGTTTTACAAAAGTTCCTGGACAGTTCTTCTAATTAGTCACTAAAGTTCCTTTCACGAGACACAGTGAAGTGATCAGTGAATGTGATTTCGGAGGATTATTTTTTTTCACTTTTACGACCGCATGTTTTCTTAAGCTAATATTTATTGTAACTTTTTGAAACTTAAGAAATTATGGATTGATTGATCGACGAGTCTTGTTTGTTGCAATAGATTGTTTAAAATCATGTGATTTAGTGTCTGTCAGTCAGAATTAATGTGCTTTCTGTTTTTGTTTTGGAGCCTGAAAAAGTACTTGAATCTGAGTGAATTATATTCAAGGAGTTAAAATGTAATGAGGATAAGCGAATCCCGGATACCATAAAATTTTTAGGTGGCAAACCTAAAAATTTCAATGCTAATGTCACATATTAATATCATGTTGCCAATTTTACCTGGAACCCATTTTCAAGCAGAAGAAGAAACAGCGTCAGTTTATCTAAGTCAGTATACTCGTATGTCATTGATGACGTACCTATCGGACAGAGATGATGAGTGTCCCAGTACGTCTGCTAATTCCACATATTAAAACGGAGATACATATGAAAAACTTTGTCTCGATGAAGAAATTGGACGGAATGAGACATTTCTCTTAAACATGATCCCCTGGATTGAAAAAAATAAGGTACGCAAACACGAAAAAGCTATGCCTATTATTTTTAATAGTAACTTTGATGACAATTTCAAAAGTCTTCTTGGTCATAGGCCATATTATCAGGTACCTACAAGAGATAATGACTTGGATGTGCTCCGTGTCGCAAAAGAGCAAACATTGAGAAGTGGCATGCATACTAAATTATTATTTTTTGAATAATTTTAGTGAATGTAGTGAATAAATTTTAGATGTTCTTTTTTACTTTGAATAATAAAATAAATAATAAACTAAAATATAGTCATGTATAATTATTTCGTTATTTGCAAAAAAACAATTTTTGAGATAATTTTTATTTATGTAAGCTTAATTGCACAAACTTTGTGGAATTAACGCCGTAGGGCATTCTCTACCAGTCATACCTTTGGGCTTAGCGGAAATGATAAGTGGGCGGTGCAACAAAATAAATAAAAGAGAAAACACAAAAATATGACACATGAGATTAAAAATAAAATATACAACCAATTTATATAAGATTACATATTTAAAAAAAAAAATTAAAAAAAAAACTCATTTTATACACTAAAAAAATTAATAAATTTGACAAACTGTTAAAAAAAGATCTATACTGACGGTTGCGATAAAGTAAGAAAGTGGGTGCCAATGAGTCTCTTGAATGATAATATGCTGGGATTTGATTAATTAATAAAAAATGATTTAGTGTAGTGGCTAAGTTTCTGCCTTACATCCGAGAGGTCCTGGGTTTGAATCCCAGGTCGAGCTAAAAATTGTTTCTGAGATTTTAATATGTCATGAATTTCTCAAAAACAGCTCGGAGTCAGGAAGTAGGCGGTGTTACACCCCCGTGCCTCGGTGCGCACGTTAAGCCGTTGGTCCTGCGCCTGATCTTTCTCCGATCATGTCAGATTGCCCTCTCACCAAACTTTGAGAGTGATGGAACAGTGAGTACACCTGCGTATTGCGCTCACACTTGTGCACTATAGTATCTCCTGCGTAGTTGGCTGATCTCTGTTGAGATTGGCCACCGTGGTCGAAATCGGCCAGGAGGACTACTAAACTACCGAAACTCTATATCTGGTCACCCTACGCCACGTACCATTCACGCTCCTCCTGTAAACCGTTTAGCTCACACGGTGTCTGCCCGGAACGGCTGAAAGCCGGCGCTACGGGACCAATGAAATTAACGCCGCACCAAAGGGCCAAATTAACGTAAAAATTGTTATGCCAAAGGGAAACGCAATAAAAATATATTCGACGTTCCAACCACCCTCAATTGTGTTATCGTTGACACGGTTTTGATTTTTGCCGCAGATTTAAACTTTTTTGTTTTGGAAACAACAGTGAACAACAAAATACCGTTGAAGTGGTTATTTATATAGCGAGATAAAATGAAATAAAAAAAAATAATAAAAAAAAATACGTAATCAAATAAACGATATAAACAAGATGATGTGGTCTCCTATTAGGCATTAAAGAATGCCTGTATCAGGACAGAATGCCTGTTTAAAACGACTTAATCCAATTAAAAACAAATGATTCAAAAAGTTTACATTAATGTGTGTATGTGTGTGTGTGTGTGTGTGTGTGTGTGTGTGTGTGTGTGTGTATGTGTGTGTGTGTGTGTGTGTGTGTGTGTGTGTGTGTGTGTGTTTGTGTGTTTGTGTGTGTGTGTGTGTGTGTGTGTGTGCGCGTGCGTGTGTGTATGCGAGTATGTAGTGTGTGTGTGAGTGAGTGCTGCTTTTTTGTTAGATACAAATTTTCAGAATATTTTCAGTTTCATCATAGTCCAGACTCTTTAACCACTTTGTAACCACTGTTTTATGTAAATTTTTAGTATTTTATTCATTCTGTTATATTTGTGGAGACAAATGCGAAAACTGATGTTGGTCGAAGCAAATATTAACTTTTTTAAATTTACACACATAACCTATCAGTGTAGGTACACACGGCTCCATGTCGAGCTTCTCATTTTCTTTGCAAAATTATCCTTATTATGTAAAAGTAAGATTACATCAGTCATTAGCTTGACGTGTGGCTGCGTACCCTTTTTGTCAGTAAAGTAACTTCGAACAATAAACAGGAAATAAGTATTTGATGTACGTTAGTGTTAAATTACTGCCTTCGCCTTTGATTAGGGCTACGCACGTTCAGACTGCTGCATGAACGAATTCTTCTGAAAATTCAAAACAGCACAAAAGAGGCACGAGGCAATAAAACAATCCCCATGCATTCATTTCGAACAATGAGCGAGAACGAATAATTTAAGCAGCAATAGCCGACAAAATGTTTTGCCGTTCGGGTTCTACACAATTAGCGTTTGTATTAATACCCTCGTGTTCGTTTTTCATGTTTTTTTTTTAACTTTTTGTCGTTAATTGACAGCGTGACGTGCGTGCACGCTGGCTCCTGTCACTCTTGTTTTAATGAAAAAAAAACGAATGTTTTAAAGAGTTATAGGAAATGAAGTCCGACCTTTTGTTGATGCGTGGGAGTTGGTGATACTCATAAACACTTTGAATCGATACGTAGTTTTTATAAAATGTTAATTACCGACAGCCTGAGACAGAGGTTTGACAAACGAAATAGGATGTGGGCAATAAAAAAATGAACATTGACTTGGCCAAAGGTTATTCATTTCCATAGTTCAATTCTCTGTTGGTTGCACGTTTTAGTTTTTCATGTTAACTTTAGGACATTTATTGGAAAAAATATACCTTCACTGTTAAACACAGAATATGATCTTGCTTCAAACACAGATTGTACATATTTTGTGTTGTAATCTAGCGAATACATTTACTTGTCTTATTGTATTAACCTTACCTGATTGAAACCTGTTTTGTGACTACATAATTAATATATAAATATAAAAGCTTGCATTTATTTTTTAATTACTCTAATTCTGTAAAGGTATTTTAGTTTTAAAATTAAATGTTCATATTTATTCGATGAAAACTCTTAAATTTACCAACTTGCATTCCAACATCATCTTGTTTAATCTCTCTATGCGGTGGAAGGGTTAAATTCCCAAGTACGGTCAACTAATATCCCTTCCCCTCATCAAATGTAAATGATTTTATAGCATTTCAACCGCGGTTTGCCTTAAGATATCTCAAAACATTACTTCATCGCTGCCCCGATACCCGGCCGCAGTCGGCGGTCGCGCCTGACAATCTCTAAATAACTTGCGACCGAACACATTCTTTCGTAATTAATGGAATGAATTCGTTTCCGCTCGCCTGCGCTCGGACGAGGGTCATTTCATCAGTTCGGAATGAGCTTAAACCGTGTTTATGGGAAAATTAGGATTAATCAAAATAATACGCTACGCAAATACTTAAGTTACATAAAATTAATTAATAATCCCCTTTTTATTATAGAGGACCATATCAAAGCTTTTGTTTAGTTACCGTATTTAGTTTCATTATATTTGGGTAACCGTAACAGGACCCAAAGCTGGTGGAATAATGATGGAATGATGAAAAGATCCTGTTTTAGCCAAAACTCAGCTCTGTCTTTGCAAGTCTCGCATTGCAAGATCTCAACTGTATCTTGAGGTCTTGCAATGCGGGGGCGTTGCAAGACCTCAAGATACAGTTTGCTTATTTTGTGTAGATGGGAACGTAACTTAATATTTTTGAGTGATGGTAGTCAAAACTATGTAATGACAACTAATACATTAGTCTACCGGTGTGTTAAAATAAAATGTAAATAAATCGCGAAATAATTCGTAAAAAGTGTATTATTTTAATGTTATATATGAATATCGTGTAACGTAATCTGTACCTCATTATAAGCCTCTGCCTCACTGCCTCATTATAAGCTGTCGAGGACCCATTCAGAGGTGGTAAAACCACACCTAACTCGTAGTCTTGAGCTCTGCGTATAGCACCGTTCACGTCAAACCTTTGCAATTCCCTATGAGCAGTAGCCACATCAAAGAACCCTCAATTCGTCCATGCCATACGTCAGACGTACGCGTCTGTACGTCACAGTTTAATAGCCGCGTCACGGACACGACCGCGTGACGTGCGGTCCGTGTGTCCGTCCGACAGCTCGGCTGGATTGCGAGAGTCCTGTGGGGTGAGCACGAACAACTATCGTAACGTATTCGTATCGTTTACTTATCGTTAACTTGTGTAAAATATCTCAGAAGGGAGTCACAATCGAAACAACAGTTATGCAATATTTATCCACTTTATTCCATTAGTCGCAACGTCACAGAATTAAATCAATTATGGTTTTACTTACATTACTCCTCGTCGGCTCGAACTCGAATGATGGCGGGCAGAACCAACAATCGGAAGTTGGTTTGGCACTGACAGCTGTCAGTGTCAAAACAACTTACTTTTTAATAATTAGGATAACTAAATAACGGTTGAATAAATCACTTATAACGGTGTTTGACACAGAAATGTAGTAGTGTTATTACACTTGTCAATGTGTATGGGGAAATTGTCCGTTTCAGACATTTGGACGGCACGAATACGTTACGTACGATATATTTTTTGTGCTCACCCCAGCCTGACCGCGAGACTTTTTCGGTTGAAAACGTGTTGGTCAAATTCACGCGTGATTCAACACACTCCATGATGGTGGCTATAGTTCAAATTCAAATTATTTATATGCGAATAAGTAATAACAATTCATTGTAGTAGTAGAAAAGATAAAATAAACAGTGCATTAGCCTACTTAACTACAATTATATAGCATGCAAATATTACAAGATATGTTTTTTTAATTAATCAGTTACTAGTCTACTAATGTCAACAACAATGATAAAAGTAATTAAAGTAATATCATTAATCATATCAGTTACAGCTAATAGTAACGACAAATAAAAGGACAGTGTTTGGAAGCTTGTTTCAAAAGATATTCTAACAATTTTAAATGTAAATCTCCCGTAGGTTATGATGACACAAGTGTTGTCATTAGTTAATTGACTGTGTGTGTATTACGACAAGGTTCAAACACTGTTATTTGTTTTTGGTAAGGCTGTGACTTGCTAAAAACTTAATCGATTCCTTACAGCCTTCCTACCAGGAATCCTATTTAACACAAATAAACGTCAGGCACCTGACACAAAAAAACCAGTCCAATATTAAGTTAGTTTAATTTACGCAAATTCAAATCGCATGCAGGTTCATCTTGAAAAAGCATGTAATAGGCATGATGCCGCCTATCTTAAATATTTTCAAGACCATGGCGTTTAAAAATCATAGCCCCTATGAAGTTAATACACCCAGTATATTTCCAAAAAGCTGTAGAAACTAATTTTTAAACACACAAAATGCAATAAATATTCGGTCAATTGACTCCGATTTTCTGTTACATAACCGGTGACGTCACGATTTGTATTCCCATACAAAATCTATGGAGGCAGACCGTTTTGACAGATAATAAAGAGTATGTCAACGATTGGTGGTGTCATCTAGCTTATTGTAAAGAGGATAAGGCCGCAAATAATTTCAATTTGCTGGTAGTCAGTCCAACTCCGTCACATCAGAGCAACGTTTCACATTAACGAAGCTCGTTATCTGACCAGGGGCTACGCTGCATAATACTGAGTCTACGTGTAACTTCGGTCCGGGAAATAACAGTAATCATAAACTAATTCAAAGTCAATTTACTAGTACTCCTTTCATACATTTGCATTTCGTTTTCATAGATCCCTAGTTACATCGTCAAAGAGACAAGATACACACGTACCAGAGTTTTTTTATTAGTTATTCCAAAGTGCATTAACTCTTCTACATTGCTATTTGGTGGGTTTTGCTATTCATGAATGTATTGACATCATCTATATGGGATGATTAAATACAAAATAATAATAAAAAATGGGCTAAAAAGAATATGCACCGCAGGATATAATAAAGAGATAGCGATCTCTTCTATGATCATGGATTTATATCCTGCGGTCGCCTGCGTTTTGCTAAGGTCATTTATGACCATGTTAAATGTTATTTTTTTGTAGTGCTGATGGTTTTCCATAAAACAGCTAATTGATTGATTGATTATTTTTATATATATATATATATATATATATATATATATAAATTTTTGCGTTATTAACCACTTTACCTTTCTTATTTAATTTTCACTGCACCATTTGCCTTCTTTCTGCATGACCTTGAGGTTGACTGGCAGAAAATGCTTTACCATAAAGTCCATCCTTTGTACATTTCTTGTGTAATAAAGTTTTAAATAAATAAAAATAAAACAGATAATACGATTCTGGAATTATTCAGCTTATACGAAGTTCTGGAAAACTCTGGCCCTAGACAGGGATCGGTGGACTGGTTTGGGGGAGGCCTTTGCCAAGCAGTGCGATGATGTAGTCTAACAAAAAAAAAAAAAACGAAGTTCATCCATAAACTTATTAAATTAAATTAAGGTAATCTTTTCACTATATAAATCTACTGGGCAAGTCCGAATTCTTTTTGAATATTCGTAGTCATTAAAGTATCTTCCCTAAACTGCGATATTTTTCGGAGCTCATTCAATTTGTTACAAAAGTTTTAAAATGCGCCCGCTCCACTGAAAAGGTCGATAGATGCGGATCCTTTGTGCGGAGTCTTGCTGTATCATCATGGCGGAGTACATGTTGGCAGGAGTCTGCTGCTTTTTTCTTCATCTCGCTTTTCGAAGGAAGAATTATACAGGATGTGGTTTTGTAAAACAACGCCTGTTTCGCCGGTAGGTAGTACGTATGAAGGTAAGAACAAGAAAAATAAAAATGAATATTTAACTTTTACTTTATTTGTAAAAGCCTTGTTCAAAAGTATCTCTAAACTTTCAGGAAGTGTGTCTAATAGTATATATTATTCAAATATAATTGTCATTTCCTGGTTGGTCCGTTGGACGTAATGCTAGCGTAGAAACACTTGTAGCATTACCCGACCCATTACCCATAAGCTACGCAAGCTAAATTCACTTAATTAATGATATAAATCGTATACTATATTACCTTTTTTCACTTTACTGTCACACTCGAGAACGTCAGTTTATAGGTACAAACTAGGTAACTTAAAGCAATTCAGTTGTGTTTGTGTCTATTGATTCAAATGTATAAAATGGTAACAATGCAAAGAAAGAAAAATTCAAAGATTATCAGAATTTTGTAGAGCAGCTTCGATAATATTTTTTTTAATATTGCAGGGTTAGCTCGCTCCATAGTCGATTAGCCAACCAAACTTTGACAGATATTCTTACTCCACGTGATTTTGATGACATTGCTAGTTGAACTATTTAATGAATGGCTGCAAAATAAATGTTTTTATAGCTTAAGTGAATATTTAATTGAACTGACTAATTTAATGACTATTTAATTTATTTTTACTATACATATTTAATTTAATAACATAATATAATTCGAGTTGCTTGTGGCGCAGTGGTTGCAGCGCTTTACTCGTAGTAGTGATACCAAAAGTTTAGCAACCTACGGCGCGGTCATGTTTGGGATGGGTGCAGACCATTCTGACCGTAAAAGTGACGTCTATTTACAAGCATCTCCGTGCTTAGGAAGGCACGTTAAGCTGTTGGTCCCGGTTAATATCGGTAGATAATAGTCGTTAAGTCTGGTCGGAAGCCCTCGGGCGGCTTAATAACATCTGACAGTAAGGTTGGTCACTTACCTTACACACACCCCTCCACCATTCCGGACTGAGCCCGCGTGGTGGAGTATGGCTCGCACCACCTCATAGTTGAGGTGAGGCCTTTGCCCAGCAGTGGGACGTATATAGGCTGATGATAATGATGATGATGATGAATATAAATATACCTACTATTAACATTTGCATGCCTGTACGTAGGCTGAATACACAAGACTATTGTCTTTATTTCTAAGATCTTTGTAGAATTGCAAATTTGTATTATTCTTGTAAATAAATGATTTCTATTTCTAACTTTCCCTCAAACAAGTAAAAAAACTTAGTTTCTTGTATAGGCGTGTGTTTTTAATGCACGCTTTATCCTTTAGATATCTAGGTTTAAATAAATACAATCATATAATCGAGATTTTTTTACGAACCAATCAGCGATACGATATCCATTCGTAATAATTGGGGGATAGCGTGATGGAAATACTATAGTAACAACGTTGATGATGTAATTAGAGAGTATTCCGTTTCGTGCGATCAATAATTGTTATGCATGTCATTGTGTATTTTGACACTAACTACTGGTTATCGGGTCTACACGCGATATATATTATTTATTTATTTATTTCAAACTTTATTGCACAAGAAATGTACAAAGGGTGGACTTAATGCTAAAAGTATTTTATGCCAGTCAACCTCAAGGTCATGCAGAAAGAAGGCAATGGGTGCAGCGAAAATTAAATTAATTATTAATGAGTATTAGGTACTCACTGCTCGACGTTTCGGCTGGATGCACACAGCCGTGGTCACGAGCTGACTGGGACAGCTTAGACAGCGAGAGCCAGTAGTTAGTGTTAAAATGCAACGCAAAAGTTTTAAATCATATAGTGTGTATTTTGATTTGGATAGATTGAACTTTTTGTTAGTATAGCAAAGTATATATGATATAGTTAAAACTTTTGCCATAACTAATAGTTTTGAATGACGCGAAAATGGGTAGCCTGGTGTGCTGTGGTCTTAATATACTTAGCTCTGATGTGAATGTCGGTAGTTATGTACTTGGCACTTTGTTTTATTGTCATGCAATAGGCTGGTAAAAACATAAAGCTACATTTTTGTAACTAAAAGAGAGCTCTTTAAAGAACCACATTCATAAACCAAAACTCTGCGCTAAGTCCTTCATTTATTAACGGAGGTATTAAAAAGAAAAAGAAAGGCTCTTACACAGTTTCAAGTGACATTTTCCGAGCGTTAATAACACTTAGTTTTAAGTGTCTGTTACTTATAAAGCGATCCGCCGTTTAGGGGTCCTTAAATCGTATGATTTGAGCATCCTTTCTTTTGCCTCGGACGGTGTTACGTCGTTGTTATTGAACGATAAAGCGTAGGTACTCTTAATTACTATTAGAAATTCAAATAAGCCATTATGTTTCGTTCCTGATAGTATTAACAAATTACGCTTTTCAGATAAAGGTACACTGTTTTAAGTTACTTGCGTAATAATTATGCGGTAATTAGAGATTTTATTCAGGCTTTTATAGGTTTTCAAAGCTAAAGTGATTTATTTATTTATTTATTTATTTCAAACCACTTGTAGCTTACAGTATACACCAAGTCACAAACAAGCTTAAATTTACATACTCATGCACAAAAATACAACAAAGATTATTACAATTCAAATTTAAAATAAACTAAGTCACAACAATGTCATCGAAATCAAATAATGTCATGGATATAAACAAAAATAATTAATAACATTTTAATAAAAATTAATAATAATAATAATTAAACAAATTACAATATCAATGTCAAAATAAAACTTATAGTAAAACCATTTTGTCCACAATCGTATGAAATAATGACAATAAATTAATTAGTCCATCAGCAAAAATGTCCAGTTCCTCGTGCTGGATGAGTATGTCCCCTACCAGACTCAAGATACGGTTTGTAGGCGCATGTGCAGCCCGGACCGTTCGGGCAGTTGGCCTCATCAAGAGACGTGGCCTCCGGCGCGGAGCCACTAGTCCCTCCTCCCCCCGCGGCATTCTCCATGGCACTAATAGGCTTACATTCTCCAAAACTGGCTTGCTGTCCAGTTTGTGGTGAATAATGAAGAGAAAATGCCTAACAGTTGCCATTGCTCTCCTAAGTTTTAGGGTTTCTAGGTCAACCATACCCAAAACAAAAGCTGAAGGATATAGGTACGGGTAATAGCCATGTTTCCTTTTGTACAGCCAGCGTAAAAATTTCCGCTGTATCCTCTCTATCAGTAGTATGTACTTTTTATTATATGGATCCCATACCACCGCTGCGTATTCTAATTTACTTCTGACATACGCGTTGTATAATGTTATAGCCACCCTAACATCATCAAAATCTGCGGCAGTCCTCATTACAAATCCCAATGTCCTATTAGCCATTTTACAGATTGATGTCACGTGATTGTTGAAGTCAAGCTTAGAATCTAAAATTAATCCAAGGTCACGTATTTCATTTACTCTAGCCAAAGGCGCGTCATATAATGTGTAGTCAACTGCAATGGGATCTATTTTTAACGAAAAAGTTATAACTTTACATTTACTCTCATTAAATGGAAGATCATTATCTTTACTCCATTGCGATACTGCATTTATATCCTGCTGAAGAGCCAGAGCATTTACCGCCTCACCGATCCCCAAGCTTAGTTTTAAGTCGTCTGCAAAGAGAAGACTTTTTGCAGATCTGACTTGTGTAGGTAAATCATTTATAAAAAGTCCAACAAAGGTTGCTCGTCATGGAACACTGAACTAAAATATTCAGCGAAAGCGTCGGCTGCGGCCTGACCCTCAACCTCCTTACCTTTATAGTTAAATGATTGTCCATGCCGTCTCTCTTTCTTTTTATCCCTTACATATTCCCAAAAAGAAACTGGCTCGTCAATAATCTTTTTTTGTATTAGTTTTTGCTGCTGTTTGTATGCGTTATCGATTAAAGTCTTAACCTTACCCCGATAATAGCTAAACATTTCTTTATTAAACAACTTACCTTCTAGATTATATCTTTTCAAATGAAAATATTTGTTTTTAATATTCTGAATGATCTCCATTGTAAACCATTTTGGGTATTTATATTTACTCACTTCAGAATGTTGTTTTTTTCGCGGTACGAATAAACTAATCAATTCATTCAACTTGGCATAAAAAAAGGTTATTGCCATATCCACGTCTGTCAAAGTCCCAAGTTCGGACCAATCTAATTCAGCTAATGCTGCGTATAGTCCTTGAAAGTCGCCTTTACGCCAGTTCCAGTCAGGACTTTTAACTGAACTGTCCCCTGAAGAAGTCTGTGGGCAGTAGTCTTTGCATGGGAACTTGACAGACACGTCTAACGATGGATGATCATTGTATATTGGTACTAGAGGATCCATATCAGGCGATACTAATATCTGAGCAGGTTCACAATCACTCAGCACGAGGTCCAACTTCCTATTTCTAATATTTAATACAGTGTTATATTGCTGTAGATTACAAAAAATACAAAAATTGGAGAATTCCGTTCTGACACTAGCGCTACAAGAATATAAATTAAAATCTCCTACAAGTAATACACTTAGGCTAGAATAAGTACATAGAGCATTTTCAATACATGTTAAGACATTCAAATATTGTTCATCGTTGTAACTGGGTGGTAAATATACGACACAACATAGAAATTTTACATTTTTCCTACTCACAATTGCAATTAATAGTTCCTTGTTTTGAGTCACAACATCTATATCGTTAATCACTCGAACCTTATAGGTATTACGCACAGCCAATAGAACTCCACCCCATCCCACGTCTCCAGCTCTATCTTTACGGACCACTTCGAATTCTGGGGGAAAAAGCTCGCCATCTGACACCGAACTAGTCAAAAACGTCTCCGTCAATGCAACGATATCAAAATGCGCTTGAGTAACATTGTTTCGAAATATGCTTGTTTTAGAGCGAAGACCACAAACATTCTGGTAGTATAATGATATGTTTAACCACCGTTGTTGACAGCTATTTCGTGGCCCTCTCTTTAACACGAAAGTTCTGGCGCCATGGTTTAATACATATGTCTTCTGCCCAATGCGCTGGTGACATAATAGTATCAGCTAATTTAGTCGGTACTTCCAACTTAAAAGAAGAGTAACGGCCGCGTGCTTTCAGTGCTTCCACTGAACAAACGTCACTCCCACAAATTGTAGTGAGATGGGCACGTATCTGTTCAGGAGTGGTGCCTTCTTGAACATAATATAAATGAAGGTATCTCCATCTTTCTGCTGCGCGCAAGGTGGTAGCGCCTGGCGCAGCGGTGCCCCGTAGCACTCCAGGCATAGAAGTACGCTGTTTTTTTGGCTTCACTTCTATCCATTCTCCCGCGGGTCCCTCTTCAATAGGTACTACACTCATGGAAGCCGAAGAAGAATGAGCGACTTGGGTAATTTTAGAAGTAGTAGCCAGCGGCGCGGAGACTCTGCCGGCCTTCATGGTGTTTTTCTTCGTATTGATTTGTTGACTTGATGGTAAGTGGGTGCTAGCGATAGGCGAGTTAGCTCGCGGCGGATCTATGTTACTCACGTTATTTTTCTTCTTTATTTTCATTTTGTCCTTATCAGGTGAGTGTGTCATTTTATTAATTTTTCCCTCCAATTCTGTAATTCTATTTTTCAATCCGACCACTATCGCGAACAATTCAGTTTTAAAACTGAGAAATTACTCACAAAGCAGTTGGCTAAATTTGGCAGACAATTTTTTTTCAAATTGTTCATGCATTTCTTTTAATTCTTGAGCAACCGTTATTTGAGTTTCGATTTGGTAAGTAAGTTGGATAAGTTTTCATGGTGAACTTTTTGTTTCGTTTTAGCTTAAAATTAGTTTCTTTTCTATTCTCGTTATTAGTCAAAGGAGTTCATACAACTACCTTAGTATTTTGAAGAAATACAAGTGTTTAATAAAAAAAAAACACAATGGCTGAATGAAGGGATTTGTTGTGCATGCAAAACTGAACACATTTCCCAAAAAATCTAGGTCGAAATCTCAAAACACTAGGTTCCTCTTGGAAAGTTGTTATGTTTTACGGGCACAACGACACCCTTCAGCCATTTTTCAAACTGTATATCTCATTAGTTTGTAGGAAAAAGGATGAAATAGCTTTTGTGGATTTTTTTATAGCTTATATAATTTCTGTTAACATAAATAATAATGTAACCTTATCAAACGATTAAATAGTGTGGAAGCAATTTGCAGAATCAAATCGGAAGCAATTTTATCCAAATTATTTCACCATAAACAACTTTTTTGCCGTGTGATTGGACACGCAAGCGGCGAAAATTCTCCAGATATTAGACGAATACAAAGGAAACATGTCGAACTGTGCCTAAAGAACTACGTGCGCCTTGTTCCATTAGCCTTAGAAAAAATCTAATAACAAATACAACTACAACGAATTACAATCCGTAAAATACTGAATATACAGTTTATTTCAGCCTATCCTGGTTTGCCCTAACGGATCTTTTTGTGCTATCGGCCGTCTACGTGATAATAGCCGCATTAGCGCGAAAATCTCCGCCTTTTGTTCTTTTCCGTCAACTAGTACCGCGAACACACTTGACATCTCTTTATTTTTATAAAATAATAAGTTTGCGACTCAAACTGTTACAATTTGTCTACGTCGGGATTTTCGGGGACTTTTGTTTTTTTTTTCGTTTTCCTCTCTACTCGTTATTTAACTAAGCTACCTACGTATTTCACGATCTAATGATGGTAAAATGCCGATTTATCAAATTTTGAGATTTGGTATTTTGGATTTATTTACTAAAGTAAATATAATAATGATAATACAATAAGAATAGTCCTTCCTGCCGATTTCGACCACGGCGGCCAATCTCAACAGAGATCAGCCAACTGCGCAGGAGATAATATAGTGCACAAGTGTGAGCGCAATACACAGGTGCACTCACTGTTCCATCTATCTCAAAGTTCGGTGAGTCGGCAATCCGACATGACCGGAGAGAGATCGGGCGCAGGACCAACGGCTTAACGTGCGCACCGACGCACGGGGGTGTAACACCGCAACTTCCCGATTCCGAGCTGTTTTTGAGAAATTCATGACAGAAAATCTCAAAAACGATTTTAGCTCGACCTGGGATTCGAAACCAGGACCTCTTGGACGTAAGGCAGAAACTTTGCTTCTACGCCAACGAGGCAGTCAACCAACCGACAACCAACGTAATAGCCTAAGTAAAAAAGGTTTGGTAAATTATTAATTCTACGACGAAAAATAATGTGCCGAAGAATTCACTTACACTGAAAACGTTCCAAGACAACAGTTATCACCTCTTTGTTGGCAGCGTCAGTTGCTAATTGTTTCAGCAACATCGGTAATTGTTTTCAGCAACCGCGCTAGTCACGACGATCGAGGCGCAAAGCGTTAATGAGCAGACATCAATACCAGCTGATTGCCACGAACAAGCTTATGAACTTACTAGCGGCCGCCCGCGACTTCGTCCGCGTGGATGTTAGTTTTTTGCGACCGGGCTTCATACAAATTCGCAACCCCTATTTTATCCCTTTGGGGGCAGAATTTATCATATGTAATATTATTTCTATCCTTCTTTACCTTCCAAGTAATGTTGAGTCAAATAAAAAAAAGTCCCATTAAAATCGGTTTAGTAGATTCTGAGATTCAATTTCCTGCCTGCCCCCTAAGTTCATCGGCGTGATTATTTATATCCCAGTTTACTCTCCAGGTGATACTGAGTCAAATAAAAAAAGTCCCGTCAAAATCGGTCCAGTAGATTCTGAGATTAGCCCGGACAAACAGACAGACAGACAGACAGACAGACAGACAGACAGACAGACAAAAATTTTAAAAATTGTTTTTTTGGCTTCTATTACGGTAATTAAGACCCCCTGTAACAATTTTTCATAAAAATCTTCAATGTACAGAAATCGATCTTTTACAGTCTTATTATATGTATAGATTTGTTTCAATTCGATTTTTTGTATTACTCGTGGTGACGTAATCTGTCGAAGCGACATCATCTGGCGGTTGGCGAAACGCGTCTAGTGTTTTGTTGGTGTCAGTGTTGTGATTCTAGGTGCATCTTCTGTGTCACGTTGTTAGTTGTATTGTAAGTCCTGCGACTTCCAGCTCTAGTTTTTGACGTGACAACGTCTAATAAATTGGTTTGCCGGGTGACACTTCAAGAAACTGCGTTACGCCGCTCCGTTCACGTTCCGCGCTCACAATGAGAGCGAGTGAGAGGCACGCGTCCCTTCGACTCGGGCATGGTTAGCCCGCCTAAGAGCGAGTGAGACAGACATAAAAAGTGAAAGGCACGCGTCCCTTCCACTCGAGCACAGTTAACCCGCCTAAGAGCGAGAGAGACAGAGCGAGAGAGAGAGAGTGAGAGAGATAGGCATACACACCGGTTCATGTTATACGAATGAATATTCACATTAAAATTATTTTACCACTCAAAGTCGTTGTCACGTAACTTTCGCCCGTATACCGACTTTACAGGCAACCAATTTTTTCAGGTGGTTACATTTGGATGTATTTGGGTTCCTGCGCTGGCGTCGTTTGGTGGAAATTTAAAGCTAAATTCTCTTTTTCAGCTTTACCCATGGGTTAGTATTACAATAGACGTTTTAACCTAGGTGTTATTATTAATATACTATTTGAAAAATAATAGACATTTTGTAATTAATCCTAATCTTACATAGTCATGTAGGTATGCATAGGTACCTGAGAGGCACTCAGTACACGTAGACAAAACCTGTCAATACGCTCTGAACGAAGTTGATTTTAACAAAAAAAAAAACGATTTCTATTACTTGCGCCAACACAACCTTCAATATATAGGGTCAAATGTACTGAACATTGTCCATAAATTATTATAAGCTCATTGTTATTAGGAATGTAAGCGGTTTTCTGATCCAGGCATTCTAATAAAAACTTTTCCGTTTACGAGTACTATGGTATATTTTGCAAAATTCTGTAGTTTTTTGAAGTCAGATTTATCCATTAAACCCCTGCCGATAACAACATAACATTGATGATCTACGGAATTGAAGGGCTTAAATATAAATAAAAAAAAACAATTTATTTTTGTAAATAGACTCACAAGTAGAACTTTTACAGGTCCTAACATATAAATTAACCCTACCACCGCTTCGGGACAATTTGGGCCAGTGCTGAGAAGAAGCGGCGCAAGAAACTTAGATACTATTGTCATTGCCTCCATCATTATAATGTATTGTTGTTGTCTGTTCAGAGAAAAACATATGGTGATGACCGTTTGGTGCAGTGGTCTACATGTCGGCCTTCTAAAACCAAGGGTCGCGGGTTCGATCCCCGTACAGTACAAGCATATGTGTGCATGAACATATGTGTTTGTACTGGTCTGGGTGTTTTCTATGTATAATAATATGTATGTATTTACAAAAAAAAAGTATTTAAGTATGTTTATCCGTTGTCTAGTACCCATAACACAAGCCTCGTAGCTTAATTTGGGACTAGATAATTGGTGGGATTGTTGTGAAATATTTATTTATTTATTTATTTATATCAAACATGACTTCATATTACCTACTCAAGTTACCAGCATTTTTCACCCCGAGAAATTTTCAGATTTGTCTATTTTTCATAATTACGTGCGAGTACGCATTAAACATCTCAATTAACCTTTTTATGTATAGCTTAGACTCGGCTTTAAATAGCTGATTCTAAAATTGCTTGTTTTTAATTGAAAATGCGTAACATACACAGGCACAAAGTATAAAGTGGTTAGAGTTTGACTTGGGTGGTTCTTTTGAGCCATTAAAAATGTATTACTTTGGTGAGGTAACGTTAATTAAACATTTTCTTTTAAGGACTTTAACGGTTACCAAAATATGAATTAACGCCGCTTATTATGTATTTCATTAAATGCTTCTTATCATAATTATTGAAATACCTATTTTTGTCATGTTTTATTCGGTCATAAAATTTGCTTGTTAGTTCGTGATTCGTTGATTAATTATGTACGAATACTCTTCGAGCTCCCTCAGAACATTATAATATTTAGGAGTTTGTTTTTATGACTAACCGTTTTGCATTCTTCCATTCAATAAACTACTGAGATATCGTATGGTAACAAGACTGGCCAAGTATAAAAGTGTAACTAGTTTACATTCTTGTCAGATGTCTCAATTAGGCTCCGGTCAAATCCCTCTCCGCCGTTAGAGGAAAATAAAACCAAAAAAAAAGAAAAATTAAAGATAGAAAAACACAAGGCTCACGAAGAAGCCAACTGACAGTGTTCGCAACATTTTTTTACGTAGACAATAAAATGCTAAGCAGATAAAAAAGGTGAAATATCCAAGATTCAGTGTTTTTGCTCTTTCATAGTCCAACGAAGATTTTCTCGTAATCCTTTTATTGTGGAAGAAACTGAACAGATTTTTCTTGTCCTTTTTTTTAATGTGATGATACAGGAAATTCGAGTGCCATAAACATGATACTGCGTAAAGGTAAAAACAAGTCCATTCGACGCATTAGTCAGTTACGTTGCGCCACAGTGAAAAATTTTTCATGTGAAAATATTAATAATGTGGTCCCTTAGCCTGAAGGTATGTTTGGCAGAACAATGCAATTTAAATTTAAATAATGTATTTTACTATCTATGGCAAATATGCCTTTGTAACTATAGCTTCCCATTTGAAGACTTTAACCCGAGTAGGAAGCCACATGCAAGCTAAAGCCCCGTTTGCAAGGCATTGTTCTGCACGTTTTTTATACGTTATTTTTACAGTACAACAACAACATCACATACATTGATCTGACTCCGTGGTAAGTTGTTAAAGCACTTGTGTTACAGATATCAGAATCAGCAGTGGTATTACAAATATACTTAAATAAATACATATAAAATAATATTAATGTACTTAAATATATAAGTGGTCGTATTTATACGACGTATACTGCAAAAAAACGTGCAGAACAATGCCGTATAAACGGGGCCTAAGCAGCGGTCAAATGTCGATCATAAAGCAGACCCGGGGCTAAAGTTCATACAGTAGACCGCCAACCTGTTAAGATGACATTTATTTCATGGAACAATGACTGAATCTCGTTAGAAAAAAAAACACGGGTTGCACTCCGGGAGTGCTGGCAGAAGTGAAAACTTGATTATTAACGTTGTGCATTTTTGATTTATTTGAACCGTCTTACGGTTTTTCGATCAGCATCACGTGACCTGACGCGAGTTTCACAGTTTCTACCCATGCCACAAAAGTGCTCAACGCCGCTAAAGAAGTTTTCACTTCAAAAAAATCCACGGGTTGCACTCCGGGAGTGCCGGCAGAAGTGAAAACTTAACAACCGTCTTACGGTTTTTCGATCAGCATCACGTGACCTGACGCGAGTTTCACAGTTTCTACCCATGCCACAAAAGTGCTCAACGCCGCTAAAGAAGTTTTCACTTCAAAAAAATTAGTTGTCAATCAAATTAATAAGAAAAATACTATGGAACTTGTTACATTGTTATGTGCAAGCAATTATGATCCTGAAGGTAGTGTTCACTTTCTGGTAGCGACTGTACATAGGTAACTGTTACCGAATAGTTTACGTTACGGATAGCTGTTACCGAAACAGGCATCATAAAGATTAGAAAAGGCTATGACTGTAACCTAAAATAACACTTTAATGAGCAGTATTGAAATCATAACATCTTAAAGTATAGTGTTACAAAATAATCACTTTATAGAGTTTGACGACCACTTTGGTGTAATGGTCAAGAAGTTGACTATTAACCAAGAGGTCGCGGGTTCGATCCTCGCACTGTACAAAAATGTGTGTGCATGAACATATCTGTTTGTACTTGTCTGGGTGTTATATGTATTTATTTAAGTTTATTTGTAATACCACTGTTGATTCTGCTATCTGTAACACAAGTGCTTCAGCTACTTAACACGGAGTCAGATCAATGTATGTGATGTTGATGTATATTTGTTTATTTAAAAGAGTCCGTCTTTTTACTTACTCTACTATACGACTAAGCAATGGATACACATTGTCAAAGCAAAGAAAGCCCTTGATACTACATCTTACGTGCTTGATTGTAGGGGTACCCTACACCTTAGAAAGTTAGTTAGTTGTGTTTTGAGTTAAACGACGACGTTTTAAGTTAAAGTTTATTATTTATGTTCACATAGTTTAGTTGTTTGTTTGTTGGAAGCTCGCGCTTAACTGGCTAATATGTACAAGTAAACACACTGTCACGCAAAATGCTGAATTGCAAAAATGCACGCGTGGATTTGACCTGATTGTTCGGTTTTAGGTAAACCGTACAGATAGTATCTAAATACTATCATATCGAGATCACAGACTAGATGCAGTGTTCGTCGCCGTCGTGATTATGAGCGAGCAGCCGACAACCGCGAGTGATTGCCTACTCGTTATGTGTGACACGGTGAACTGGCAGGGGTGTGGACACAGATGCAGCGGAAAGTGGACAAAGGTCAGAAGGTCCTCCTGGCCGATTTCGACCACAGCGGCCAATCTCAACAGAGATCAGCCAACTACGCAGGAGATATTATAGTGCACAAGTGTGAGTGCAATACACAGGTGCACTCACTGTTCCATCACTCTCAAAGTTCGGTGAGACGGCAATCCGACATGACCGGAGAGAGATCAGGCGCAGGACCAACGGCTTAATGTGCTTTCCAAGGCACGGAGGTGTAACAACGCCAAATTTTCGACTCCAAGCTGTTTTAGAGAAATTCATGACAGAAAATGACAGAATCAATTTTGGCTCGACCTGGGATTCGAACCCAGGACCTCTCGGATGTAAGGCAGAAACTTTGTCACTACACCAATCAGGCGAATAATAATCACTTAAAAGCAATGAACTGAGAACCAACAAGCTGAAAACATGACATTGTTATGGTTTAATATCGAACTGGATGCAAGCAGTGATCTTGTTCATCAATAAGATTTACTAGCTGAAGTTATCTTGATGATAAACTTAACCACGCAACCATGCTAAAGTGGTTGTCGTTATGCAGTGTTTTATTATGTAAAACAACGTCCATCTTTGCGGCCGCCTCTCCGAAAGAGCCGGGGGGACGCACCGTCCGCGTAAAGTACTAAAATTTCTTTTTTTTTTAAATGTGAAGTATTCTCCTGGCTTTAACGTCATGTTTTATGAAACTATGGGCGTTGTTTTACAAAACCACTCCCTGTATATAAAAAATAAATGTCCCGCTGTTGTCGCGGCCACCGCCGTCCCCGCGTGCGAACTACGATGAGATAAAAGGGTTGCGGCTCGCACCTGATTACGGCTCCGTGCACAATCCGACTGCGGTCTAGGAATGCGCTGTTACGTGTTGTTGCTTTGTGAAATGCGCGTCGATACTGATGTTATTGAAATGCATTTATACACAGCATAGGTTTTTTTTTTCAACATTCACCCGTTTCTCGCGCCTCAACTTCGCTTTTCTAAACATTGTTCGTAATTTTCTCTTTTCTTACTCGGCGTAATATTACGGCGATCTTGATATCCTATTCAAATCCGTAGCATGTGGATTTGTATGCAAATGCACTACACACGCACGTCTTTCGCACCATAAGCGTGAAGAAAAAGCGCGAATCCAAAATAAATAAAATATTTGATTTTGTCAACTAAGACTATGTAATTGTGCAATCAATCTAAAAATTTGCAACTTTAAAAAACATAATATAGTAACTCAGTTTTATCCTTCCATAAAAGCTGCTGCTGCATAAAGCAGCATTCCCAGCAGCAAAAAAGTCCCAACTTATCTCGTGTCACCGTGAGCCAGCATCACGCTCCTCAGCACGATCGAAGCTGCCCCGCTGGCCGCGAGCCAGGGTCCACGTAAATGTCCTGAGCTTACGCCACCGACTGCATCTAAACCGGTGGATACGCCATCTATTAGGGTAATAAAAAGACATGCTTAAAGTTAAAGTAGACATAAAGACCTTTTTTATTCCAGTGCTATTATGTACCTTACTCAATGGAGTTAAGCACAGCAAGCCAGATTCTAGGTTTTACTTTTTGTTTAATTTAGGTATGCATTTATTAATTCCGAACAGTAGAAGTAACGTAAACAACTTTATCATCATCAAATTTAAGAGCTATGCTCTTGTCGGTGGAGTTTTTTCCATGTTGGTCTATTCAATGCCATTTCTTTGACTTCCTGATATAACACGACACCTAACTTTTCTAGACAACTTATACGAAGATTTTTTTAACTTAATTAAAAGCGAATTCGCATCAATTTTCACAAAAAAAAAATGGTTGCCTGTAAAGTCGGTTTTACGGGCGAAGATTTTACGTGACACCGATCATGTTTGAGTGGGAGAGAGACGCAAGGCATTCGCCGGTCCGGCGGGCCTCTCTCTCGTTCGGTGACTCATCGTAACAGACGTGAGCGGGCGTTACACTTTTTCATGAGTGACTCCGAGCCACAACCTAATTCAAGACGTTGTCACGTCAAAAGGTAAAGTCTAATCTGTTTACAAGTAAGTTTAATGAATGGGCTACACCAGGCATTTATAAAAGCAGGAACAAAATATATAATCTGTATAGTATTCGAGAACATTCTCAGGATCCACATATTACTCGTATAGAATACCTATGTTAAAATATACTAAAAAATCTTAAAAAAAGTTTGTGCCCAAGCAAAGACGAAACAAAGAAACCGGTAAAGATAAAACAAAAGATCGTTCATATTCATTAAAAGATGGAAGTAAACTTGTTAAATCTGATGGAGAAGTAGCTAATATTTTTTAAAAGTTCTTTTTCTAATGTAGCACCATCTACTACTAAAGAACTTAACTCTTCTGCAGAACTGTCTGAATCCATTCTCAAATCCAACATTGATGAGTGTGATTCACCACTAAACTTAAGATACGTTAGCAGCGATGTAATTATTAAAGCATTCAATGAACTAAATATGAAAAAAAAACCCGTGGATCTCTGGGGAATATCCGTATGTATAGTTAAAACTATTATTCAATTCATAGCACCTCTTTTAGCAATCATTTTAACAAATGTATTGATGAAGGAAAATTCTCAAATTTAATGAAATTTAGTAAAATAGTACCGTTATTTAAATCTGGCGAAAAAAATAACCCCTCAAATTTTCGACCAATATCAATCTTACCGGTTCTAAGTAAAATTTTTGAAAATATAATATTCAATTAGCTACTATTTCACTTTACATAAAACAATTTATTGTATAATAAACAATTTGGTTTTACAAAGGGTCGCAGTACTGCTGATGCTGGAGTCGCTCTGTTGAAACATACATTTGATGCCTATGATAGTAAGCATGATGCTATAGGATTTTTTTGTGACCTCTCTGAAGCGTTTGATTGTGTTGACCATGAGACCCTGTTGAGAAAACTTCGCCATGATGGTGTATCAACTAATGCATGTAACTTATTTAATTCATATCTCACTGAGAGAACACAAAAGGTTTCTATCAATGGAGCAGTCTCCTGGAGCACCTCTCACTATGGGTGTGCCCCAGGGTTCGATATTGGGACCGTTATTGTTTTATATATATATTAATGACCTTCCATACTTTGTCGACGGTGTTTGTGAGATAGTGTTATTTGCTGATGATACTTCATTACTTTTTAAAACCCCAAGGGGTAAAGAATCGTTTGACGATGTAAATGGTACTCTTTCACAAGTACTTCATTGGTTCACTGTTAACAATTTATTGCTTAACGCGACCAAAACTAAATGCATTAAGGTTACAATTCCCAATGTCCGACAAGTTCCAACAAGGGTTGTTGTTAAGGATGAACAACTAGTTACTTCAAATACTACAACTTTTTTGGGAATTACTTTGGATGATAAGCTCCAGTGGGGTCCTCATATCGTGACCTTATCAAAGAGACTAAGCTTCGCTGCATACGCTGTAAGAAAGATAAGGTTTTTGACTGATGTTGAAATGGCAAGGCTAGTTTATTTTAGTTATTTTTACAGTATCATGTCATACGGCATCTTACTCCATAGTAGCTGCAGCTGAGCCCCATGGCTCAGCTGCAGATATAGAAACAATTTTCGTATTGCAGAAACGAGCCGTGCGGGCTATTTATAAACTCAAATCAAATGGGAATTGTTTAAAGAAGTTAAAATACTTACAGTTTACTCGCAATACACTAACGAAAACCTAATATACGTTCGAAAAAACTTATTTCCTAAAAATAGCGATTTGCATAACTTCAACACAAGACAAAAAATAGGCTTGCCGTTCCACATTTTAGGCTTCATAAAGTTGATCACTCATTTATGGGTAGATGTATATAATTTTTTAATAAATTACCTGAAAATTTAATGTCATTGCCTTTAGATAATTTTAAAACAGTTGTAAAAGATGTATTAATGTCGAAAATGACAAAAATATATGGAAATGTTTAAATGTAAACAATTACAATTATTGTAAATCAAATTTGAAAAGAGGCAATGACAATAGTGACTGACTTTCTTGCGCTGCTTCTTCTCAGCACTGGCCCAAATTGTCCCGAAGCGGTGGCAGGGTTAATTTATTTGGGACGTGTAAAAGTGCTAATTGTTTGCCTACTTACAGAAATAAATTGATTTTATGATTTTGATTTTATGCTAAGCTTTCGTTTAAGTGGTGTAATAGACAGCTCTCTATATATGTCTAAGACAAAGACGGACATTCCCATTAATAACATTCGTATGTAGGCGCAGGAGGGCCTTCATCGGAATCCATGTTAAAGTGGGGTGGGTAGGGTATTGAAATTCTAGTAACGATAACATTTTTATAGAAATCAATTTAATTGATCTACGATCGACAAAATAACAATTAGGCAATAATCACTAGGTCTATAAATAGGTAATCACAAAACTATGTCACGAACAATTCACCGATTTCTTAGAAATTAAGCGATTCGTCGAATCTATGTTGCGCGAACGGCAGCCATCTTTCAAAGTGGAAGTTGCCGCCGCACTACCGCAGACTATGAGGTTCCGCTAGAGGCAATCACGTGACTCTTTTTCTAAGGCAATTGTCATTTTTGACTTAAGGCAACAATTAAATCAACGTTAAAATAGCGAAGCGCCGTTAGATTAATTAAATAAGCTTACCGATCGATGTTTATTTATATTGGTGTCCTACGATCGTGAGCTAAACGATCCAGTAACCCTTTCAACTAAAAGCAAGCCCTTGGCGTGTCGCCAACTGTTTAGTATATGTCTCATACTAACTACAATAAACAAATAGTAAGTACTACTCATTCTCATTCAATGCATTCGTATTGATCACCTCTATACAGCTACAAAACCAATTTGTGCTGACCCCCTGGCTCACAATGTGACTCGTAAAGAATCCTGGCAAATGTCCAGGGTGTAATGAGGTTGAATCTGTCCTCTATTGGATATAATAGGTACTTGAATATTCGATTACTTCCACTATAGCATTTTCGGGACTTCGCAGGCCTTTTGATGTCACAATGCTGGCGGAAGCGTGTTCATTGCGATAAAAACCTATTATGTTATGGTCTGATCATTATGGGAGAATAAATTAAACTTTGACATCCTTGATCTTCATGTCACCGACATAACCTTGGCAAGTATACCATACTTTTTTCAGTCGCTCCTTGCTAATAACTAAGATAGTCTTTGTCAATCTAGTCGTCCAAGGATGATTGCGCACGTCTTTAACTACTTGAGGTCTGGTAACTACTTGAGGTTATTATTATTTTCGTTGGGAAAACTGTTGCGGTCCCGCCTTTTTTCATGCTTCAGATGGCATTTGCTCTGTTTTCGCAGCATGTTCAATACTACCCAGTCATTCAATGGTGATTCGGAATCCGTGAACTTGGTACCTACTGCGCACGGAGGGGCTGGCCTCGCGCCAACCGCGTGCGATGTTGCCAAACATGGTCCGCTCGGATAGCTATGAATACGTTATCGGCCGGTTTAATTCATGTAACTATTGTTTCAATCAATGGTAAACAATAATTACGTTTTTTTACGGAGTATGCATGCAGCAAGCGACAGCTCCTGCTCTCGCTTGCTGCATGTACTCCTGTACATGCTTAGATCAAGATATTATTCTTGTCGAAAATAAGAGGGTCTACCTGTTACTAAATGTGACACGAACAAATAATAATTTCTGTTGCTGAATTCGATACACACAGTCCGTTAAAAAGCTTTTCAAGTATAAGATCTTACGGAGGTAATACGCTTTACTGATTTCTAGTGTTATATAGCGTATATGATAGTGTCCCCTATCTTCTATAGCTAATAACAAACTAGGATACATAAGAAAACTTTGATTTCCTCAATGTTGGCGATTACTTAATCGGCTACCTTACCAAGTGTAACTTAGTTTCGGCGGCTCCACAACTTTTGTCTACACGTGTCTTCATCAGAACTCTCTTCACAATTAGCCGCCTCTTCATCCGTAACCCTAAGTATGCAGTATAATTATAACAGCCTACTCACAATCTATAAAACTATATATTATTCTACAATATGTTTTAAACTTATTATTTGTTATAACAGAACTTTAAAAGAAAACTACTTGTAGGTACTACAAGTAGTTTTCTTTTAAAGTTCTGTTCAACCAAATCATAGCAATTACTAATCTGAAACTAGTTTTGTTAAAATCATTTTCGTCATGATCAGTGATTGATAATAAAACAAATATGATCGTAGCTGTGTCGAAAAAAATCGGCTGTCTGTAAAGTCGGTTTACTGACGATAGTTGAACGTGACAACGTCTTTGTCACGTTGCCTCTTTGTCGCTCGTTCCGCGCTCTCGCAATCACTTCAAGCCTTGAATGGAACGCCTCAGAGCGAGGTAACGCCGCATGCGTCTTGTTTTTTGGTGCGTGCAGCCGGCTCCATCGAATTATAAGACGTTGTCACGTCAAAAAATGACGTGAATAGGAAAACAGGCTATACTCTTAACAGTCAAAGGAAAGTACCCAGTTGAAATATCATGAATAAGGTACAATGTAATGTTGTTGCCCAAGTTTTAAACAAAGTGACTTGACTGTTTCTTCAAGATTTCCAGAAGGCAAATCTGTCTGTCACTGGGGAGTTAATGAAGCGTTAAATAGCAAGACGAGCACCGTTTATAATTGCAGTTTTTCTCTATGTCACCGCTTGATACCCTCCCTCGTTACCCTGGGTACCACAAAAGACTTTCAATATAGTAGTTTTACTTTGAACAAAATGTAACCATATTTAAACTTATAGCTAATTAGACAAAAATATATATTGCTTGTATAGAAATAAAATTAAAGAACGTGATGTAAACAATAACATATTAAGCCTAGTTTAAAGTTCGAAAAAAGTGCTGACACTCTTGACTTCTTTGTTATTTAGCAAAATGCTGTCTTGTTAAATATACTAATGAAGTAGGTACAAAATACTTATAATATGACATACCTTCGATAATTACTTTGTTTTAAACAAGTAATAGTTTCAAGATAGTGTTAATTTTCAATACCTTAAGAAAATATTTATGCTCTCTTCAGCCTGAAGCACAGGTTTGTAACCAACTTCAGGTAAAGAAAGGTTTCGTTCTACATCTTATTTTAAGCTTATATTAATTTAGTATTGTCCATTTGAAGCGAAATAAATGATGATTATTATTATTATTATAATCAGCGAATATATTGCCGATAGGACCTTTTTTATTCTACCTTAGACCAAACACTACGGCTTGTGCAATTAATACTCACAGATCATTATGCTAATTTGATTTTTAAAAGTCATTTTTATTTCTAACTTCAACTACACATTACATTGCACTTTTCTAATCTTCAAAACATTTATCGTGTTTTTCTTAGTACCCAAATTAGTAAAGGTGCGAACATTATGGCCTTGTAGTATCGTTAATGTACTTTTAATAAAATAAATATAAATAAATATTTCACAACAATCACGCCAATTCTCTAGTCCCAAATTAAGCTACGAGGCTTGTGTTATGGGTACTAGACAACGGATAAACATACTTAAATACTTTTTTTTGTAAATAAATACATAATATTATACATAGAAAACACCCAGACCAGTACAAAAACACATGTTCATGCATATTTATGCATCCCCGCACAGTACAAACTGTGCGGGGATCGAACCCGTGACCCTTGGTTTTTGAAGTCCGACATGTGGACCACTGCACCAAGCGGTCGTCGTTTAATTAATCCGGTTTCCGTGTAACATTTTTCTTAAGCATGTTTCTGTACTTCTGCATCTTGTTATTTTGTGTTGCTGTCGTGTAATGGGCGGAATTAATAGCTCATGTAATGCCAAGTTATGGTACTTAATAGCAAAGAAATCTTGTCCAATTACGTCGCCGGGTCGCCTTTTTGTGTGGAAATTGACATGATAAGAACTAGCTAATGATGATATCAGTAATTCTATTTTTTGGATCATTAAACAATTTTGGATTTTATTGAAACAGAACCAGATAAAAATAATGAAAGATTCATGATTTCAACCCCTGAGGCGAAGAGGAGACCTTTAAAGGTATTGCTAGAATAAATTTTCAAAATCGGGGAAGATATTGATTGAATCATTCGATATTTATCTCCCTTTACTGCAAATTAAAGCATGTAAAGGAACCGTTTTACTAAGCCAATTGTTTTCTGTATTTTTTCTGGAACTGTTATCAAAAGAGTTGATGTTAATTTAATTGTACACCGCTTAATTAAGTGTACAAATTAGTGCACGCTCAACTAATGGAGGCGATTCGTCTTGCTAATCACGCAAGTTGTACTGTTATAAACAACCCGATAGCATCTGCTGGTCATCAATTAAAGCCCTTTGGCTTTTTGTATGTCTTAGTTTATGGTTAATATTAGTTTCCTTGTAGAAAGTTAAGTGAAAAAACTTATTTCATCTTATAATTTTGTGTTATCGTTTAGGCATATGAGGATTTAAAGTATAAAATCCACAAATAGTACCTCTTTAGTGCTATTAGGTACGCACACGTGAGCGGTACGTTGGCACGTACGTAAGTGATAAGTATTTAAGACAATTTGTAATAATAAATAAATATTGCAATAAATACTTGTCACTTACGTACGTGATGCTATTTTACCATGTTTATATCTCAGTTATTCCATTAGCTTATAAACTTAAGTGGAAGTAGCATTTTAAACCTAAATGAATCGATGACAGTTTGATACAAATAAAACCACCGCTCAGTTTATCATCCCGTTTATTACTGCTAGATCCCAGTCAAGCCAACACCAAACTATACCTACTAAGATATAAGTAGGTATGTATATACATTGCTCATACACATCACATTTACTACTAATCATATTATCAAACATAAGATACCACAAATTTTCAATTACACTCTCAAATCCCAAACATATTGCGACAAAGTGGGCCACGATACCTGCCCCAAAGTGTGATATTCGAAACGAGCAAACAGCACTAACTCCGCATCGACACGGCAAATCCGCCGGTTATTGAGGTCATCCTCAGTCATCAGCCGGGCCACGTACTACTAAATTGAGGCTTTACATCCAGACATTCGAAAATACACCCAAAAGTTTGTGTTGTAAGGTGTAAATTTGAACAAGGGAGAACGAAAGCAGGTGTAAGATTCTCGGAGATATTACACCTTTGTGGAGCGCGCCCCGGGCGTCGGCGCAGGCCGCACCACAAACAGTTTGTTGAAATATTAAATGCTTTGAATAGTGACCTGCGTCCTGCGGTGCGTGGTCAGCTGCGGCTGCGAGCGTAAATCGGATGCGCGTCAAAGCGCACCAATTTCCGTGGTGCCGGCCGGCAGTAGAAGAGACTGACTGACATTGTGTTAGCAGACATTTTTATAATGTTTCATGATACCTAAAATGATCGAAAAACATCGCATCCAAGTAGTTAAATAATAATAGGGTCAGATGCAGAAGGCAGTACTTTTGGACACGGCGCGCATCGTCCGGGGGTTTCTCTCTCTGTAGCCTTAACTGTCGGCAGCTTGACAATTTAACGATAGGTAAACGATACGTATACATTACGATAGTTGTTCGTGCTCACCCTACAGTAATATTTCAGAGTCAGTAAAACACAAACAATCGCGAGCTCGCTATTACTTTCTATAATTGAAAATTCGGTAGCTGACAAGTTTGATACGGCCACGGAAGTTTTCTCCGGAGATAATAAAAAGTTACGATAACGGTAGAACAAGTCTGCGTTCGCAGGGCCACCGACGGCCCCGTAAAGATGTCATTTGTCGATAAATCGCTCTCGCGGAAATAATCGCGAGCTAGGGCTGCCACTCGTTAGATTTTATTGTTACGTCGGTGTAATGGCGTGTGGGGACATTTGCGATTCGTAACGTACAGGTAGAATTGCTGATTGCTGTACCAAATGACGATTGAACATTTACCGTGTACTCTTTGGATTTGTGATCGTTCATAAATGATTTTGGAATAAGTTACTTGTATTGAAAGTTAGATTTTACGTGACTACGTCTTTTCAACGCGCCTAATTCTCTAGTGCTGCGCGCGCGGCGGACCGATCATGTTTGAGTGGGAGAGAGACGCAAGGCATTCGCCGGTCCGGCGGGCCTCTCTCTCGTTCGGTGACTCATCGTAACAGACGTGAGCGGGCGTTACACTTTTTCATGAGTGACTCCGAGACACAACCTAATTTAAGACGTTTTCACGTCAATAACAAATGTTAAATAACTGAAATGAATTTATATATTAGAAAATAATGACAGCCCTGTCCTCAAAATTGCTGAGGCAAACGTATCCCTGGTCCTGTCACGAGTCGGGCCGTAACGGTGTTTTTCGCAGCCCTTCGGCCATCTTTAACGATCGCTTTGACTCTGACGGTACGTTTTGTCTGTCTACACGGTATGCAGTTTCATCAGTCATCAGTTTATAACCTGTAACCCACTTACAGTCGTTATTCCACTTGTTTTTTCCTTGATGTAAGCAATGTTCACCGAAACACCCCTCCACCAATCCGCACTGAGCCGGCGTGGTGGAGTATGGCTTGGACAACCATATAGTTGAGGTGAGGTGAAATTTAAAACAGTTGTAAAAGATGTATTAATATCGGAAGGGTATTATAAAATTTATGATTATATAACTTAGAAAGATATATGGAAATCTTTGAATGTAAACAATTACAATTATTGTAAATCAAATTTGAAAAGAGGCAATGACAATAGTGACTGAGTTTCTTGCGCCGCTTCTTCTCAGCACTGGCCCAAATTGTCCCGAAGCGGTGGTAGGGTAAATTTATATGTTGGGAAGTGTAAAAGTGCAACTTGTTAGCCTACTTGCAGAAATATATTGATTTTATTCATTTTAATGGAACGTATATACCAAAAGCTATTAAAATTACGTCGAGTAAATTAATAAGGGGAAAAGATATAATCATTCGAAATAGCGAACGGAATAGATTAAAAAAGTACCAGTAAAAATAATTTCGCAATGAAAGCCACAAACCCGACTTAAACATAATTAAAAAAAAACCGTATCGTTAAAATGGTGACGCATGTAGACAGTGTTTAGGTCAGATAATAGTATTTTCCTGAATTTTTTAACACTTTTAACCCTAACTGCATATTTCGTCCTGGTTTCTCACTTGTAGCAATGAAGTGGCAACCCTGAGCCCCCGACGGCACAACCCTTTGTGCGTGCGGTGGACAGCGCGGGCGTCGCTTGTCCGGTGCACTTCTGTTGTAAAATGTATTTTAATTATCATTTCCAACATCGGCTTTCGCAATTTTATCAGTTCTTCTAGATATTTTTTATTTGCTATGGTACTAGTAAATTTATAGTGATAGCTTTTAACCGGTTAATTATGAAGGTAATGTAGCGGTGAATGATGATAAAAGTTAGAAACAAATTAAGTTTGATTCACGGCTACATAGAAGTGTTCCAAAAATGTTGTTCCTTTTTGCCGGGTTACTGGAATCTTTTTTTGTTTTTTAACCCTAGTTCTAGGATTTATTTCTTAAAAAAACAATAACAAACAATTTTGACATGTATTTTCTGTGCGTTTTTCTATTATTTTATCCATTGCAACAAATTGCGTTTGAGATATTAGATTACCAAACCACTCAAGATACCAACAAACTCGTTTGCGTTATTCGCATACCCCATAAAAAGCAATACCGAGCAATTTCCTGAAGATTCCTATTTGCCGGGTCTAAAGTCGAGTAGACCACATCTGCCTTCTGCCCCGCTCAGGAGATCGACTGCGCGTGACATACAATTACTAGCACGACAGACGACGTGACGCGCCCGCGACCCGCACGCCAATGCAATGCGGGATTCGCGGGATTGCAGAGCGAGCGGGATTTTAAGTATTTCTGGGTTCTGTATATGTCGCTGCGTATCTTTGATCACAATGAAAACCACACCTGAAGCAGTACTCACAGGAACAGGAAACTCACAATAATATAAGTCAATCTGCATAATTCACTTTCTGACGCGAATTAACAGCGTACAGCGCCATCTAGTTTGATGAGATGGAACTAAATTTATGATTATGGCTAGAACTTACGGATTACTTATTTATAGTGTTTTTAAATGAAGACAAGGAAATGTTTTGTTTTTGAAACGGACTCAATGCAGAATACATTTTCTTATAGTAAACATTAGGGAAATTTTAAGAAAACACTATATGAATTTACTTATTTCGCACTAAACAGTATATAATTTTTGTTCTAAAAGTCTGCGTATTTATAAAAATCGGACAGTTATCCTTAGCCTGCAATTAAGCTTTTTATTTTATTTCAAAGATCTAATTGATCTTGAAAAAGCCTAACTGCAAGATTAAAGGCCATGTTTTATACAACTGTAATTTTGAACCGAAACCTAACTCAAGTAAATTACATGATACAAAAGATTTCCAGAACAGTTCACAAATATTTGTATATTCAAGCGCTACCTTCAAAAAAATACTAATAACAAAAAACAAGCTGTACTCGTATTCAGAATGAGTCACCCGTAATGTAACCTTGATTCCAGTATGTTTGAATAAGTCAATTAACTTAAAAGCACTTCCAGATTGAGAATCAGTGATCACAATTATAGATAAAAATTGTTTACCCGAGGACACACAAGTATGTAAATGGCAGAGAGGAAATTATTAAGTTGCAGAAAAATGGCTTTACGCCTATAAAATTATTTTCAGCTAGAATACAGATTGGTAAAATAAGACATGCTTAGATTGCTATAGGTGCTTGTGGCGCAGTGGTTGCAGCGCTTTGGTAGTGATATCAAAAGTTAAGCAACCTACGGCGCGGTCATGTTTGGGATGGGTGACCATTCTGACCATAATCTCCGTGTTTCGGAAGGCACGTTAAGCTGTTGGTCCCGGTTAATATCGATAGATATTAGTCGTAAAGCCTGGTCGGAGGCCCGAGGGCGGCTTAATAACGTTCTGACAGTAAGGTTGGTCACTTGCCTTACACACACCCCTCCACCAATCCGCACTGAGCCCGCGTGGTGGAGTATGGCTCGCACCACCTCATAGTTGAGGTGAGGCCTGTGCCCAGCAGTGGGACGTATATAGGCTGATGATGATGATGATGATGAGATTGCTATTTGAGAAAATCTTCCTGTGCCAATGATAACAGGCAAAGATTTGCAATTTGCAGTTAGGATAATTCATGAGTCTGATTGTAACATATGTATGTATTGTATAACACCATAGGATAGTTCATGAGTTTGATGGTGACATTTCTATAATTACACTGACACATACTGAATATTTTCAATCTATAAAGTACTTATTCCTGTCGATTCCCCTGGGTCTAACAAATACTCATCCAGAAGTTGTGACTCCTAACCCACAAAACATGCACTAAGTAGAAAATTGCAAAACATTTGGATCAATAAGGTAAAATATGCCAACGATGTTAAAATTCTCACAAAGAAAATTTTTGACTGATTCGTAGGTACTCTTATTGTGTTCATTGAAATAAAGGATGTTTTGTCCTTATAATATATATTTGAAAATATATATAGGTTTTCATAGATTTTATTTTAGGGTCCTCCATGACCCTCTTCAGTCTAGGAGCTATGTATGCGCAAAACAGTCTTAAAAGCACTTATTTTTTGGCATTAGCATTCACAGCGCGCCCTTATTCAAACTAGATTCTCCTGAGACTTCATCGGTCATAACTCCTGACTCCTGAGGGCTCCAAAGGGCTTCGATAAGATAAATTTTATTTCAACTTTAATATTGTTTGGATTACATTTGCGATCATGATCAAATTGAAAGAGTGAATGACCCTTGAAGGGTATTTCTGTTTACCAAACTTATTCGGTTGTCTACTAGTAGTCACAGTTAGAAGAATTATCACAAAGGTATCTTTATTTATGATATCAACAGTGATAAAGTGTCTTTATGTATGTTGTTCAATTACTCGTCCTTAACATGATATCTCAGTTGCTATTATTTCTCTGCTCAAAAATACTTTTGTGGTGATAATATACTGTCAAATCATAGAATCTTCATACCATCTATTGTCTCAATGAAAAATTAAATAACCAATTATTGCAAAAGAAATGTTGAAAAGGACAAATCATAACGAATATGGAAAACAGGGATGATGAGTATAATTTAAATACAATTATGATGTGAAATTAAAACTAACTAAAAGTTAAATGGACTGCTACAGGCGGGACTCGAACCCACACCTCTCGCAAGCCGAGTGCTTGTAAATCAGCTGATAAGGTGTTTCTTTCGGATGTTGTTGGTATTTTACCACAACATAGAAGAATCATGGCTGGCTACAGCCTTTTTTTTTTTCTCGCTGTGGAAATGCTTTTACGCATGCCTCCCACACATCTGCAGGGGGGTATGTGGAACTCAACGGCTGGTGTGCAAGGCCGTAATACCCACTAAAACCAGAGCGCATTCCACCACTCCGCCATTGTGGGGGGTGCCATGGGGTCGCGTGAGCATTCACCATGGCACAGCGGCGGATAGCCCGAGGGCCACAAACTCCTTGGCGAAGAGCAAGGTGTTGGGCTCCGCCACCTGCCGGCCGCAGAGGATAGGGAGGACGGCAACGACACACCGCATCTCCTCTTCCTCTGCGGCCCCACCGCAGCGCCATCCAACGGTGCGCCCCCGTTTGGTCGCGGGAGAAAGGCCGCACGGCAACGACACACCGAGACGTCTCTCCTCCCGCGACCGCACCCGACTGCGAGGGACAGTGGCTGGCTACAGCCTAAGCTTTTTTGAACACTCAAAAAAGTTCGGACCGATGAGTAAGTGTCACGGTAGCTCAATTGGGAGGGCAATCGCCCGGCTTGCGCGATGTGCGGGTTCGATTCCCGCCTGTTCCATTTTTCTCTAAGTGTGTTTTAATTTCACATTGTAAAAAAATTAATCCTAAAAAATAAAGTAACTTAATAAGAAATATGATTCAATTACATGTCTAAGAATGTTAAAAAGCGATTATGCTTGTTATAGAAATCACTCCGTACGATAATATTACATACAAACATTAAGGTCAACAAGTGTTACTGCCCACACACTGCGCGGTCAATGTCATCTGATCGGCCGTTTTTCCATCCGACTGGCGATCTCTAAGTCGCCTATTACTCCTGAAGACGTCCAGAGATAGCATCGAGCTGCGAGATTGAAACTTTCTATGTACACTCGCCCCGTCTATGTCCCGCGGATTGATAAGGGTCGGATTACTGATCGCTGGTCGCATATGCGGCTCTATCAATTCACTAGATTGACAGCCTATTTATAAAGAGACGTGTGCCTATTATTTTTTGGTATCAGGTTGATAGATACACGATCGGTAGCTCGGCGTGTGTTGAGGTGCAGCTCGACTCGCGTAAATTATGACTACGGTAGGCGAACTTCTGATTTTTTTTGTGCCTCGCCTAATAAATAAACTACCAACAGAATTAAGAGATAATTTATTATTTATTTAAAATTTTATTGCGCAAGAAATGTACAAAGGGTGGACTTAATGCTAAAAGCATTTTCTGCCAGTCAACCTCAAAGTCATGCAGAAAGAAGGCAATAATTTATCTATTAAAAATATTAAATTAATGCTTAAGTTACACTTTCTTGGTTCTCTTTCCGGTAATTGGCAATAATTAAATTATTAATCTATTAACCAAATGGCTTATATTACTTATTTGTCCAATTCTTGTTTATATTTATTTATTAACTTTATTTGTAACTCTTTGTACAATTATTACAAATCCTCGTGGTTTACTTGTACTAAGTAAGTTAGTTAAGTGTTTTGTAATGTAACGGTTATTTACATGATAATAAAGAGAAAAAAATAAATAATTGAAGTTCGTATCATTGGACGCAGCTACAAGAATAGCAACGATCATGTCTGCGAAACTTCTGTAGAAGGGTGGTGTCTGGTGTCTTATCTAGATGTAATTGCGATATTTTAGTTTTACACGATTTATTTTTATTTTTTACGATACATTTTCTTTCTTTTTTGGATAATTATTCAAAAATCTGAACAATTTCAGAAAAATAAAATAGAAGTTTCAATAAACTCGTTGTTAACGGTCACAAAAAGTTACCTGCGTACGTAAAAGGATTCTAAAAACTGACCGTCGTTGAAAATTTAATTTAATATCATCCCAACTTTATGAACATGTAAGTACCTAAAACAGCAATTGGTAAGCAATGCGGCGACATAAAATTAATTTTTAAATCGCCAGGAGCCGTTACTCACTCCTGTCATTTTATGCCGTCGGCTGCGTCAGTCACTCTAATAAAACTCTTTAAATAGACACCTGGCTATCTTCCTCCCGTATCCGGCTAAGCTTTATGTATGAACCCGTGGAATATGCCGCGCGCCGGTCCCAGGTTCGGCTCCTCGCCCATAAATCAGCGTCGCGTAATAAACGTCACGATAAATGTATATTTGTCGCGTCAAACCTTCGAAACCCTACGATAAACACACGCTAGCCAAAAAAATATTGACCCCTATACCAACGGCAGAAGGCACAAAGTAGAACAGTGTAAAATATAAGCTGATAGGAAAATGGCAGTGATTGTAAGTCGCGTCAAAGATTAATGCCAGCGTGTAGAGCACGTGGGGGATTCAATGACAATATTTTTGCCCTTTTGACGATAAAAAAGGCTAGATAAACCTAGTTATTGGAGTATAAATATGTTTTCATTACGAGGTATTCAAAGTTTTCAAAGGTTTATAATGTGTACATTATTCTGAGTTTGTATCTGTTTTTTGCTCAAAAGCTGAAAAAGAGAATTATTTTGCTTTAAATTTCCACTAAACGACGCCAGCGCAAGAACCCAAATACAAAAATAGTTATTTGTTATACAAGAGTGCAAAGTTGCTTGTAAACCGCGTGTTCAATTTTGATGACCGAGCAAGCGAAGGATTCCAAAATTGAATCACGAGCGCAGCGAGTGATTCAAAATTAGAATCCTGAGCGTTAGCGAGGGAATCAAAACAGCACGAGGTGAAAAATCTTTGCACACGAGTGCAACACGTAACTTTTCATTCCACCTTAGCGAGGAAATGACTAAATTCAAATAAAACCGTTGACAATCACAAGATAGGTACTTTTATTTCAGTTTCGGTATTAAATCCTACATTATGTCAGGTAAGTATCCTACTACTATTATAAAGGCGAAAGTTTGTAAGTATGGATGTATGGATGTATGGATGTATGGATGTATGGATGTTTGTTACTCTTTCACGTAAAAACTACTGAATGGATTTGAATGAAACTTTACCACAATATAGCTTATACATCAGAATAACATATAGGCTACAATTCATAAAGAATTTTTAAGATAAAGGCTTTCCACGCGGACGAAGTCGCGGGCGGCCACTAGTTACAGAATAATCTTTAAATTAGAACAAAATAATACTTAGGTATAATTAATAAAAATTGAAAGTAACGTTGCTACAGTTATTTAAACTGAGTGTAATATTTTTGTTGGGTACTGTAATATTGGTGTTAGTCACTTGTGTACTGTTTTTCGAGTGCTTGCTTTCTTGTTCTCGGATAATTCTATAAAATATGCCAGCAAAACGTTTTCTGAGAAAGTTTTGGCTCCTTTTGCTAGTCGCCACGTGTTGAACATAACGTACCTACTGTTTTAAATACTTCTCGCGTGATTGTTGAGGGAGAAAGCTCATTTGCGCATTATTAACAGTTTCAGTCAATTCTGTTGGCGTCAGACAAACTTCCTCGTCGCAAGAATCAATCATTTTAGTTTTTTTACTTGTTTTCAAGTTTCTTGTTTTTAATATAAGGTTTAACAATGACGTGACAAAATGCCGCGTAAAGAACCGCCTACAAAGCAAATTGAAAAAAGAACACCAAGAAGGTTCCGAGTTTGAGTTTTAAACAAATTAAAAAATGTTGTATGATATATTTGGCACCATAGATGTAGAGCAATTAAATAGGTTTAATGATTTTTTTAATTCACAAACTTAGTGCACACGATGTTCTAAATTAAAATTTACTTTAACCTCTAGTGAATAAAAACGGCTTTTGCACTCAGATATTGAAGAGCAAAAAGACTCTTTCCGAGATGGTGGGATGAAAAACTCTTTTTCAGCTTCAGTCATAAATTTCCGCTAAGTATCGCCTGATCCATCAACTGTTTCTTGCCCTGTTTATACAAGATGTTCCAAATTATTATCAAAGTTCGGATATAGCCGCTACTGGACTATTGTACAGATACTTTACCGATTTTTCGAACACTATTTTTTAACTTGACTAATAACCAACAATCCAAAAGAAATACCAAATTTGAAGATATTCGCTCCAAAGCTCACACTGACCCAATTAATCTAATGTCTTCTAATAAAGCAGTAACAATTGTCAGTAGCACAAACACATAAACTGTCTGCACATTATAATGCGAGTGCGTATGACAGTATCCCTTGGCCGCCATCTTGCGCCGGCAGCGCCTGCCCGCGGGCGCGGCTGTAAATTGTTACAACATCAAATCATGTCAACCTATTTGACAATAGCGGGGGATTGGGGTCAGGTCTTACTTGAAGGCTCTAATTGCAGCAAATACATAGGTACGTAATTATATCACAGATTGAATGCGTTACAATTACAACCACAGGACAACTTTTACTTATTACTAGCTGACCCGGTGAACTTCGTATCATTTTTGTATAGGCAAATAAAATTGACGTTTTTTTTTAAATATTTCGAGACTAAAATTAGTCAAATCTGTTTTAGAGAGACTAACGAACAGCAATTCATTTTTATATACAGGGTGGCGACCATAAAACGACAATTGATTTTCTGTCTGTTACTGCTACTGCCTCAACTGCAAAACAGATGAATGAGATGAAAATTAATACACATAAAGAATGGTGACGACTTTTTATGTGTACCAAAACTCATCCTTATCTGTTCAGTAGTTTAGGCGTTGACGCGTAACAGACAAAAATCGTATTATGGTCGCCACCCTGTAAAAGAAGTTAATAGAAGAAGAATATAATTAACGTAGAAGATGAAAGTGGTGGTAACGCCTTAAATCTCTTTCAGAAAATCTAGCTGAAAGTTTTCTAAGAGTCGACTCGTGTTTTATTCAGAGAGATTATGACGGTGTTATCATTTCTCAAATAAAAATTTATTGCGATCTCTACGAATTACTGAATTACATTCTCTTTTTTGGTTCGTAGTTTTTTATATGTATTTCTGGTACTTGCCGGCGACATCGCCAAAGCACCCATGAGTGGCCTGTTGTATGGCCATATTTAACTATACTAAGCATATCAAAACCAGGTCAGTATTACAGACTGGAATAATATACAAGCGTATAGGTCAAGAGCAAAACTCCTGTAACGTTTTGGCAGATGAAATGCCAAGATTAAATTAATCTGGTCATTCGTCCATAAAAATATACCTATGACGACCATATTGGTGTGATAGTTAAGAAGTTGACTATTAACCAAGAGGTCGCGGGTTCGATCCCCGCACTGTACAAACATTTGTAAGCATGAACATGTCTGCTAGTACTGGTCTGGGTGTTATATGTATCTTTTAAGTTTATTTGTAATACCACTGTTGATTCTGATATCTGTAACACAAGTGCTTAAGCTACTTACCACGGAGTCAGATGAATGTATGTGTATGTTGTTGTAATTTTATTAACAAAACATATATAGATACCCAAGCAAAGACCACGCCAGAACTTTGATGTGCCCAAATGCGAGTACCTATTTGAATAGCATAAATTACTTTAAAAACTTATGTATCTGTTCATCTTAGGTTTTACCAATAAAAAGTAGGATTTACTACCTATGTTGGGAAATGTCAGATTTTATAAAATAGACAAGTTTTTCGAGCTTTTACACAACTTTTTGTATCTAGATAAGATTACTTAAACTTTTAATGAAGAAAACAAACAGCTCTATTGATACATGGTTACTTTTTAACATTATTATTTTGATGAGATTTATTTTGTACTAACATTGAGGTAAATCCAATTAAATGTTTCTTTTTTTATCATTTATTTGGGTCATCAAACAATATCACAATAAGATAACACTAGGTAAAAGTTGTGCATAAGATGTAATTATTGTGACATCCACTACGATAACCACAGATTACTAAATAGTTTTGAAGTTGAGAAGTGATAAGTATACACAATATAATTCAAAAATAATAATTTGTTTGATAGCGATACAAGTTTAGAAACAAGTCAGTGTTACTCACGTAAGTTGCTTATAAACAAGATGCGCCAAAATCTAGGTAGGGTAGGGTAAAGTATATTAGTAAAAATAAATAATAAAGTAAGTATGTTGGTAAAAGTTAAAAATGAACAATATTCACAGAACTTTTCGGACTTTTACATCTAGAGTTATATATCTTAGGTTTTAATGATATGATATATGATATGAATCCATTGATATGATATTCAATAAGCTAGGCTTTTACCGTGACACATATATGGTGCGTTTATACGCACTATATATTTTCACAAAAAAAGTTGCTAAGTTACTCAATAAGGCGTTAATAATATTATATAGAGGTACTTAAGTGCAGACCGGACTTTATAGTAATTAAAATAAGGATCATACCTTTACTATTGAGGTCCACATTGAATCAACTCGTCCAGTAATTGATTCGGATGTGTTTCGAGCCATTAGCCGTCGTAGTGATTAGTGAAGAGAACGATCGAACACGTGACGGAGGTAGAGTCCTGATGCGTAATGGATTTGGTTGGGTCTATTTATCTTTCTAGTTCTGGTTATGTGTTAATTTATACTTAACTAAGGTCAACGTCCTTTCTTACATATAAATACTAAGAGAAATAGGGTGCGTCTATGCGTGGTTACGTTTTGCGAGAATTTGCAACAAAGATCGTCTGTCGAACTAATCGCCAAGTAAGTAAGTAGGATACACCTAAGTTTAACCGCATGTGGCGGGCTGCACCTAGTTGTAGCCAGCTAAAACTAGGTGTAGCCACACTTCGGCTATGCTAAAAAATGTCTATAGAGCCATACTAATGTGTCATATGCCACATTCGTATATAACATTGTAGGGGGTTGTAATGATGTAGACATTTGATAGATGTAGTTGAAGTTGTATCTGCGTCACGGGATGTGATAAGTAAAAACTGTGTTCGATTCCGTAGAGAGCGTTTATTACACTGGATTGATTACATCGGTATAAAATAATGTGTCGCAGTAAATACGTGCTTGAACGTGTAAGAGGTGCTTGTGGCGCAGTGGTTGCAGCGCTTTGGTAGTGATACCAAAAGTTAAGCAACCTAAGGCGCGGTCATGCTTGGTATGTGTGACCATTCTGACCATTTAAGAGACGTCTTTTCACAAGCATCTCCGTGCTTCGGAAGGCACGTTAAGCTGTTGGTCCCGGTTAATATCGATAGATATTAGTCGTTAAGCCTAGCCAGAGGCCCTCGGGCGGCTTAATAACATCTGACAGTAAGGTTGGTCACTTAAATTACAAACACCCCTCCACTAATCCGCACTGAGCCCGCGTGGTGGAGTATGGCTCGGACCACCTCATAGTTGAGGTGAGGCCTGTGCCCAGCAATGGAATCTATATAGGCTGATGAGAGTAAAAACGTGTGGCAACGATTTAACGCGGGGTCATCACAATGTCGAGCGTGTTCATTCAGACATATTCGTCCTAGACACGGATATTTGAAAACATGCAAATTCACATTCAATCAGATGCTAAAATACTAACCCAGTCTAATGCAGAGACTGGGTTATCATTCCAGCATCTGATTGTATGTTTTAAAAGACTTCGATGAACTTCTTTGTCCAACAAGTGTTCGCTGTTTTCGTGAGAGCTACCTACTCGTATTTTAATCGATGCTTACTTTGAGTGTTTTGTGCCTCTTGTGCCTTTGGTTGTCCACCAAATGCGCATGTGCTCTGTCAAATGTGAACAAGGTTTGTGGCAAGAGCGCGTAGTTCCTTTCCTTAGGATAACCCTGACATAAGTATTAAAATGGCAATGTAAGTCTTAAAAAAATGTCTCGCTACCGCCAGTATCACTCATTGAAGTAAAATTTGACAACTAACATATGCACGCCGAAGTCACACCTCGCTACCGTCGCATATGCTGTTCGTCAGAGCCTTAAGCGTCTGCTCTCGGCGAAGGGTCGGTCGTTTCTCCACGACAGTTTCGTTAGCGAATCGATAGACCCTATTGATACATCACCGGTAACCAACTTGATGATGACTGCCTCGTTGGTGTATTGGCAAAGTTTCTGCCTCACATCCGAGAGGTCCTGGGTTCGAATTCCAGGTCGAGCCAAAATTGTTTCTGTGATTTTCTGTCATGAATTTCTCAAAAACAGCTCGGAGTCGGGAAGTTGGCGGTGTTTCACCCCCGTGCCTCGGAAAGCACGTTAAGCTGTTGGTCCTGCGCCAGACCTCTCTCCGGTCATGTCGGATTGCCGTCTCACCGAACTTTGAGAGTGATGGAACAGTGAGTGCAACTGTGTATTGCGCTCACACTTGTGCACTTGAGTCGAGCACAGTTTGGAGGTGTGACTACACCGTCTAATAGCAGCATTAGAGAGTTTGACATCTGATTACGCACATGCTTACTTAAAAGTACGTTAATCTAGGTCAAACAAGCATGTTTTTGGCTACTTTGGCCTGTCATGGTTGGAAAAATATTAGCCATGCCACTGTGATTTATTTAAAACTGGAGGGGATTGTAACAAAACTAATAAAGGTTATTACTGGTTATCGGGTCTAGGCGATCTGTTTTAATGAGTATTAGGTACTCACTGATCGACGTTTCGGCTGGATTGCACACAGCCGTGGTCACGAGCTGAATGAACGCGTTAAGACCTGATAACCAGTAGTTAGTGTTAAAATGCAACGCGAAAGTTTAAAATCATATACTCGTAATAAAGCTAAAATCCTGTCAAAATCGAAATTATGATAACTATTTCGTGTTAAAATCCATGACACTTTTTAATTCAAGTTTGTGTAAGAGCATTCCTTTTCCAACTGCCTGTGTCACGGTACTAGGGCCTAAAAATATGATTAAGGTACCGTTTAAAGGATCTCGGCGAATGTACTGGGCCAAAATTCTAAAACTTAAAAAAAAGACTTCTGCCGAAGCCTGCTAGAACGAGTATAAGTAAATTGCCAAAGCGGTGTCATAATGTGCGAAGTACGAATTTAATTTACGAACACTAAAAGCACTTGAAATTACTTTTGCAATACTTAAAGGAAGGTATGAAATCTTGGTTATATTCTAGCAAATATCCTTTCTGAGATAGCAAAAGACATAAAAGCCGTTCATAAAACACGGGGGTGTTCTTGAGCCCATCGAACCTTAAGTTCAGGTCCCATAGGACTTCCCTTTTAGACCTGTATTTTTACCCATCCACATATTAAGGACCTACTCTATGTCTTTATGATACACTTTTCGGCAAAGGAACAAGCTAAAACAAAACATTTTCCAAAACACATTTATTCTAAATTTATAACTAGTGGCCGCCCGCGACTTCGTCCGCGTGGAAAGCCTTTATCTTAAAAATTCTTTATGAATTGTAGCCTATATGTTATTCTGATGTATAAGCTATATTGTGGTAAAGTTTCATTCAAATCCATTCAGTAGTTTTTACGTGAAAGAGTAACAAACATCCATACATCCATACATCCATACTTACAAACTTTCGCCTTTATAATAGTAGTAGGATTAAAACAGATAAATAAATAAAAAATATTTCACAACAATCACACCAATTCTCTAGTCCCAAATTAAGCTACGAGGCTTGTGTTAAGGGTACTAGACAACAGATAAACATACTTAAATATATATTTTTTGTAAATAATTACATATTTTACATAGAAAACACCCAGACCAGTACAAACACACATGTTCATGCACAAATATGCTTGTACTGTGCGGGGATCGAACCCAAGACCCTTGGCACCAAACGGTCGTCATAATAGGAACAATAAAGTTAATTGGAAGCTGTGTGTATTGGTCTCAAATGTGAAAACCTGTATCCCAACAAAACTTGCATGCTCCAAATGTATGGAATACACGGTGATAATAGAGAAAAGACAGGCGGTGCTTATTGGAGCGGACGGAAAACAACTCGCATTGATCTGCGCTAGTTTGCTGACACGAATGAAAATGTGGAAATCACGAACAAACTTGCTGCTTGCATAAACACGGTTGGATGTGACATTATTTTCCTATATTATTACTGCACTTTTTTATATTGACCTATCCAGACATTTGGCTGCAATTTTATCTGATGGTAAGTGGCGGTGTGGCCGAAGATAGATCATGTCATGATGATAACATCTAATTCATTAGTTTCTTGAAAAGATATAGAAGTTATAATTTTAAGAAAACGGCGGCAGCGCATTCCATTCCTAAGCCTACTTATGTAACTTTGTCTTTCATTTACAATTGATATATTTATCCTATTGAACAGGGTCCTGATTGCGCTAAAATAATCGTAACAAAATTGTTGTTTTTTTTTGAAATTGTTTGATTGTCCTTTTCTTGCCGCATCCTAACTCAATTCTATGCTAGAGCTGTCACAGCAAGTAAATTAAATCACAATTTTTATATGATTGTAATAGCGGCATCGAAGTCCAAATATATAAAAAAGTCACCTACTACGAGTATGCATGATAATTGTAGATGATAATTACCAATAATAATAGAGTTATAGGCAGGATGTCGCTGAATATCCGGAATCTTGAGTATCTTTCTCAAGATCGAGGTCTAATTGCGAACTTGCGTTATCAATGCGGGCCCAAGTTTCCCCGCACGCGTGTATCGCGGATAAATCTAGCTAATGGCCTCGTAACCTTGTTGCTGCTGAACTAAATCTTTCAGGATTACCAACGTGAAATATCTCGCGAGCCTCTCAAAAGTGAAAGCACCGGATGTAATGGATTTAAGACGAATTCGTTAATGCGGATAATATTTTTTTGGGATTTCAGGTTTTGCTAGATTGACACTTAGTAAAAAACATGCCTTTGACGTCATGAAAACGTGAATTCATCAAAAATGGAAGGGGATATAAAAAAAACCTTAAAACAGTATTATGCATAACATCAACAGTTGATCTTCCCACGAAAAGCAAAAATATTGTTTGTGTCTAAAGAAAAACGACGTCAAAAACACGTAAATTTATCTAAAATGGAATTCAGCAAAAATGGAATATGAAAAAAAAAATACGTTAAACCAGTATTATGAATAGGCCATAACGCTAACTCAGCCGACAACTACCCACGAAAAGCAAAAATATTGTTTGTGCTCAAAGTTTCAAAGTTAAGTGTGAAAGCGTCACATCGGAGAAATTATAGCAGCTTTTATAGCGTCCTATGTACACGGTGCAAATTTTTTTTTTATTAACTGCTCCACCCCAAAACAGAATACCGTAAATTCAATCGGAAACCGCGACTGCACAAAATTATGCGGTCTCGCTTTATGAATCGGAACGTCGGAAATGTAGAATAATGTTATTTTGCGAGAGGTTTTGTTCATTGGCGAGCGAACAATGCGGACAGTGTATACTCGACAATGTAACTGTATTCATCTAACTACATATGTATTATGTAAAGTCACCGCCAAATCATACCTATACCTATTCAGGTTGATGTGAATACTGTGCTTTAGCTGTGGTCAACACATTTTGGTGGAAATTAATACACAAATGCATGTACCGACGAAACGATTTTCATAGCTTTAGTTATGTCTGAAATAATGATATGCAATTAAAGCAGGTTAAGCCGTTGGTCCTGCGCCTGATCACTCTCCGGTCATGTCGGATTGCCGTTTCACCGAACTTTGAGAGTGATGGAACAGTGAATGCAGCTGTGTATTGCAATTACACTTGTGCATTATACTATCTCCTGCGTAGTTGGCTGATCTCTATTGAGATTGGCCGCCGTGGTCGACTCAGGAGGACTATAATAATGACATGGAAACAGCAAGCTAATACATTGAGTAGTCGAAATCATGATTTTCAACTTGTTGCCTAATCAGTTTACCATAACAATACCGACGTTTCACTTTTATGTACTTACTACCGGAAATTCGCATGCGATATCCTAGCTAGGTGAGGTTCCGTGTGTGTAGGTGAGTGCTATAGGCGTGGGTTAAGCCTTGAAAAACTAAAAACACGTGCACGGTTCTAAAGGTTTTAGTTTCGGGAATCCTTTCTAACTTTAAAATAACGGCCACCTCCTAACACTCCGCTAGTAGTTGAGCGTTCTTAATTTAATCCTTCGAAGCTCTGGGCCATACATTGTCCCGCAATGGCGCGGAGGGTCCGCGGCCCGTAAACACGAGGACCAACATAAACTTCAACTTCTGTTCCACCCCACTGTACTTACCCGTTGTTTTTTCACCTGAGCGAGGACTTCGCTTGTTTGCAGACGCAAGGATTAGTCGTGGAGTTCACCTGAAATGACAAATTTGCAACTTTGTGACATCAAAGAAATGTGATTTGTGAAATAAAATGTGCTTTTGTTATGTTTTGTTTCGTTTGTGACTGGAAACGTTAGAGAAACTAAATTTGTTTAGTTTCATCGCTTTTTTTTGTATAAGCGTTGTACAACTCATTTGATTAAATGAAACTAAGCTGGACCCGCTTTTCTGATTAAGCTACTCAGTAATGAAGACAAACAAAAAGCTTGTATGTGAATTAAATCCAGAAATTATATTAATATAAGATTCTGGTATGAATAATACCAGAAATTGTAATTTGATCCCGTCATAAAGTCCTAATACAGTTCAAACAATACGCGTTTTCGTATATTGAACCGATTTGTCTCTAACCAATCGAAACTTTGGTACTGCCGAAGTCGCAAAACTGTCGATGAAAATTCGCTCTGAACGCTGTCATCAAATCTATTGTCTTTACCTTTTCATTTTGCCGGTAGGCACGTGGCTATCCAACTGCGTGACTCGTAAATAGACGGTCTGAATGGGTGATAGAAAAAGCCCAAATGACTCCAGTGAGGTGGCCGGCCAGGCTTCACCTCTTTTGGTTCCGTTCGGTTCAGTGTTAGATGTGGTGCACAAGAGAACATTTAGCGGTTTAAATTTAATGTATATCTCTCTAGTTCCTTCAACTTTGACGGATTATTTATGTGTCTTTAGCAACAAATTCTGCCAGTACCAACAAACGCTCCCTAAAACTTGTATATTAAAAAAGGAAGTCAGGAATTGTTATATTGTTGTGTACAAAATGAATAGCACGCGGCTTAGTGCGTGTAGGCTGATGAAAGAAGTAATAAATAAATTTACAACAACATCACATACATTGATCTGACTCCGTGGTAAGTAGCTTAAGCGCTTGTGTTACAGATATCAGAATCAACAGTGGTATTACAAATTAACTTAAATAAATACATATAACACCCAGACCAGTACAAATAGACATGTTCATGCACACAAATGTTTGTACAGTGCGGGGATTGAACCCGCGACCTCTTTGTTAATAGTCAATTTCTTAATCATTACACCAAAGTGGTCGTCACTGACTGACTACTTACTGACTCATGACTGTCTGACTTACTCATAAAGTACAGACAGAGTACCACAGTGATTGTTAAACTACAGTAGACGTCAGGTACTTTTTGCACGGTAATATTAATACGGTATCCATACAGTATTCCAACTCGGCCGTGTCTTTGAAATAAGTACCTACCGCCGCGCGGTACGTAAGCATGAGATAGGGCTGTCGCTGTCGCCTACCTACAGCGTTTTAATTGCATCTGCCTACTTCTAGTTTTGAGATTGTAAATTTATTACTTTTTATTTATAAGCACAGATTCTTAGTAACAATGTAAAATATTTATATGATTACATAATATACTTTGTGAATTGTATAGAGAGTATTCAATAAAAATGCAGGTTGTTTTATTGATTGATAGATTTAATTTAAAAAAAAACATGATTAAGTATGTGACTTTATAACAAATCGGTGTAATAAATTTGCGACCGAAAAAAATTTGCACATTGACTGTATGATGTTAAATAGCTACTTGCACTTGCTGCATATTTCGAGAAAAAAATCGGGCGGTTACTGTTTAGAAACCAGCATACCGTGTCCGTTCGTCACTGCGGCAATCCGCGACTGTAGCATGCCAGGATCCGAGCGCGTAGGTATAGCTCGCGCGTCGTCCGTTTATATGAAGTTAGAATACTGTATAGATAATATTACCGTGCTTTTTGTGTGTTGATATAATAATACCGCTTTTTGACATGACATCTAAATTGAATTATCCTTTAAAACCCGCTTGCCGTTCGTTACTACAAGAACTATTGTATAACACAAAAGTAATGAAATGAAATTTTAGGGGTGGGTGGGAACACCTCCGAGCGGTCCACCCCGGGCAACGTCATCGCTAAGTTCTAAACTAGTGGTGGCGGCAGACGTTCCCCCGCAGAGTGGTAGGCCTCGAAAGGAGCCGCCTGGCTTGCGACCACCCTCGTACTAGAGTCCGGCGCCAAGCAGCTTGCTGCGTTCCGTCGTGAGTGTGCGAGAGCCAGTGCCTTTGGTGGTTGATTGGGTGTCAGTTGTGTCGACCTATACCGGATTGTAGCTTCTAGGAGATGCTGTGACGGGTGACTCAAACTGGAGGGTAGCGGGATCCGAAGCACGGTCTTGCCGTTGGCCGACCGCAGTCAGTAGGGGGCCCAAGTAGCGCGCCAGCCACGTGCCAAAGGCTGCCCCGCCAACTTGCGAAAAATCCCGGAATTGCTCCACCGTGCTAGTTGGCGGCTAGAAGGGAGGACCCGGTGGCGATTTCGGGGGGGTTCGGGCGTCCCCGCAGTCTCCATTTGAGTCTCCCATTGGCCAGCGTAATCCGATGAAGCTAGGCTTGGTTCTGGAGTTGACATCTCGACACTTTTTTAACCACCACCCAACTTAAAACATGCGCAAAAGAAAAAAGAATACGGTGAACCAACGGCTGCACTTCCTCCCGTTTAAAGTGCACCACACCAACATCTGTGGATTGCACTCAAATATCGACCCGGTCCATCACCACCTTGAGACCGCAAAGCCGGACCTATTCTTTTTAACGGAGACCCAAATTGCGGCACCTGCAGACGTGGGATACCTCAACTACCCGAACTACACGCTTGAACATAAGTTCAAAAGGCGAGCCGGGGTCTGTGCGTATGTCCGCGACAGCGTTTGTTGTCGCCGTCTCCGTTGCTACGAGGACTCAAGTTTCTCCACCTTATGGCTTTTGATAGACACTGGCATGGGTAAAACCCTTTATGTTGGTGTCTACCGTTCGCACACCGGTGACCAGGAGACGACCAGGCTTTTTGAATACCTCACTGAGAAGGCAGATTTAGCGATGCAAAGGTTCCCCACAGCTGAGCTTGTATTTCTCGGAGATTTTAATGCGCACCACAAGGAGTGGTTGTTTCCCTTCGAGAAATCTGACCATGCTGGGCGAGAGGCGCGTAATTTCGCATTAGCGCTAGATCTCACTCAGTTAGTGACTCAAGCGACGCGGGTACCTAGAGTTGATAGCCATACTGCCAATTGCTTGGATCTTTTGTTGACCACGGAACCAGACAGGCACTCTGTATCAGTATCTGCCCCGTTAGGAACATCTGACCATTGTCTGGTTAAAACTGTATCTTCCTACACCCCTCCAGACAAAACTCCTTGTGGGTCCAGGCGAGTGTGGGGATACGGGTCGGCGAATTGGGACGAAATGCGACATTTTTTCGCGGTGTACCCTTGGCGCCAAGTATGCTTTTCCTCTGACGATCCGTCCACCTGTGCTGATGCGGTTGTAGACTTAATACGGCAGGGAATGGAATATTACATTCCATTCTCCGACTTGTCGCTCGTATCTAAATCCAGGCCTTGGTATAATGCTGACTGTGCCCGCGCTGAGTCGTGTAAGGAGTTAGCATATCAAGCTTGGGTTCAAGCCCGCGATCGCAAAGCTACTGCTAGGAGAATACGGTCTATGAAGAAAGCATTTAACGCTGCCACTAGATCCTGCAAGCGCACGCTACAAAAAGCACGATTTGACCACGTTCGATATATCGGGACCAAATTGGCGTCTTACCCTCCCGGTAGTAAGCAGTTTTGGTCCCTGTCTAAATCCGTCGAGTCAAATTTCTGCCGTCCTAGTTTGCCTCCAATGCAGAAACCTGACGGAACATTAGCCCACACCGCAACTGAGAAAGCAAATTTATTTGCCTCTCTTTTCGCGAGTAATTCGCGTTTGGATGCAGGACCCAAAACACCACCTACCTTACCTCGTTGTGACTCATCTATGTCGGCGGTCACAATACACCAGAAAGAGGTACGTCGGGAACTTTGCAAACTAGACGTGAATAAGGCAAGTGGACCTGATGGTATTCCTGCAAGGGTGCTTAGGCAATGTGCGCCTGAGTTGTCTCCGGTACTGACACGCCTTTACCGCCTCTCCCTCGAGCAGGGAACTGTGCCGAAGTCATGGAAGCTCGCCAACGTACAACCCGTACCAAAGAAGGGCAGCCGTGCCGACCCGGCCAACTACAGACCGATCGCCATTACTTCCATCATTTGTAAAGTGATGGAACGAGTGCTAAACAGTAAGCTGCTGGGGTACCTAGAATCCAATGACCTACTGAGCGACCGCCAGTACGGTTTTCGCCGTGGTCGTTCAACTGGTGATCTTCTAGTCTACCTCACGCACTACTGGGGCGAAGCTATTGAGAAACACGGCGAAGCCTTGGCTGTGTCATTAGACATCTCAAAAGCTTTTGATCGAGTCTGGCACGGTAGCCTTTTCAGCAAGCTTCCTGTGTACGGTATCCCTGATGGTTTCAGCACTTGGATCTCCGACTTCCTGAGCGAGAGGTCAATTAGAGTAGTCATTGATGGCTGCTCTTCAGACCCAATGGCTATCAATGCCGGTGTTCCTCAGGGGTCTGTCCTCTCCGCGACTCTTTTCCTGCTGCACATCAATGACCTGCTCTGTCCTGGCATTGTTGGGTACGCAGATGACAGTACTGTCATGGAGAGGTACGTGTCCAGTGCTGGAGCTAAACAAGAGGAAACCCAGTCTCTACGGGAGAATTTGGTGAAACGAACGGATGAGATTCTACGACGTGTCTCCCAATGGGGAGACAACAATCTGGTAACGTTCAATGCTGCCAAAACCCAGGCATGTCTTTTCACCGCAAAAAAGAGTCCGTTCAACTGGACTCCTACTTTCAGAAGTGTGTCTGTACCCATAACCGACCATCTCGAGCTTCTTGGTATGGAGTTGTCAGCCAATCTGAACTTCGGCGGTGCCATTGAGTCCAAAGCTCAGACTGCGGCAAAGAAGCTGGGCATCCTCAACAAGGTGAAGCGGTACTTCTCCCCTGAACAGCTTTTAACCCTGTACAAAGCACAAGTTCGCTCCTGCATGGAGTACTGCTCTCACCTGTGGGATGGCTCAGCTAAATACCAACTAGCCGCTCTGGACTCCGTGGAGCGTCGAGCCAGGAGGCTGATTGGTGACAGGAAGCTGGTGGAGACTAAGCTTGATAGTCTAGACCACCGCCGTAAAGTTGCCTGCTTGTCGGTTTTCTACAGACTCTACTTCGGGGAGTGTGCTCATGAGCTCCATATGCTCATTCCACCAAGTCCATTTTACCAGAGGACCACCAGACGTACGGCGGGTTACCATCCATACTTGGTTGATATACCAACTATACGCACTAAGCGCTTCGCTTCTTCCTTCATAATGCGCACAGCCAAGGAATGGAATGCACTTCCGCCGACGGTGTTCCCTCTTTCCTATAACTTGAGTTCATTCAAAGCGAAAGTCAATAGGCACCTTCTGGGTAAGCTCGCTACATCGTCGACATCTTCTTCACCTCTTAGAGGGAGAATGAAGTCAGGAGCGAACCCATATTAATAAAAAAAAAAAAAAAAAAAAAAAAATGAACAGTGAATTGATTTTTCACCTTACGCCGATGTGAATGTAGCGAAATGGCCAAGCCACATATTTTGACTAAGGTGTAGAGTTTGTGAAGTTAGGCCTTGTAGAGTTAGGGCGTGTAGTGTTAGAAGCTTGGTTCTACATGAGATCTGATAACTTTTTGACAGTGCGAGTCATATGGGCTCGTCTTGGCAACATTTTACATGAAAATGTTTTTGGTGGGATAAACTGTTTTGGAGTCACTCCCTTCTGTAATATGCTAGATGACACCACCAATCGTGGACAAACTCTTTATTTTCTGTCAACACGGTCTGCCTCTATTGATTTTGTATGGGAATATAAAAACGTGACGTCACGGTTGTATATCAGAAATCGGAGTAAATTGACCGAATAATTATTGAATTTTGTGTGTTTTTAAAAATTGGTTTCTACAGCTTTTTGAAAATAAACTGGTTGTATTAACTTCATAGGGGCTACGTTTTTGCTTTTTTGCGCCATGGTCTTAAAAATATATTTAAGATAGATGTCATCATGCCTATTGTAAATTTTATTAATAAATTAAAATATACTCTTACAAAGACTAACGTAGTGTCAGACTAATTTACATCCACATATTAATCTTTCTTTTATAATTATGTACCTACGTATCATAGTCCTGAAATGCGGTAGGTAGTTTGTTAAAGGTTCCTTCTTGAAAGTTATAAAAGACTTAATCGTAGCTGTATTAATCAATGTGAAAATTAAAAATGACACTACCGACTGTGACTTTATATTCTAAAAGACTAGCTGACTTGGCAAACGTTGTCTTGCTATATAAATTATTTCTCTCATCTCAATTATATTACTAAGGGGTATGAAAAACAGATGTTGGCCGGTTCTCAGACCTACTCATTATGCATACCAAATTTCATAAGAATCGATCAAGTCGTTTCGGAGGAGTGCGGGAGCGAACATTGTGACACGAGAATTATTTACGAGTATATAGAAACTAGCTGTCCCGGCAAACGTCGTTTTGCCATATAAATGGTTAAGGTGGACAACCCTTATCACTAAGGGGTATGAAAAATAGATGTTGGCCGATTCTCAGACCTACTCAATATGCTCACAAAATTTCATGAGAATCGGTCAAGCCGTTTCGGAGTAGTAAGGGAATAAACATTGTGACACGTGAATTTTATATATATATAGAGAAGATTGTATGTTAAGTTTCAACGTGTATTTTTTTTATCGGAAATTAAATATGCGCTCTGTGGATTTAATATTTTTTCGAAAGATAAATGATAAAGAAGTTACATAGTTTTAATGGTATTACAATGTTGTTGCTGAGTGCTTGTTCATTGAGTAAGAGAGCACAATGAAATATATAATATACTAGCTGACCCGGCGAACTTCGTACCGCCTTAGCGTTGCAATGATTGAACAATGTCATCGAATGACATTGAGATTAGTTACGCGCGTTTTTAAAATATGCAAAATCTATAAGTCAACTAAAGTTTTTGTTATATTACATTATAGTAAGTGGTAATTATGCTGTTAAAATGTAGCTTATATGACACGTTCGTAGATTTACCATAGCAGAGCCATCTATTGATTAGAATTCAATTTACTCTTCAGTCTAAGTAACACGTGGCCGGCTATGCTAACACCAAAAATTTAAAAAGTGGAAATAATTGAATTATACGGTATTTCGTTCACTACAAAATAAATTAATTTAATTTTATAGCGTCAACAACACGTGGTAATTATGCTGTTAAAATGTAGCTTATATGACACGTTCGTAGATTTACCATAGCAGCGCCATCTATTGATTACTTACTCAACCCAGTCGAAAGGTATCGACATCTGTTAGAATCATTTGGAGTTAACAGATAATTGTGACTGTCAAATAATAACAGACAAATAATTAGCAATAAATTAAAATTGCGACTATAATTTGAGATTTAAACTATCCTATCTCTCAAGTTGGATCGAACTGCACATGGTGTGCAAATTTTATTATAATCGGTTAAGTGGTTTAGGAGTCCATTGAGGACAAACATTGTGACACGAGATTTATATATATTAAGATAATATATAGTCCTCCTGGCCGATTTCGACCACGGCAGCTAATCTCAACAGATATCAGCCAACTACGCAGGAGATATTATAGTGCACAAGTGTGTGCGCAATACACAGGTGCTCTCACTGTTCCATCACTCTCAAAGTTCGGTGAGACGGCAATCCGACATGACCGGAGAGAGATCAGGCGCAGGACCAACGGCTTAACGTGCTTTCCGAGGCACGGGGGTGTCAAACCACCAATTTCCCGACTCCGAGCAGTTTTTGAGAAATTCATGACAGACAATCTCAGAAACAATTTTGGCTCGACCTGGGATTCGAACCCAGGACCTCTCGGATGTAAGGCAGAAACTTTGCCACTACACCAACGAGGCAGTCAATAATATAACTATAACCATAATAATAAGACACAAAACCAGTTTGCGATTCAGACCTAAATGTAATTACCTTAACTCCGCAGTTATTCGAGATTAAAATTAATTATTCTCGAGCACAACACTGCGAAATAGTAAAATACGAGCAAGTAGTTAGCTAGGAGTCCCATTCATTTGGAACTTTATGGAATTAGCGGTAACTGCGGGGTGATAAGCCAAACTGAAAATAGCCTTTTAACATAACTTCGACTTCACAGTTTTCTAAGGAATTGCTCCAAACTTACTGAAGTTTCAATATAATTATTGCATTATTTATCAGATGTGTTACAACAAAACACATACAGTGGTGGTCATATAATTAAGAACGCTGATATAAAGGGAAGATTTTTTCAAACTAAGACGCAAACTAATTGCATGCTTTTTATTTTATTTCTCTCGGTATCGTAAAACTTTCCCATAATACCACTGCATTCATTGATACACATGATTAGCTAAAAATAAATAGACAAACTTTTTACACTACCTCTAAACATAGTATTTCTATTTACTGGCTGGTCACATAATTAAGAACGCTAAATAGTTTATACTTTTATTCAAATTTAAATAGAGAACACTCAGTCATTTGTTACTGTTTGTATAATTTTGGCGCCATTTAGTGCTGTAAAAGATTAAAAGTGATTGCTTGTTATGAAAAAACAATGGGAAAAAATAAAAGTTGTGATAAATCTACAAGGGAAGTGATAATAAAACTTCGCCGGAAGAATTGGTCTTATAAAAAGATAGCCGACCATCTGCAATGTTCGAAAACTATGGTTTTCCACGCTGTAAAGCATTTTGCTACGAATAAAACTACTTCGAATGTTCCACGTGCACTTAAACAGAGAAAAACAACTCCTCGAGATGACCGAAACATCGTTCATATGGCAAAACAAAATCCTTTTAAAGGATCCAATGAGCTGAGAAAATAATATTTTGGTGAAAACAACCCTTCAGCAATCTCAGCACGCACTATTCGAAGACGTTTGGTAGAAGAAAAATTGCACGGTAGGATAGCAAGAAAGGTACCCATGTTGAAACTTTGCCACAGGCAAGCACGACTTGCATTTGCGAGAAAGTATGAAAACTGGACTGTACGACAGTGGAAAAATGTACTTTTTTCTGACGAGACGAAAATAAACAGAGTATGTTCTGATGGGAAACGATATATACGACGTCCCCCGAATACAGCATTCGAACCTAAGTACAGGAAAGTTGCATTAAAACACGGTGGTGGAAATGAAAATTTGGGGGTGCTTTTCTGGACATGGTGTTGGACCTGTAAAGTTGATAGAAGGTAACATGGATCAGTTCCAATACAAAAATATACTGGAAGAAACAATGTTACCTTATGCTGAAGAGGTTTTACCGGTTATTTGGACATTCCAGCATGACAATGATCTAAAGCACACTGCACGCACCGTAAAGGAATTTCTTACAGCACAGTCAGTCTTAGAATGGCCAGCTAACAGCCCAGATCTAAACCCAATAGGGAATCTGTGGTTCGGAGTAAAGAAAAAGGTTTCAAATACACAGTGTAGTAATTTAAGAGAGCTGTACGACGTTTATTTAGAAGAATGGAACTCTATTTCTCTTGAGAAATGTCAAAAATTAATAGAGTCAATGCCTCGCCGGTGTAAAGCAGTAATTAAAAGCCGTGGATATGCTATTAACTATTAATTTTAATTAAAAATGTATTAAATTGCTTTTAAATTTTCCACGCTTATTATTATTGTGATTTTTTAAATGTAAGTGACAAACAAAAAAATTCCCGAGCAGTTTAAGAAATTTCAGTTTGATACCTCCACGCGTTCCTGAAAAAAAAGGGTCTTGACAGACGGACGGACAACAAAGTGATCTTATAAGGGTTCCGTTTTTTTCTTTTGAGGTACGGAACCCTAAAAAATGTATTGAACTTTTCTTGTACGAGGCCAACTAGCACTCAGCAATTTTTTATTCCATCTGTAACTAGTAAGCAACAAAATAGGCAAACATTGACCAGCCACTTTTCCCTGCCTAGGCCGACGTTGAAGAACGGTGCTGAGCCGCCTTGCGATTAATATCCCTTAATGAACCCCTTCTCCCCGCAATTATTGGCAATTCGCGGCCTATTGCCAGCGGCGGCTTGTACAGCCGAGCGTTTTGTACGCAAATGAGAATGCTTACTCGTAAGTGGAAAACGACACGTGAATGTAAAGTACTACATAAAAAAGAAACCTATTAAAGAGCCTCGTGATGAACTACAAGTTTTGACGTGACAACGTCTTATAATTCGATGGAGCCGGCTGCACGCACCAAAACGCATGACGCATGCGGCGTTACCTCGTTCTGAGGCGTTCCATTCAAGGATTGAAGTGCAAGCGAGAGCGCGGAACGAGCGATAAAGAGGCAACGTGACAAAAACCCTGTCACGTTCAACTATCGTCAGTAAACTTTACAGACAGCCGATTTTTTACATCATGGCAGATCTCCAATTTCAAAACTGGGTGTAATATTTCGTTTTCTTTGTTACAATTCCT